>JAFMSR010000007.1:36395806-36495740 GCA_022818135.1 Saxidomus purpurata
TAGACAAATCCATGATTTCCTGTGTCAACAGGTTTCACCTCCAGTCATGACCTTGGATTAAAACGGAATGATTTTCAAAAAATGCTGACGACACTCTTAAAGATGATATGAAAAGAAGTTCCTTGTCACTGTTTTATTTAAACAGAAGTCAGACATGTTACGGGATGGAACACATTTTTTATTACATGTTTTACTAATGTTAAGCCTTGGCGCTATCTTTTGTTTTGTTGAGCAGATCCAGTTCTTGATGAGCGACACTGGACAATGCTGATGAGGCCGGATAATCACCAAACACATTATAGTGTATTAAGTCCCTGAAGGTTCTGTTGTTATACTTGGACTTTTTCTCATGAAATTCCTCCTCTTTTTCTTCTTCACAAGGTCCCCAGGAATCCAATGGCTTTACGTAATGCTTAATTCTCTGAAAAGGACATTTTTGTTGCTTAATTATTTTTCAATGTGTAAAGGCACCATGTATGATCATATATAAGAAATAAGAATAATAGGTACGGAGTTGTTTTGTAGATATCGAACATTTATTAGCAAAGCTTCAAGTACATGGTTATCACGTAAGCACAAACACAGTTTGAATTATTATAAGCACTTTTGAATAGCAAACCATTTAGTACTCAATTTCCATATCAAAGCACTTGGTGGTTTGAATTCAAGTCCCATTATAGAATAATGAATTTTACGGAGATTAAAAATATAATTGTTCTAAATGTTCGTAATTTTAACAATGTTGACGGACTACTTTCTTTCATGCATACATGTATGTCGCCTCTTCACGAACAACCGTCGTCAGAAGGCATATCATTGAAAAAATACTGCGCTATATCTAAAATATTTATATAGCGCAGTAGTTTGTCAATGCTATTTCTATAAATATAGCGCACTAGTTTTCAATGATATTTCAAAAACTTATTTTAAGCATGTACTTTCATATACAAACTCGTATAAAAACGATTAATTTCGCCGATAAGACACATTTCTCGGCTATATAAGAGCTACACGGTATTTTACATCAAAAGTGATCATGGGACTCTGAGTATTTATTGAAAAAGCAGGGCAATCTTAAATACTGTTAGATTTAATATCGCACTGATACTTTAATTGAAATGTAATTTACTCTACCTGGAGCAGTGATCCATCGGGTTTTCTTAAAATATACAATGCTTGTACGAACATAGGGAGCATAATTACAGCGACAAGCAACCATCCAAATACCCGTGCTAGTGTAGGATATGAATAGACGCCATACTTTGGAGGTAGATATTCCACAATGCTTGTTAAGAATATGACCTGTAAAATATGTTATTTACTTTATTTTCGTGAATGACACAAACCTTACCGTTTTACTGTCTTAACACTTTGCTAAAAATCAAAAACCTTCGAAAAAAGACTGCTCTACCATTTATGCACTTTTGAATAACATTTGCCTAGAAACAACTAAAGCATAATGCTCTATCAGTTGATTACTATACATTAGTCAACCTCACTCAAGTAGGAAAGAAACACAGAAATTGTCAAAGGTAGATCTCATTTTGGTGATTAAAAGAAAATGAATAAATTTGTTTCGAAAATCAAAAGTCAAACGACGTCATGGAACGTTTATGACATATGACTTCCTACTTATACTTTTATTCCGAAATGGCTGATTCGTTATTACAATATTAATTGGAGAAAATCAACTTTGTAAATTACAACAACAGTAACATTCATGCCTTGAAGTACTAAAAGACTAAATCACATGGCCTGTGCCGAAGGGGCCGTTTTGGGGGCGTTTATTGCTCACGGGGCAATGAGGATTATATTTTTATTGTGATTTTGGAGAAGTAGGGTGGCCAGTTTACATCTGCTGTATTGAAATTTGAAATGGTTTTCATAAAAATTTACACAAGGGACAAAATTTATGTATATGTGCTAAAATTACACATTGCCAAATTGAACATCTTTAAAGATAAATGTCTTATAAAATTTTGTTATCCTATCATATATTAATGATCACCCTGTACATGTACATAGGTAAATGAAAATCATATAATATTGATTATTTTGCCGGAAGCATAGGAATAAAATCACAGTATGTTCTCTTCATACATTTACATTTACATTTTTCTGAAAAATGTGTTTTCAATGCAAAAGCAATCAAAACATATTTTACTTTGGAGGTTAGAATAAATTTTGTGATAATTGTCTTTCGGAAATAATTAGAACACTAGAATCACCTCAGCATGAACATGGCAGTTTTATAAACACATTCTTACATCTATTTACATATCTGCGTTTACATAATGTACAACATTTAAACTTACTACAACAATGAGTGGTGCAACAAACTATTCCAACTCTAAGTAATGCAGGCACTGGCCGGTTTATCATCATGTAGACATCGTCATTAAAAGTGCTACCTGTTCATAAGGCAAACTTCAGAAGTAAAGGTAACTATTTGGGTATCTGGCCGGATCAATCATCATCATTGGTTTAGTTAATACAATACGTGTGTTTCGCTGTCAATTCAAAATCCCCTTTTTTGGGTACAGCACTCCATACCTCAGAAATTGCAAACACATAGAACAAATTGCGATAATAAGGACAGTACGTAAAGACAGTCCCTCACGTTTATTTAACAAATGGCAATAACGTTATGGTTTGATTGTATAATCCATTGACATATTTAATGAAATGCAAAATTGTGATATGACATCTGAAATAAAGTTGCTTTGCTCTAGTTTCAAATATTACTGTATAAGTGATCACTTTTGCAAGGTTTATCTAACTTCTTCATTAATTTAATTCCAATTAAGTCATTATGATTGCAAAAAGAGTTCTAAGCGCTTTCAACGTTCATGTAACTGAAGGGAAATAAATTTTAATCATTGGCTATATAAAAAGTGACTTAGATAAACATAAATAGCCTTTGGAATCTTATATGTGTTCTGATTTACCGTATATCCAAGCAACAACAATTATTTCAACAAAGGCGACAATAGGTCCAATCCAAGCCCCTCCATACCAGTCCATCCACAGGAAAATATAAGCACCGGCCTTAAAAAAGAAATCTTTAGTCATTTTAAGACATCCATCAACAAAGAATAAGCGCGACTTAACGGAATGAACACTTAGAACAATCAAATAGAATATATGGGAATGCATATCGTACACGGTTCAGTCGCAAGAAAAAAAGATGGTAAATCGAGAGTCATTTATTTTGTTTTAATTTTCTACAATACACATACATGTATCTAAGTTGAAATTTTCCGTTTGTCTTTTTACCTTTACAATGCGAGAAGCAGAGCATTTGTGTAGTTGTCTTAAATTTCATTTTAGTTAAGAACCGAAACGCCAAAATTGATAATTATGTTTTTAACAGATTCGAAACTCCTGTTTACTATAGATAAATTTAGACTTGCTATTAACAACATAAAAGGAGCGTTCTAAATATTATATGGGAGGTTTCAACATATAATTAACCTGTTAACACATGCTAAATACAGCTGCAACGTTCAGTCAGTGAACCCTTGTAATAAGTGTTCGATGAAGTTACAATGTATATGTTAATTTGCGTAATATATTCTTAAAATTAAGGCAAACTTTATAAATAAAAGACCTGCTTTATGATCACGTAGTTGATATTTTTCAAGATTTATCATCCACGAGTTAAATAGGTACAAATGTATATAATCCACTTCGATATCTTTAAAAGTCATCAAGTATTGCCAGTATTGCGGCTATATTTTGATACGTACATGTTACCTCAATGTTTTGTTTTTGTAAGGTATGTTGATCAAGTTTGATTTGTTAAATAACGGGAACTGTAATAACTTTAAACTTCTAAAGTTATAATGACTCTTATAAAACGGTAAATGGAATTAAACATACAATACATACTTGAAGTTATTTAAATTTGCAAATCACGAGCTAGATAAAAGGGTACACACTGTTCATTACGAGCAGCGTTACAAACCTTTAATAAATACAAATCTTGATTTAGCTTAATATGCATACCAACACTTACCCCTGTACACAGGAATAGAGACAAAACGAACATAACAAGGCTGACCCCGATTAAGGCATAGATTCGGGAACCTGCTCTCGCTCTGGGATAAACGTCACCTATCAATTGAATGATCATGTCAAGCGGGACAAGCTGAAAAGGTGATAAATTTAGCGTCATCTTTTTATCATCGTCATCATCTTCATCATCAAGATTAGCATAAACTTCAACTTTACACCGTTATGTCTATTTAATAGGACATGTATATAGTACTGCGTTTTTTACATATCATTAATATGAATTAACATATTTTAAAAGCAAACGAGATACTTTTCACGAATATATTCATAATTTATTTCATGAAAAATGCAACAAATGCATTAATATTATATTTTAATCTCTACACTGACCGCAACTGACCTGCGAATCGACCCCTGTAAGAAGAATAGATATCAGGAAAAATCCTGTCCAGACCTGTGGAACAGGAAGTGATGTCAATGCTGTAACATAAGCTACCATGCCTGTCGCCAGTCCTGGAAACGATGATTTTATGATGGTGTTATTACACAGTTACTGTAGTGTATTCAAATCAAATATATGTGTGAATAACCTACCTGAACCACATAATATTTTGAAATGTAACATATAGTGTTACAGCTCATACAACCTGTTGTCCATTTTATAGAGTCTCCTACATTTACACTCTTTACTTAATTAGTATTTTTTCAGTTTCTAATGATAATTATTTCTTTTCAAACATATCTTTATTTTTGAAACTTAAACGTCCAATGCGTAAATAATGAAGTTAATATGTTGGTGTACAAATATTTTAAAACATATTTATTTGAAGTTTAAACCCGCTTTCTTTTAAATCACAAATTATTAAATATGCAATACAGTCACACAATTTGACAGTGTTTGATATCTTGCAAGCTGCATAAACGAGAGCAAACCATTTGATCAGAGTTTTTTATATCAGCTAAGATTCTGTACATTTCAAGTGCGAGTGCAGACCAATTCTCACATTTGTAATGCCTTTCAGGTTGGGAAAAATGAGCAGGTTTATGATATTTTGTTTTCCGACATAATGTTTTAATATGAAATGTTAGAAATAAACAGCTATGTTTATATAAATAGTTTCATTTCAACATACGTCCTACGAAATATCTATTGTACAGCGGGTATCAAATTGTAAAACAAAATGAAGTTAACGAATACCTTATTAAATGATTATCATTCAATTTTATGGCTGTAAGATAATCTTGTTAATCGTAAACAAAATTTCAAATCTCTCTTTTTCACGTGCTCGCCGATATACTTTTATGCCCTCAATATGCAGAATCTTTCATTACGGACATTTTATACAAAAATAAGTAAAATTATATTTTACTGCACGAAAATCTGTTGGGAATGTCTAATCCTATTTTAAGACCAAACAATCATGCAAATAAGTACATTTGTACCTGCGTTTATAACCTCTTCGATATGTACGCCATATGCATGTGCCATATTACCCAGAACACAGAAGCACACCATACCACTGAACACTGCCATGATCATGTCTACAATAGGCAGAACGATTGCTGTCCTGAAAATTTAAATCACTTCTTCAGAAACTGTACTCATTTCGAGGTAAAATGATAAATGTTATAATACGTGTTTTACATTCCGCACTAAATCATGATATGTGAACTTGTACTGGTGCATGTTTGAACAAATGATGTGTAATGTTTTATTTTATTTTATTTTTTGGGGGAGATACATTTTTATTTCATATAACATGTTTAATACTCACAAACAAGCTCTATGGCTTTTAAAATGACAACATTTAACATTTATGTAAGTAGCTACTTTGTGGGATATATATGATATACACATTCGTAATATTTTTACAAACTTCACAAACACTCCTCATAATCTACAGTTCATGAGTGAATAAAAGATTAATTTCAAAACTTATGTACCCCTTTTATATTTTTAAAGTTAACATGAAAAACTTGAAATGTGGAAACAAGAAACAAAATTGAGAAGGAAGTAATAAAGTACTTCAAAACTGTTTGACAAGAAACAGAAAAAAGACAGAAAAAAGGTCCCTTACAGTGTCCTTCAAACAGTTCATTTCTGTGAAATCAATACTCGTTTATTGTTTCGTTGATTGTCAGGGTCTTAAAAATTAAGCCTCATTAGACTTAAACGTTAATTTTTTCTACAAATTCTAACCAGTCCTTTATGAAAATGTCATGTACACCATTTGTTTTTGCTATATATTGTTTTGTTATGAATTTCTGTCTCAAGTAGATAGTAAATAATGGAATAGAGAGTAATTGTCTACAATTTTCTTTAGATTTGTAGATATAGTATTTTAATAACACTGAAATTTGATTCCCTTTATAATTATGTTTATCGAATGAGAATAGTAATTGTTTCTTAAACTCCGACTTTAGGGCAATACTGTGTTCTTCGTTTAACCAGGTTTTCACACTTAACAAAAAACGTTGTACAACTACACAAGAATAAAAATATGTTCAATAGTTTCAATTTCTTTTCTACAATATATGATGTGTCATATTTTAGAGATTTAATAGCGTACGTTTGCTTACCGTAGACAATTGTCTTTGAAATCAGCATGAGATCCTAAAAGAACAATAGCTCCCCAGCCAAATGCCAAGGTGTAGAAAGCCATCAATGTTGCTTCAATCCATACCTACAACATATCAAACAAAGGTAAGATTACAAAAAGCCTCGTTGCAGCAGAAACCCTTTTCAAGATTGATATGAATCATTTCTTGATTTATTCTTGAACATTGACCTTGGAGAAATGTAAGTCTGAAAACTCGTTTGGACGCGCTTGTTTACATATTATCTTTCGTCGTCAGGCGACGCATTCCTATGCAAGCAAAGTGTTACGACAAAACATTACATTATACTACTCCTACTGGTGTCCTGAAAGGTATAACATTTTGTAATCCTGATAAAGACTTATATATTCAAAATATTCTTCCCATAAAAAGTAAAATTAATACATGAAAATGAAAGTTAAGGACATAAATAACTGTAGTACTATATGATATCTTTAAAATCATAGTAAAAGCAGGTTCTATGTTGCACATAGCGCAATTTCACTCGACACGCCTTAGCTTAAAGATGTTCGATAGGAAAGTTTTATTTTGAAAAAACATCCAAGCAGATGGTTCTGTTACGCATTTTCTTCATAAGCATACACGTTTCAGTTCTACCTGATGGTTGTTTACAAGACAGTTGCACTTTGAACAAAGCCTCGGATCAAACAACAAGGAAGAAGGTTGTTCATGTTATTCACCGTTCCGTCGTGGGTACTTTACGGATGTAACTTTAACGTTAACCGATTAACTTGTCCTTCACATTGTTCTGTCATTGTACTGTCATTAATTTTCCAAAGATTGAGCTTATGGACTTCGATACTGCATTACATTAATTATTTGGTATTAATCGGTCTAAAAATAGCAGATTGAAGGTTCTAATGGCGAATGCTATAGTGATGTTTTTGGCATTAAACCCCTTTGAATTACAAATGTTTACAAAGTACATTTTTGTATATGTTGCAAAAATGTAGCTTCGTCCTATATCGAGGTCGAAAAGTATGTCAACTTTGTGACCCTTATACTTAGTGAAAATTGACAACCATGAAATGGATTTGTCTGATCATGTTACAACCATATCCATATGATTTATATTCGCGTTCAAAAATACATACTTTGTATACTTAACCTGTCCTTAAAAACTACTGCCATATTAATCAAAAGAGTGACCTTGTTTAGGCCATGACCGAAAATGAAAATAATGCATACTTTCCAAATTCATATATTTATAAACACAACAATGAAAATTCTGTTTATTTACAATATGGAAACAGCCATGCTACATTTATATACCCATATATTTATAATAAGTTACAGTCATAAAGAACTTAATTGTTGTAAAATAAATTAAATCAGTACTACAAGTTTCAAAGAACAAGCATTCTTAAGTAGCTGTATAGAATAATTATGCATCCCCTTTAAGGGCCTCAATTCTGTAAAACACCAGTTTCTAAATTTTTCGTTGTTAGAGAATACAAAGCTGATTATTTGTGCCAAACATAATCAAATTCTGACAAGCCTTTCCAGAAAAAAGGGGTAATTCTTTCTTCTGCATCTAGCAGTGATACAGAACTCAGTTAAAATCAGTACTGTTAGTTTCAGAAAACAAAGAATTCTTAGTTTCTGAATAGAATATTTAAGAAAAGCGCTACATCCCCATAAGGGGCCTCATTTATAAAAAGAATGATCAGGTAGTGTAAGGCGTGGATATTAGAATGAGTTATCATTAAATTATTTGAGCTAATTACAATTCAATTTTGAAAACCGGCTTCAGGGAAATATAATATAAATGTTTTTACATTGAATACAGAAGGAAATAATTAAAGGGCAATAACTCTGGAGATACTAATCCAATATTGACGAAAGTTGTGCCTGTGCCGCGGCATTATGCTATTGTACACTTATTTAAGTTCAATGAAATTCTATCCACTGGTTATGACTCCGGACGGACGGACGGACGCCAAAAAAATATCCCTCCGCCTTTGGCGGGGGATAATAATCGGATCAGGACTTAAAAAACTTACTTATTTACCAGGTTAAGTCGTGCTTTTAATGCATTGCGAAGTTGGTTTAAAATAAGCATGACTTAAACATGAAGACGTGAATGGGTTATGATATGAATATAGCCATGTCTATGTTTTATTAGTTGTCTATTTTCCGATTGCTCAAGATTGAGCAAGTATTACTCAATGCTATAATAGTAGCACCTTTCTTGTTTATTTTTTTGGCCTGTAGATAACAATTAACTATAAACCAATGTATGCAATACTACTATTCAGAGCAAGAAAACATTGACTATATGGTAGAATGTTGTATTCCTGTATTTTCCTGACAGTAAAGGTCAGGTGCCAAATTTAAAAAATATAGTGAATTGAAAAATATGTACCATAAGTACTACACTGTGACTGAATCACACTTTATTATATGTTCTGATCTAAATAGTTTTCGTAATAACATTAGGGACCAGAGTTCTCTCTTTTGAAAGAGTGTCTTGCATCAGTTGCTATGGGTGTTTTACGTATCATTTCTTAGAATGCAATATGAAAATTTACTATTTATGTCATTAGTCATGTAATCACGCTGTAAGCGAAGTCCGCAAAAACACTTTATCCGACTTTTGCAAAGTAATACATGTACGTCTGTGTTATTACCCTAGCTTTTAATATCTTATCAAATTCCGGATAGAAGAAATAGTAGATACCGTCACCCGAACCTGGCAGCATCAATGACCGGATGAAGATTGCCACTGTAATGAAGAATGGGACCGTGGCTGTTACATAAATCACCTGTAATGACAGAAACATGCAACACATACTAATTTGTCATGATTTGACACGGTAAAACGGTGGAAGAAAACATAGGAAACAGTTATAGAATTGAATATAATTAAATATACGAAATTTGACGGAAACACTGTAAAAAGCAATCACAAACCAGCTGATGTATTGCTGTTCTGAAGTCAAGCATCATGTTATTTACACATGCAAATTAAAAACTTATAAAACTCAGGAGAAAACAGATAAACAATGGTTGGCATAGCACCAGTTCAAATGCAATGCGACAAAATCTAAAATACAATAGATACATTTGTAAGACCCTGAACCTGAAGTTGTTTGTACTGATATTTGTATTTGTCTTTTCTCTGACCGCCTGGTAGTTAGTTTTCTGAAAACAGATTTGTTCGTAACGTATAAGAAATTTCGGAACAAATAGAATTGCAATGTTCTATTGTGTGTACAGGCTTTTCAGGGGTAATACATACTTTAAATGTGTCAAATTCCCTTATCACCATTTCTTTTTACTATAGCTGTCTTGGGTCTATTCTTATGTTTATTCCTATACTCACTACTATTTACCTTTTCTATAGATTTGATGCTTTTCACGCTGCCAAGAAGTATGACCAGTCTAAAGAGAAACATGTACAGAAAATATCTCCAGATGACTGGGGATAAGTCTGACACCCCGGATGAAAGTTGAAGAACTTGATACCTGAAATACGAAAATAAAATTCAACTTGAATTATGTGTCATTGAAACAGTCACTTTGTTACTCAAGTGAAGATTTTGAGTTGCCTTTTCTGCCATAAAAGCTAGTAGCTGAACCATGTCTACGTTAATCAAAGATAATTGATTAGTTTAGTTAAAGTGACGTTTCACCGAAAGGTTATGGAAGGTAGATTAAAAACATGAACGTGTCATATTTAAAACGTTTTTTTTTGTCTATTCTAGCATTAAGAACAATCTTTGGTACTCACTGCCAAAATTCTTCAACTGCACTCATGGGTGTTCCTGATACGTTTAGAAACTCTGATACATTTGTAATTGATGTCAGGTTCTTAAATGCTGAACTTGTATCATTATAACCATTGGTAGTTGTTACATATTGGCTAATATTTGATGTAACATGCAGCATTGCCTCAGATGAACTGGCGTTAACAAGTAGTTTGTTTCCTTTACAGAAAGGTGTGTTCCATTCATTCTGACAATGACTCCATGGTATTGGATTCCGGAAGGCGTAAAGTATAAATTCTATAATCCAGCATCGAAAAACACTTGAGCCAATCATATATATCGCATAGGCACAGCTAATCGTCACGCCGATACCTTAAATATTGAGAAGAAACTATGACAATGACATGGACTATACATTTAAATACATATGCAAGAACAGCCTGTCTCTCTGTAATAATCTTATTATATCGATTTGATTTCTTTAAAAAGAATTTAAGCCTGATTCAAAGCACGCGTTGTGAAAATTCTTTCATACAGTAACAATGAACAGACTAATATAAAACTAGTATAAACTAAATGAAAGGATTAAAACTTTTGTAAAATAACATTTGTAAATCCATTGTAACTAATGGTCCAATTATTTTCATACACTGAAAGGAGCAGTTGGTGAAAGCAATGCCTAGTTTTATAAAAAAAACGTTCGAGTGTGTACCTCTAAATAAAGGGCTAATGTCCCAGAGTTGATATGGTCCTCTTCCCGAAAACTTTCCTATAGAGTATTCTAGGAAATACATCGGAATACCACACACAACTATCATTATCACGAAGGGAATCAGGAAAGCGCCTGAAATACAACTATCAAATGTAGGATATAGGTTATAAGTTTCGTGTGTGTTGCATTCTACAGTTATGTCATACATCCCATTAAAATAACCAATTAGTGTGTTGTGCATGAGGCATCAGCAACATCTTACGTCTAGACTGATGTTGAACTCTTACAATTCATACTGGGAAATGAGCCTCGCTAACTGGGACTCTCATTCTTTAATACTTCACATCCATATTGTACTTTTTATTAAAGACTAATGTAAAAAAAGACAAATGTAATCACTTAAAAGCTTACACGTTTTGCAACCTAAAATTTAAGTCCGACCAACAGTTTAAAAGGAAAATAACTTTTAAATACAAACTGTTTTCAAATTGGGTAATCAAAGCAACCTCGTTTCTACATGCATAAGTATCTTATTTATGGCAGCAAGCTTCATGTATAACCAGTCACAATCTTCCATATTGCAATGCCTTCTCAGGAGATTTATTTTGAAGATACGTTTGTAATTAAGTTTCATGCATTCACTAAGTCTTTAGCATATTTAGTCTATTCAACTATAATCGTAATACAAAGTAATCTGTTTTTCGCGATATTTTCCGCCTCGTCTCTGTACCATATATATAATTCAAACCAACACTGTATATTGACTGCTAGCCGACTTGGTAAAGTAACATAGATGTAGACCATGATTACATAATTGCGGTGCCCCCCCTTTGTTGAGTCTTTTTAACAAAGAATCCTTTCAAACCTTTTCCACGTGCATTTATTTGTCGTAGGTAAAGTCGAATTTTGATAGGTAATGAAGTCACTTGATTGACACCTGGCGTTGGTAATTGTTTATGTTTCACGGTATTTTTGATACGATTAGCTTGTCAGTAATACACAGTCTGACACATCAGTTACAAATGTATAAAATGCTGCTGAGAAAAAGCTTTTCGCAGGTAAGCATTGTGCGATTAATGATTAAGGTTCAATGTTATTGAAAGTTGCAATATGTCTTTTAAGTCATTATTTTATCCTTTCGATTGAATATGTTAAACAAGTTTAGTTTGTAGTATATAATACTCGATTACGTTAAAAGCTTTAATAGCTTATTGAATCGCTCTCGAACATTCGTTCGATATATCTCACCGCGCACGAGATTTTCAACCCCACTGTCAAAACAGAAGCAAAGAAAACACCTCGTTCTCGGGCTTGGACTCAAAGTCCGGTACCTTCCGTTCCGGTGCCGAGTGCTGTAACCACTGAGCTATCGAGGCTTACAATCATGTGTCTCATTACTGTGTACACATCTGACGACTCGCATTTTGGTGTTTTGGCAAAATTTCATAGATAATTAAAGTTCAGTTCCCGTAATAACATATATTTTCATTGCCGAAGTAATGTTCTTTATTCAATGCGTACATTTGCATAAAAGTACATAACTGTCGCATTATATCGACTGATAATGTTATTTTGTTACGCTGTTTCATGTCCAGTTATTTGAATTTAACGTTTTACTGCATCTTAATGCAACAATATATGATACTGCAATAAATAATGCACCCTTTACAATGTTTATAGAATAGTTTCATTTCATGTAAAGTGTGTTAGTTTTGTTTTCTGAACAGTGTAAAAAGTCAATTATTTCAATAAAAGTGTTGAAGTGACAATTCTTGTAATTACAGTGTAACCTCAACTGACGGTCATCTCCCACCCACATCCACCTCCTAACAACAGCCAATTTGAACTCTTCCGTTGGTTTTTTTATATGTTTTACCGCCCAGCGACAGCCACCTCCAAACTCCAGCCAACGGTCACTTTTTTCATCCCGAATTGACAGAAAACCTGTAAAACGGCCAAGGAACAGACTTACCGCCCATTTCTGGTTTCCTTAGATGTATATTGGTCTATTGTCATATAACAACATGTAAGTTACTGCTCAAGCTAAGAAAAGGTTTATGTGTTACCCAACATTTCTTTACAAAGCGACAGGTATCATGTATCAAACACATATCTAAATATGTATTCAAATGCAATACAGAATCCGGGACGGGTAACTTATACCAGCTTTTATATACAGTTATGTATAGACACCTGGGGGGGGGGGGGGGGGTTTTTTTTTTTTTTTTTTTTTTTTTTTTTTTTTTTTTTTTTTTTTTTTTTTTTTTTTTTTTTTTTTTTTTGGGGGTTGGTTTGTGTTTTTTTTTTTTTTTTTTTTTTTTTTTTGTGGGGGTTTTTTTTTTTTTTTTATATTTTTTTTATTTTTTTTTTTTTTTTTTTTTTTTTTTTTTAGGTTATTTTTTTTTTTTAAAAAAAATTTTAATTTATTTTAAAATGTTTTTGGAATATGACCCCATGTACTTGTAAATACCTGCATCACCTGTAATTTCAATACTTATTTGTATTAAATACTTTAAAGTATGTCACGGTATTAAATTTCAAGTATTATTTAATCAAAAACATCCGAAATTTAAAAGATTGTTGCCATACTTCAGACATTACCGGCAGATCTTCGTATCTGATGACAATTCTGCACATGCCAGCGTACACCATTATACTACATGTACCAAAAAAATTCAATTCTCATGATGAAATCTTATTTTGAATGTGTTTGAAAAGAAAACAGGATAGTTGTAGTTTATATCCCAAAAAACTGTATAAACATGTGCTTTTTATATTAATCCTACTTTATTGCCACTGTGACCCAAACGTAGGTTGTACAATATTACCTACGACATAACTTTAATAAAAAATCGCCTTATTCTAGTTCAACAGTAGCCCACATAATGTTTGTGAAAGCATTCAACTGAACACCTATTCTGGGTAGCTGTCGTATCCGCTCATCACCAAAAATATGATTTTCTCGCGTCCGCTCAACATCCAACTTGAAAGTTAGGGTATGCTCGTGTCCGCCCACGATCCAAATATATGAAATTTCAGGAATTCAAAAAAGACATGTCTCAGTAAGAGCGTGATCTGATTTATTCGGATTCCTTTTCATATCGACTTGCAAAATATATCCCAAACAGCGTGTTTACAGATAATATGATTAGAAATTTATAACCGATTTATCTCAAAGTTAATTAAGTTTATTCATTTACACGATGTTGTTTGTTAACTTTGATGGTCATCTTATTGCGGCTGAAAGGGACAATAGTTTTTACAATGTTGAGAACCAAAAACATAAACCCGCATACACAACAAAACAGCTCGGCTTTATTAAATAAAAAAAAAAATTCTTTAAAAAAAACCCCCTAAAAAAAAAAAAAGCAGGGAAAAATCCCGGGGGGGGGGGGTGGGGGGGGGGTTTTTTTTTTAAAAATATAAAATATATTTTAATTATTTAAAAGCTCGGTTTGTAGTCTGATTACAATGTGTAGGACATACTTGTTTTGATTTTGTCCGAAGGCACAAATGCCTATAATTTCCCAGTGTGGAATTTCATATAAAGATTATAAACAAATACTGAATATACTTGTCAAGTAGAAAGGTAATGTCATTTTGAAAAACAAAATAGATTTGAAAATTGCTAAAAAGATAATACCTCCACCGTTTCTGAATACCAGATATGGGAATCTCCATATATCTGACATCCCGAAGGAAAATCCAAGCAAAGTTAAATAAGTACTGCAAGCAGATGAAAATTTCATATTTTTCTTTCCGTCTTTTATTAATTTTTCTCCTTTGAAAGTGGATTCAAAATTTGTCTCAGACATTTTCCTGAAGCAGATGAAAGTTTCTTTTGAATCTGTGCTATGTTTCCACTTCTTTAATTTTCAATAATCTGGCACACAGTTATTTTGAAAAGAGAAACCGTTAACTTCCCATATTTTTGTATCTGTTTTTGAACACATATAAAATATTGTTAAAATGTAATCAGTGTGTATGACTACACAATATAATGTGTATGGATTTTAAACCTTGATATAAAAGCCTAACATTGTTTTCATGTGTAAATCATGACCGTTTACACAGTTAGTTTATCGTGATTTAAAGCATCGTCGGAACCCCCGTTAAATACACTCCTGTGAAGCATAGCGTAAAGAGGGGGACGTGGGTATTCGGCGATGGATATAAAGCTGCTCGCTCTCAGATTTTGGTTAAAAAAAATCAATCTTCAAACTGTATGAAAATAACGTATTTTAGAACATATAGTCATATAAAAAGGCTCCAGTATAAATTCCTGTCACGTATATCTGTGAATTTCAAATAATACGCTACCAAATAATAAAGCGTTGCAGACGCTTTTGAAATTCCAATATTAACATTAATAATAATAATAATAATAATAATCTCTTTATTTAAAGAAGCTAGCTCATTAAGCATATGTACATAAAGCAACATATTTCTTATCTACCATGAGGCCTTCTATTAACAATAATAATACACAATTGAGAAAAACTAACACAACACATGCACACACGCACACACACACGTACACTCACATACACACTAAAAATATTGAGCAGAACTTCATTATTATATTATACAATCAATCATTTACTGAGTAGTATATATATATATATATTTTTTATTCATTTATAGTAATGACTCATGCACTGTCAACGATGGGATATCATCGTATAAATTTGACAAAAGTAAGTTATGTAGGAAAGTTTGAATTGCTTAAGTGTTTTTGCTCTTTTATTTGCAGTGGTAATGCATTCCATACAGCCATTCCTAAGTAACCAAATGTTTTCTTAAGATACTGAGTTTGTGGTTTCCTACAGGGGTTAACTGTTTTTGATCATGTGATCGCAAGGGATATCTTTTATTTTCAGAAACCGTGATAAGTTTGCAGTAATATTCAGGAACTAGCCTATTAATGGCCTTGTAAACTTGAATAGCAATGTGATATGTAAATCTCACCCGGATTGGCAACCAAGATAATTGTTTAAACATATGGTATGAAGGTGTTTTATATGGTACGCATAGTATTAGTCGTGCGGCTCTTTGCTGGAGTTTAGCAAGTTTATATTTGCTTGACTGGTTGCAAGTTGACCATAAAGTGCAACAGTAGTCAAAACGTGGCATAATATATGCGTTGTAAAATAACTTCTTCATGTCCAATGTCAGATATTTAGATATTCGTTTAAATAAACTAATTTTAGCGCTAACTTTACTATACACTGCGTTTACTTGTGTTTTCCATTCTAATGACTGATCTATGTGTAAACCCAAAACCTTTTGTTCAGTTACCGTTTTAAGATAAATGTTATTTACATACAGTGACAAGGGTCTAGTACTTTTAATTTTTTGTTTACAACAAAGAAGCATAGATGTTGTTTTATTTGGATTTAAAGCCATATTATTCAAGGTGTACCATTTTTCAATACTTTTTAGGTCTTTTTGTAAGTTTGATTCAATATCTTGAATGTTTTCTGAACAGTAGTAAATTGTTGAGTCATCGGCATACATATCAGCTTCAGAGTTCAAAACATGTAATGGAAGATCATTAACGTAAATGAGAAAAAGCAAAGGTCCTAAAATCGAACCGTGGGGAACTCCGGTTATTACAGTTGAATTATGAGATTTTTTTATGACCGATTTTGACGGCTTGTTGTCTGTTCAGCAGATATGATTTAAACCAGCATAATGATTTATCAGAAAAGTGGCAAAGCTTCAATTTATGCAGAAGTATTTCGTGATCGACTAAATCAAAAGCATTTCTAAAATCAAGAAACATTTAGTGTAGCGGTGCCGTAAAACCAACATTTTTAATCGATTTATGCATATTTCTACCTAGATTTTTGCTTACATTTTGATTCTAGCGTTTAGTTTTATATTTATGTGTAGTATGTCAATTTAAAAACAAAAGAAAAACATTTCAACGATAACTGAGCAGCAGCTTTAAGTAACATATTTCATTATTTTCTAACTAAAATCTTTCGTACAGTGGAAACTTTAAAATCTCATAATATTTGTTTGTTTTGTAAAAGTTAATGCTACTAGTAGGGACATTATTTATAAGAAGACACTGTGAGAGATCAAGGACATACAAGAAATATGTATTCTATTAATATCATGTACAATATTTTATTTACAAAATAATTGAAATATCAAACCGAGTTAGTTCATAAGAACATACCAATAGAAATATGCAATGCTTTTTACAGCACCTTTTGATTTAATGTACAGCGAGGTTTATAGGATAGGACAGGCTCTATCCCAAAATTGAAATATAAACCTTCTGGAAATTGTACAATTAACCCGTTTACACAGTAAATGTGGCTTTATAATTCAAGGTTTACTGTGTAGATGGGCCTTAAAGGTGAAATTATTCGACCTAATTGGTTGATGAATTGTCCTTCTCAGTCGTCGCGTCGTTCATTTACCGTTAACCTCTGAATAAACAGAATAAATCATATAAACCATGTAGTGTGGCCATTCTCACATTAATCTTATACTCAAGCAGAGGTCACATCTTGTCGAAGTAGAAAAAGAGCAGTATTCACTGAGCAGACAGCGCACGAAAACGTAATTCCCAAACGCAGTACAGCGTATTCATTTCACATTCATTATACAAATGATAAAGTAAATTGTTTGCAAGTTACTTAATATTTACTCACTAATTTGATGATGTGTTATTGTTACGCAGTTAGTTAATACTAATTTATTTATTCTCGATTGCGAAACATGTTCTTAAAACTCATATTAATCGCTCTCGAGACTCATTCCAGAAAGAATCTACCTCGAAGAGAGAGAGGCAATGTGGAATTAATTGTGTCTTGCCTAAGGACACCACCGACATGTCGGTGGTAGGGATTGAACCCGGGGCCTTGAGGCGAACGCGCTACCACGGCGCCATGGCGGCTCTGTTACTGTTACGCAGTTGACATTATTTCATCTATTGAATGCCCTTTCCAAATACAAATAATAACTTCAGATCTGCACGTTTTAAAACAGTGCATTAAAGTCTTGTTAGAGCAGAAGCTTTTGTATTTTGTAAACGGAGGTACTCACTGCGGGGGTTTCGTTTACACTATGTTTGCTGTACATACGGCGCCTAATTAGAGCTGGGACGAGTAACAGTTTCCTACCCTCATACCTGCCGCTGTATATTGAACTACCAGCCCATTTCCGAATACAGGTAACTTTTAATTTATATTACTACACCCTATCACACGTCAGTTTCTATACCTAGAATTCAGAATGATATTAAACATCATTAGTATTAGTATGTATCTTCAAACTGATACAGTGTGGTCATTATCACGCATCCTACAAAAGTGTATTCGCAAGTAAAATGTCAACTTTATAAATACATACTACTTCGATTACATACAACGCAGTATGAAACAGTCTCTATTATTTGCGGTATGTCCCACTACAAACAACACGCGTGTACTTAGAGCCCGAGTAGAGGAGCTACCCGACTTGATACATGATTACGCAAGTGCTCATCTAAGGTCTCCTGACAATGTAAACAATTTGATAAAACGCACTTTGAATTACCTTTTGTATTTGACTTTTACATACCATGCCTTTTGTTTCCATTGCGTGTGTTAGAGATTCACCTAGCAGGGATTACTTTTATTTACACTGTCCTGTGACTTTGGAACATGGTGGGGGTAAGAGTGAGGTTGGGTGCGCACCATAAACCGGTTTAAGCTCCCCAGTGGTGTTTTTGCCACTGACCGTTCCAAGGCGGTGCCCCACTGTGTTCCTTTAATTGTTCGTTTTGTCCTCGTGTGTTTGCTTTGTATGCTAGTGTGTGTTGGTAGTGTATGTGTGTGTGTGTGTGTGTACATGATCGTGTGTGTGTGTCGTGTGTGTGTGCGTGTGTGTGTGTGTGTGTGTGGTGTGCACTTCTGGGTGCTGTGGGGCTCGTTTTGGGGAGGCTGCGTTTTTGGTACGTGGCATTCCCTGTTTGATATTATTTTTGTTTTTAAATTTACAAATGTTAAAATTTTCTTGTATAATGCAACTTAAGTACATATTATGCCAATCAAAAACTAAAACCCTAACACATTCATTTTTTTAAAACAAGTTACGCTACAGGAGCTCAGAAAAGAGGCTGTCGTACACAATATAATCTGTGAGAGGAAGTTACCACTGTGGAGAATTTGGCTAACATTATATTTGGTTTCTAAGGCTGAAATATAGGAATTTATCAAATGACATTAAACAACTAATAGCAAAGGAACTCAATGCTTACTTATTCGACAAATACGATTTTAAAGATGATGAACGGCTTATAGATATTTTCTACCCAAATGTCATTTTCAGAGATGTCATAAATATTTCAACATTTTCATGTACTATTCTGAATCCTCCATAATCATAAGACTGGGTCACATTATTTCTCTTTATTTTGTCTGGTCCTGAATTCAAAAGAAATTTGAAAAAAGACTTTTGTATTAATCTTATGATTTCTGAACTAGGGTTGGGTAAGCTCAAAAGCAGGTGATTCATTTTTGACAGAGCCAATGTTTTAATAACAATATTTTTACCCAAGGGCGTAATGATTCTCTTTGACCAGTGTCTCAATAGTCTTAATTTCTACAATTTTTTAACTGTAATTGGTCTTGATTATGTTACTTAAATCAATTGTGAAATTTATACCAAGCAGTTTAAAACATTCTGACTCCCACTGAAGGTCAAATTCTGGAACACAATCTAATATTACTGCTTTTCATTGACCCAATCCATACTGTTTTTGTTTTCTCTATGTTGACTTTTAAGCTTGAAATTTTTGCATAAAATGCTGAAGTTAGTAAAGTGTATTTTTAAGACTTCTCAGTTCAATCTAACATTATAGTTGTGTCATCTGCATACTGTGATAATATAAATTCTATAGTATTAATGTTGATACAATAATGTTCTTATTGTTTTTCAGTAGTATTGCAAGAATTTCTGCACATAAAATAAAAATGTAAGGGGATAGGGGATCTCCTTGTCGACAACCGCGCAGTACATTGAACCAGTCAGATAAATGTCCATTTATAGAAACACAAGACTTAATATTCTTATAAAACAAGTTCAGCCGTTTTATAAAACCGTCCCGAAAGTTAAAGAATTGTAGTACTGTTTGCATAAAAGTCCATTAAAGTGAATCGAAAGCTGTTGAAAATCTATCATCAGTAGCATTCCAGGCAACATATTTACCTCTGTAGAATGCATTATACCATAAATCAATCTTTTGTTATCCCCTATGTATCTCCCAGATATAAAACCTGTCTGATCTTCACTAACAAGTTTATGTAAGACTGTTTTAGACGCTGAGCAATACTGGCAGATGCAATTTTGTATGACACGTTTAATAAAGATATTGGTCTCCAGTTTTCTATAAAGCGTTTGTCTTGATCTCCTTTAGGAATGCAAGTTATGATCCCTTGTTTCAAAGTAACTGATAGTTCTTCTGTATCAAAAGCATGATTTATTGACCTAACAAGGAAATTACCTATATCATTCCAAAAGAATTTGAAAAAGCTGCTGTAAAACCACTACTACCTGGAGAAGAATCATTTGACATTTTTTCAGACTTGTCAACATGTCACTACTAGAAAAAAGACCTTCTAGCCTTTGTTTTCCTCCTCATATAGTTTGGGTACATCAATATTGTCAAAATGATTGATTAGGTCAATGTTTTCTGTCTTTCTTAAGAAATATAAATTTTCATAATGATTTTCAACTTCATTCAGAATTTCGTTTTGCTCTGTTAATATTGTTCCTGATGAAGAGTGTAGGGAATTCATTAATTTAGATACATAATTTCTGTTTTCTAAATTGTAGAAGTATTTTGAAGGTTTTTCTCCCTCTGAAATCCATTTACATTGTAGCGCTAGATCTGATAAAAATACCTTGCATTTTTGTCTTTCTAAAATCAGCCAGTTCTTCTATTTTTGTCATTAACAGATCATAATCAATATTAGATTGTTTTTCAAGAAACTGTATTTCTACCAATAACTTTTCTTGCCTTTTGTCATCTTGCTCCTTTTTGTAAGATGAATACCATATAGTAGTCCCTCTTATCTCCATCAAAAGAGTTTCAAAAAACAGTTTATCATCTATATTAAATCTTATGAATTCATTACCTATGGATTCCAAAGCTTCATATGAATCTTGTGCATCTGAAGCATATTGTATTTTTTATTTGGTTAATAAGACATTCGATTTTCTCTACATATTGAATTTCTTTTAACAATGAATTATTGAATTTACAGAACGCGTTACCTTTATCAAATTTGCCAAACTGAATGCTTAATAAAATCAAGGAATGGTCAGTTCTGTAACCTGGTTCAATGTCAACAAAACTCAGAACTGTAAATAATTTTTTTTGAAATTAAGAAGAAATCAAGCCATTTTTCTGTCCAGAAAAGAAATTTCCAAAAGTACCTATTTTTAGTTTAAAGCCTATTTGTTTACGGTATTATAATTCGTAAGATTTTTTGAAACTGCCGGGGCTTCACGACGTAGCAAGTCAATGAAACAGCTACTTCCGCTTAAAACTGCCCATTGTGCTAACTAGGGTAAACTAGGGAACGCACTGATTTATTGTAATAATTGAAAATAAAATAGTAATAATACCCCCGCCATTCCTAGCTGATAGATATGGGAATCTCCATACATCTGAAGCCGCAACGGTAAATCCTAGCAAAGTCACATACGTGCTTAATGCTGATGAAAACTTAATGTTTTTCTTTTCGTCATTGATTATGGTTTCTTCTTGCAAAGAAGATACGAGTCTTAAGCTTGTCTCTGTCATTTTCCAACACCAGCTTAAAGTTTCATTTAAATCTATACTTAGTTTAGATTTTTTTTAATTCCGTGATCTGTTAAAATGAACAAATGTTTCAACATTTTATGTCTTTCAGTTTATTTCACTTGTACATAATATTGTTATTACTGTATACAGTGTTAAGTCGGCGTTGTTTAAGTGCGGATATTCGAACATTAATTTTATAGAAAACAAATTAATTGAACTTGTTCAAACAAAACGGTGCTTAAAATTTGTAAGTACATGTATTAGTACATATATTTTCAACCATAAAGCTACAAATTCTTTGATGTATAAAAACGCGAACTTCGGGAAACTGTTTTGACATCGCGTGTTGATTTCTCATTCTGACGTCAAAGATTACTAAATGTCGTACCAGTATCCTGAAATGCGCAATTTTACTATTAAATGCACGATATTAACGCCTGAAGTTTAATACGTTTCTGTAACGCTAGATATTCAAGTAAACATGCGAATAAAATTACTGAATTTGCACAATATTTACGCCTTATGATTTATTAGAATCGCCCAATGTATCTACATTGTATAATAAAGCATTTTCGCGAGAAATTATTGTCATAAGTCTTGATAACTTGTAACCTCAGAATGTAATCGCACAATGGCAGAATAATTAGCAAATGGTGGCGTATATGCGCTTCTGTAGTGTTATGATAAAGACAGACTGATTACATGTACATCATTGTAAATAACCTTGAACATAATTACAATTATGTTATTCGCATCCTGTAATATAAGGCGATGCTAAGACTAAGGGGGCATGTTTTTGTTTGATCTACGAAACAAATATTCCACATTTTGGCCCTTTATGTTTATTGCATAATTTCTATTTTTGCCTCTAAGTCTCACAGATGTAAAGGTTGATTAGTTACGGAAACGCATTTACACCATCATTTGCTCGTTATTCTGTAATTGTGCAATATTTATTTGACATGGAGCAATGTTTCAAGACTTGTGACAATAATGTCTGCAAGAGTGTTCAACATCTGTAGCACGCGAATTATTGAGTGAAGCTTTGCTAGATACTTTGCCTAAATAGAAAAGGCTTTTGCGAAAATATCACCATATATATTAAACCTTTCGCCAATTTATATTCACTCCAATGCAAAAGCTTTGCGACTTAATCAACGTGACAACGAATCATTCCATTGTGTTATTTTGCATACAATTTATGTGATAGACATAACCCCAGGTAATGATTAAAACCACAATAGAAAGATAATTTCCTAAAAATCCGTATAAACTTTATCATCGGAGTACAAAATACGAGAGGTGTTCAATATATTATGAAACAGTCATGGTATTTGAAACTAACAGCTTAAGCTATTTATTCGCATACGTTTTATTGCAACAGATGCTCAATCTGGGATCCATGGCAATAGTAAATCATTCTGCACCTTCTAGGCCAGATTTCTTAAGTCCGGTTTATGCACGACTGCTTAAGTTTGTTCCATTCGTCTTTAAGAGCCTTTTTAAGACCAGTCATGGTATAGATCTTGCGTTTTTGTAGCCTACGTTCCAGTATGCCCCATATACCAAAGTTCCATAAGAGCTAGCAAGAATTGGGCTTTTGGCAATTAATCACAAACTGCGGGAAGGAGTACATATCATTTACTTTGTGTTTGTTAGAAAATCAATGGTCATTTTGCAGGTTTTTTTAAGGAAAATCTTAAATTAAGTGTTTTGATAGTGTTTCATAATAAATTGAACACCTCTCGTACAGTCATAAATTCGACTGTTCTGCTTGAAAATACTCTTTTTGAATTGCTTGAGTTTGCCAATACCGTATATACTAAAAAATTGCTGATAAGCAATCTGCTAACAAGAAAGATCTGACACATATTATAATAAATGTTGAACATAATCAGAGGTTATAGTACTTTAATTGCACCTTGTCATAATTAGGATGTCATCCGTTATGTTGGTATAGAACTACGGTTAACAGCAGGTATATACATTTGTGCGGCTTTTAATTCTACAATATAGTTGTCTTATTTTTCAACACCTAATTTAGAAATGATACCTTTATGTAAGTCCCATACATGTACTTTTACCCATTAAACACTGCTTAAGTCAGTGTATAATTATTTCGGCCAATTTAATGGTGACCAAAATAGAACAAGCTCTATTAACTATGTCAAGAAAATTATCCCAAACTACGGTATACATTACGTGATGATGCACTGTTTAATTATGATTAATATAATTGCATCGAATGATGGGTATTTGCAGTCTAACATTACTTGGTACGAGGCTTATTAATAACACCTCTGTTGTCATTTGATAAAAAAGAGTAGTGTCATATTTAAGCGCTCGTAACTAATTACGTTCATGAATGTGCATCAGATGTTAAGATTTCCGAGACGTATCCCATCTGCATTAGACCGGGAAAACGTATTATCATTTAGTGCTTACAACGTTTCCTTTCAAAAGTACCATTTGTTCATTTTCAAACACTTCCAGCGAACAACATTTGCAACTTACGACTTATTTTGGCTTTTAATTGTACGTGCGTGTTTTATATCAACCTGTATGACACATTTTATTCATTGACCTAAAGCACGGCATTTCTTGCAATCAAATACAAAATATTATATTAGAAAAATAAAACACGCAAGTCGTTCAATTATTTTGTTTCTGGTTTATCATATTTACCATATTTGAACTTAGACGGTATGTTGGATTGTCAGTTTAAGGTGTCGCACTCGAAAGCTCCCACAATACTTCTAGCATATAATCTATGGCATTCACTATTTGAAGCCCGTTCATAGCAAATCAACACTAAAATATAATATTCTCAGCAAAGATGTAGAAAATAATCCATTGAAAATATTTCACCAACTTGATGTATTTTCAAGCAAAATAAAACATGTACAAGCGATGTAAACATATTGACTGAGACATACTTTTGTAACAAAACAGAATACATAATTTATTTTAAACTTGGAAGTTTGCGTATAAAACACATGTATTGGAGTGTTTCGCCCTCGTGATTCATTCGGCCCGGCACATCACCTCCGTGGAATGCTTCAATTTTAATAAGCGCTCAAAGGTTTAGATTATTTCTTAGATAAAGCTTTTATTATAAAGACTAGATATATTGAGGTCTCAGCTTTAGGCAGAGATATCTCTAAAATAAGCTTATGCAGAACAGCAATTACTGGGTAAATAATGGCTGCTTTTCTATTTTATGATGTTTTTCGGTGAATTATATCCCGATAAACTCACTGGCCACTCAGTGAAAGTTATCAAAATCTGTTACCCGAATTAACGTCAAAAAGTAAATCGAGAGTACTGAATGACGTTTCCCGCAATTTTCGACATTTTGTTGAAATAAACCCGACAAAAGTAGAGTTTTAGACATAAAATAAACAGAACAATTGTTGGTGAAATTATAACGTGATATTACACCGAAACCAACAATTATCCTCTATATGTTTAGTTATTGATAACCAATATAATTGCTGATCCACTTTAAAGTCTATTTGCTGTAGAACATTGATGCTAATATACGCCGGCATGGTATGATTTTGATGAAACTCAAATATTCTATACATTTGCACATAATAAAAAGGATCAAATTTAACGTTTTATGCATTTGTAGACATATACAATAAAATCTGCACTTTTATTATGTTATACTAATATGTTAGTATTCTCTATAGATCAAAACAATACAAAAGGTAGGTAGCTACAGTGAAAGTTTGATTTATTCATCGGCAAAAGAAACGCAACCTTTCCTTTACCCTTAAACTTTATGCACCCGACCAGTTTTGCATGACTTTAAGGTAACCTTATAGGAACTTTAGCACTTGCTCGATTTCATGAAAAATTGCATGCTTACTTTTTTCTATAAATGATAATACATTATAAAGGTTACGCTTCTTTCGCCTTTGAGTATATTTCCCTACTATCTAAATATTTCAGGTTTTCAAAAGAGCCGAAAATTTGATTTAAGTAATACCTCCGCCATTTCTGAACATAAGATATGGGATTCTCCATATATCTGAAATTCCCGCAAAAAATCCAATTCAAGTCAAATACGTGCTGCATGCAGATGAAAACTTAATATTATTCTTTATTTGTTTATCATTTCTTCTCTTTTGAAAGAGGATTCAAAGTTTTTCCCTGTCATTTTCATACACCAGACTCATGAAAGGTGATAGTTACTTGTTAATACTGCTAGTTCATTTTAAAATAAACTTTAAAAAAATCAAAACACCTGCACACAACCTGCAGTGGTACATTTTTAATTAAAGCATGTCTGAAATAATATTATCATATTTTAAATGTTGCAGCTGGGACTTTTTTCAATAATGTAATATCACAACATATATAACACATACTTTTAGTTACTTATATTTGCAGTTAAATAGGACATTAAAAGGAATTAAACACCGTTTCTCCAAACTCTCCAAATGTGTTCTTTTATGTCAATTCCATGTTCCTATAAATGTTTTAAAAGTATTTCTAGTACCTGATAATGATTTTGGGTTATCACCGAGTATAGAAGTATAGTTTCATGTCGTTAAGGCAGGCTGTACAGTAAGTCAGACGACGCTCAATAATCGAGGCGCCCAATTGTAGCTCAAAATTACTTTCAAATTGTCTTAAGAAACCACACAGAGGAAAATGAAATTGTGGTGTCTTGAGACAGGTGAGGCGAGTGTCATTTTGACATTGGGCGTCAGGAGATACAAGAGCTGTGCTTCATAAGTGACGAATGCACCCGAAAGAGGTGTCTCACAGTCTGTTTCCTATCCATGTGCTCAACAATTGTGCCATGTATTTTTAAAATCCTTCAATGAATGTCAAAGTTACGATGCATACAATATTCTAAAACCTTTAAAGTGTGACCTTGACCTTTGAAGTAGGGCGTGGGTCTTGCACGTAACACATCGTCGTGATGTGCTGGATATTTGTTCCAAGTTATTCTAAAATCAATCAATGCATGACAAAGTTAAAAGCCGGTCATGAATGTATGTACATAAACGATTCCATTACCTAAGTGTGACCTTGACACCTTTGAGGTAGGGACATGGGTCTTGTACGCGACACACCGTCGTTTTGATGTGCTGAACATTTGTGCCAAGATATTTTAAAATCCTTCAATGCATAACAAAGTTGCAGTCGGGACCCGAATGTAAGCGTATATAAAGGATTCTATTACTTTCAAACTCTTAAGTGTGACATTGACATTTGAGGTAGGGACGTGGGTATTACACGTACCACGTTGTCTTGATGTGCTGAACATTTGTGCCAAGTTATGTTAAAATCCTTTAATGCATGACAAACTTACAGACCGGACACGAAACAATTGTAAGGACGAACGCATGGACGGACGGATGGTGCGATTTTAATATGCTACCCTTCCGGGGCATAAAAAAGGTATAGATACCATATACAATTGAGCTTAATTTCTTGATTTACAGTGTTTCAAGGGTCAGAAACAGTGCAGCATTTAGTTTCAGCATTTGCAGACACTTTTCAGTTGTAGTATAAACATTAGCAAAGTGTATTATTTCTGTCGTCAGATTTCGCGAGAATGCTAAGCTGGTGTATGAAGAGTATGTTGTTGGACAGGAATTACTGGCAGCTTGAATTAAGTCACACATGATCATGCTAATATGCACAACATTTGTTTCAGATTTTAACTTTAAGTTAGTGATTTCAGTGTTTGCGTTGTAGTTTTGAAAGTTGTTTATGGTTAAGGGTAGGTTACACCAGACTACAAGTATAGTGGCGAGTTTCTTTTATGTACACTGTAAATATCAAAGCTTCTATCCTCCGAGCGCTTAACTATAACTATTTTTAAACTTGGCAAAAAAATATAGACGAGTTCGATTTAAATAACTATTGTACAATACTAGTATTCGCTATTTTGTGACAATTATACCTAATTAGAAATGATTTTTTTGTACGTTAATAAAAATGTGTTATATAAAACAATACAAGTGGGAAGACTTTCTAATCTACATGCAGCTAGATAAAAAATACAATTGTATTCTACTCAGTTACCGATTCGGTATATAAGTTATATTACCCTAGAAAATTGCCATATCAAATTATTTCAAGAAGAAATTGTAGGTGCATAAATCAATAAATAATTTCTTTCTTCCATTATAATGGTCACTTCGAACGCAGGTCATAAAGTTCACCTGGATCAGATCGGAAGTATTGCCTTTGACTTATTTGAAATTGTCATATCTTGCACATTTTCCTCTAAGTGACCACATCTTTTCAATGCATTTTTACAAATATACCTAAATGTAGAGTTATTAGGTTGTCATTAATATAAAATATACACGATATTCGTTTTCACAAGCTGTAGTTTAATGTCGCGTATATATAACTCATTAGGCATACACTCTATCCCATTTGATTATTTTTAAAGCTGTCAAATTGTTCTCAATAAGTCAATATTTGTTAGGTATATGGTAAACGAAAACAGTTCGTATTAGAAAGCAAGATGGAGCTGTTTAACGACAATATTCACTAAAAAATAGACCATCCTGACCGAAATCATTTCAGTTCACAACTAATTCAGTAGTCATTTGGTTATCTTAGAACAGCATGCATTCATTCTAAGTTGCAACTTATTTCAGACAGAAAACAGACACACTAAAATATTGTTTTGTTTACTATGCACTTTATTCTCGTGTGTTAATATTTTTATGTAATAAAACCATACAGATAAACACTTTATTACACATTGATGGCAACTCGTGGGTAAAGCTCGTTGGTATGATATCTCAAACAAAATTATAACTTGACTCAAAGATATATGTCAGAAAAAACAGATTCACATTCTGCCGCATTTATAAATTAATTCGTTGTTATATATGTATTTTCTTTGTTGTAAATATCTAAATCTGTGCTTTGATATTAACTTATTAAAACTACTATTTCCTTTTCAGCAGCTGCTCGGTAAAACATTAAATGGCTAGAAATGTGATGCTAAGGGTTTTTTTATAAACAAAATCTACTTTTAACACTTTTAATGTGATACAGTATTTTGTAATCTATCACAAGAATAAGTTTTTCAAGGCAAAATGCTTGCCAATAGTTATTAAGAACAATATTGATATTTTCTTTTTGTCCAGTACAGATAATATGAAAAGTTATACCTTACTTGAATATAAAATCGACAAATTATTTGCCCGTAAGTAACATATGAACACATTTACCTTGAAGTTCATGTATGTTTTTTAATCAGCACGTTTGATCTCATTTGAAACGTCAAACCAAAGGTGATTTTTACATTGAGTTCATCATTGACATTCAGAAATACTTTCCTCGGTGCCGATTTTCAATTCTTTATCCTGGGCAATATACATCAACCACATCTATCTACCTATGTACTTCCATAAATGTAACTTGGATTCCGTCATTGTTATCTCGATCATTCTCTCACACTTTTACTTATATACATGTACCATACCCATTTTATAAATAAAAAACTATGTATCAGCTACATAAGTATCATCTCAGCTGTGTGCATCAGAAAAAGCAACTTCAGATAAAACGACAACATCAGCTATTTGGTAACGTGTTTGACCCAGCAACTATTCGAGTCTTCATAGAATAAACAGTACCTGCTTTATAACAGTCAGAAGGACGAACAGTCCGATACATGTACTCGCGTTCAACCTTCGGTTAAACGTTTTCATCACTTACGGACTTTTTTTCACTAAGAAAACTCTATAATTCACTGGAAAACATAAAATAAATCATCCTCTTATAACTAACATGGTCATTGATCTGGTCAAATCATTGTAATTGAACACATACTGTGCTAAAAGGTGTCTATTTATGGTCATGTTTCAACTTTCGATAAGCACATACTAACAAATTGTGATTCTTTTGTACATATCAGGTTAATTCATTATGGCTCATACCTCGCATTAACTCATCTTTAGTTTGTACATTCATCTCTATACCATTGTGATGCTGATGTATAAGACTGACTTGTTGATGAAACCTACATCTAAGACAATGAAATGAATTAGTATAAAATTTTAATCTGCCTACTGAAGTAGTATTTTCATAATAAAACACATTCTATTTAAAACCTTACAACATAAAAGTACGAGTGGCTTACATTATATTATTTTTTTTACATTTTTCACGGGGACACGGTGGTTTGCCCCCCTCAACTCCCCCCTCACCGAAAAAAACAACATGACCACTCTAAGCTTAGACATTTCCGTATTCCTAGATACCAGTGTTTTTTAATTCTTACAAAAGGAGACATATGGCATTGAATGGATGATTACCACAGTGTAAGCGCAAAGTATCTTTTACCTACTATTTTCCACCTTTGTAAGGTCCCGATATCGTCAATCTTTCCCTTGTAATAACTCAAATTGGATCTATAATTTATCCTCATGTGTAAAAATTTGGATAAATATAAAACAAACAGTTGTATAGCTTTTAAATATAGAGTAAACTTATTTCACATTTAAACTAGGCTTCGGGCTAGAGTTTCTCATTTGTCGAAAGTTTTGCATATGAGGTGAATTATTTCACCATTTCCACCTTTGAGCGTTTTCGGCTATTGTATGCTAGAGTTAGGTAACTGTAACGGTAAAATGTTACTCCCTCCAGTAGCAGAAAACAACCAACCAAAGTATTGACCCTGATACTGGCTTGTGAATATGTAAAATGCTTTCGCCCAGCTCATTCCGCATAACAATTACAAGCTGGGAACATTGCTGATTCAGAAGTGTTATTAGAGTTTTTCTCTTCATTGGTAAAATTATGATTAATGTTTGCAGTTGCCCGAGTTGTTCGACTATGGACTCTCGTATTCTAGTTTCTAGAGTAAAATAGCCGAGAAAAGCTTTAGGTGACCTTTTTCACACTTGGGGTCCTACACGCCTTTGTATCATTTGCTCTACTTCGTAAGCCCTATATGATGAGATAAGAAAAGGCATGATAACCCGTCTGGCAAAGAAAGATAGATGTAACAAACATAAATGTAAATACTCTTTGAACGTTATTACAAAACGTATATACAATTTTACATTTTACAAGCAAACACTGACAGTAATTTGCACTCTGTCACATCAGTTCTAAGATGATGTTTTCTAGTAGGCAAGTATTGTACGTGTAAACTAAACGAAACATACACAATATAACTGATATTTACAATATGTCGTTTCTAAGCAGTTGGGTACAGTTGGTCTTCTAGAGGTATAAAGTACGTACATATTCGTTAATTGAACACAACACGTTACATCTCAGTCCGTAAAATGTTGTACCTTTTCCTCGCGAAAAGCAATGTCCTTTATATGAATATAAGCCTTATGTTAATTCATTATCAAAATCAGCATACGGAGCTTGACAGAGATATCACTAGTTTGCTTTGGTCACGGATCTACAGGGATTTCAATCCGAAACATAACTTTAGCATAATGTTTATCTAACTTAAGCATCTGTTTTAAAAAGCCTGACAATAACATGTTGGGTTGATTGGTCTTACAGTGAAAACAATCGGACATAAAGCTTCGTTAAAATTAAAATGGCTATAGGTGTTAAATGATTCTTGACTGACACAACCAGCAAAACCCACAATGTCTCTCACAGTAACTCATAAAATTGTCAGAAACCCCAGGGAAGTTGGACCATAAAAGTGGGCATTCCTTAACCTTTCGATTAGCATGTTCTTGTTAAAGCGAAACACGCTACAGTTAGCTTAAAGATATGGCTGGGTATTGCATAATACTGTTATCGTGAGAAAATCCGCTTAACTCTTCAAAACAATTTTTATTTTTCGACTTTTGATTACAAAACATCCACCATTACACATATACTACATGGTGTTCCCTCGTAAAGCACCGAGCTACAAGATTTACTTCCTACCATCTAATACTTGAATATACTATATTTCAAAGCCGTGTGATTTGTTGAAAGCTTAATATGTGAACAAACATATTTCGTATACACAAACCTTCCTGTTATATATGGGAGAAGAGTCAGTTTAAAGCTCCCTTAAGATACACGCAAAGCCTAACAGCTTCATGATGGTAACTTCCAAGTTAACGCTATATGATAATTATAATACAATGAAAACAACTCGTACGAAAAGAATTACTTAGTTGAATTATTTCATTACTTTCCAGCTGTAACTTTATATATAATTTTAGTTTTAATATGAAACATCTAGCATGAAATATTTTATTTAATTAAAAGCATTAGATGTCCTAGATTGTCTTTCTTTAGTTCCACTATTGTATTTCGAAGTTTGAAGCTTTCAGCATTTATGTGATTTTTGTACTGCAGTATCCAAAACTGTCCTACAACAAAATGGGATATTGTGCTAGCTATTTGTTATTATTATTGTTTATTTGCAGAAAATAAAACGAAAACAATCTTTGAATCATACCTCCACCGTTCCTGAATGACAGAAAAGGAAATCTCCATATATCTGAAACGCCAAAAGAATATCCAAACAAAGTCAAATATGTGCTGCATGCGGATGAAAACTTAATATTTTTCTTTCCGTCATTCATTAACATTTCTCCTGTAGAAGATGATTCAAATCTGGTCTCCGCCATCCTCGAAGAACACGATGGTTTTTTGTGAATATACGTCTACTTAATTACTGGGCATATTCCTATGTACACCTTTTGAAAGTCAACAGTTTATTTTAAAACTTTTTAAAAAGAAAACAATTATAATTAAATGACACTCGTTTTCTATGAACAATTGGTCGGTGTGTATGCAACCTATACTGCTGTATCGTAGTCCCGTAATACATGTGTACTAAGAAAATGTGCCATTGAGCTACGTATACAAATGTGTCAGCATTATTTATAATCATACCGTCACTAAATGTAATATCTTTGAACAGACATGCGTATATATGTTGATCTTAGTTCTTGAAACGCTAGCGTGTGAACTATATTTGTCTGGGCCATTAACATTGTTCAGTATTTCTAACGTACGCAAGTAGCAAGCTAAACTTTAAAACATGTCAAAAGTGCGAATCTTGTGTGTTGAAAATATGCTGGTAACATTTTAAATCTTAAATAATCCCCCTGCCAGTGCTCATAACTGCAAACTGTTGGCTTTATGTTCTTTTAGACAATTTAGGAAAACTAGGTATTAAGACTTTCGTTGTCACTTGATAAGTTACTTAATAACAAGTTAATTAGATAAAAATCATATGACTAGTTATACTAAAGTTGTTTCAGTTTCTAATAATTAAAGGGTAATAGTTCGAGTTTAATGTTCGATGTTTTTGGCATTCATATACTCTATTGCAAAGGAAAGTGTGCACTTAGGTTTTTGTTAATTTTATGTATTATTTTTAACAGAAATATTAAAATGTTTGGTATCAAAATTTATGCTCAATTTCATTTGCATTGATAGCACATTCAATAGATAGCAAATGGTGTATAAATGAAGTGTTCGAAATTTGACACCGATATGTTTTATCAAAATAGAGATATTTAACATAAAAACGTGCACGCTTTCTTTTTCAACTGAGAATATATAACTTTGAAACAAACCAACATTCTTTAAGCCCAAAGGTGAGATTGATATGTTAGCTTCAATGTAGAAACAAAATAGTTATTGCAATGGGAGACTTTAACGGGGGGGGGGGGGGAGGGGGTTAAAATTATCTTCCTTATTTGACAAAGTCCAACAATAATTGGCAAGTTGATAGTATCAGTTGGAATCCTCTCAACTTATGGTTGTTTCTCATAGATGAACTATACGTGAAATTTCTCAACCTATTGTTGTTTCTCATAGATGAACTATACGTGAACTTTCTCACTTTTGCGTAAATTAAATTAAACAAAATAATGACAATATACCAGTTATTCAATATAAGATAAATATCTACATTTTAGTTAGATCACTTCAAACAATGATATTGAGAGACAACTGAGTACAGTCTCCAATACTGTTACCTTTATATTTGCTACACAGAACCATTGCAATATGTCAAGATGCCAATGCCTGTGCTAAAGCACCATTTGAATAGTATGTCCTTGATAATCGTAAATTTTGTAAGGTAAAGTACGCTTGGAAATACAAAAGATGGAACTTTATCTAAAAACTTAATATATTACAGTATTACTGTAACAAAACTGTCTGCTCTTTAAGATTGTGCTGAATACCTGAGGCACATGTAACTCAGTGAATTTCCATGCAAAGTGCCATGGTACTTAGTATTTACAAACACGAAACTGGAATAAGGTTGAAGACATAGATGTATTAGTTATGAAGGAAAATACTCGTTTGATACAATATTTAGAAACTATAATCATTTTTTGCCATTTTGACAAAAGTACAATTTCTTCGAATTCTATACACTCTTGCCCATGATTTTAATTTTAATTCAAAGTAACGGCCAGTATGTGTCTTATATTACATCTACATGACTTGAATGTGACTTTCATATGACTTTTAAGACATATGACTCTCCTTTATCTTACATTAATATGTTTAAAAAGCACGCTTTATTCGTTATTTGTTTTATGAGTTTTAAAGCCACAATACTAAGCCCCTGATAGATATAACTTTTAATCACGTATTTTCATGTTGTATCTTATAAATGGCTAAAACAAGTTATATAATGCAGACATTGGCAAACATGAAGTGCCACTTTTGCTAGATTGCAGAGATATTAACCTTAAACTTTTGACTGTTTTCAGCAAAACAGCAAACGACCACCCAAATCTTTTTAAGTTTCTGATATACCTTTGTAAAATAATGTACAATGCTTGCTAGAAATAAGAGAAAACATTGCTTGCCAATCATCATGATTTTACTACATATTCTAAGATATGTGTTGACTTTTGAAAAAATTGACACCTCTTTTTTTTGATATTGTATCTTTAACGTCTGTTTCAATGGTATTTCACTTATTTTACAATTTAAGAAATTGTCAACTCTAAATACATGTAAGATACTCGGTCGGTAGCAGGCTCGAACCTATGACCCTCAATCAGTGAGAGGTTACCGTGAACCTATGACCCTCAATCAGTGAGAGGTTACCGTGATTTCAAGCCAGCGGCTCTAACCATGTTTCATATATACTTCTGAACAGGCTTATCATAGTTAGTTATGTTGAGAAGTAAATAACATAATGCGATCAGTTTTTTGCAAAAGCTTCTGTCTCTGTAACATATGTTACAATTCACCATCACTGAAACATTCCTGATAAGTCACGTGACACCGCAATATCGGTGAAAGATACAGAATACAGAATTGTAAATACACCTGGAAAATCATTCCACAGTTAATGTCATGTCATTTATCATGTTAGCAAGATGAGAAAAAAACCAGGATAGTATGATAATTCAATGAACAGGGTACAAGGTGAATCACAAAATGAGCAAGATTCTTACTACATATGAAGTCACTAGCATTACGGTTAAATTGATAGATTCTGTAATTATTTTTGGTTTCATTCATAAATATTCCCCGTACTTTGCTCTAACAGACGGCTGCTCATTGTGCTGTTTAAATAAAAAATAGCTTTTACCTACAACATGAAATTCCACACTTCAAAATGAGGTTGTAACTGTATTTTTTTCTGTTCCAAATGGACAGGACATTTGTGTATCCAGCCTTTTAAAAAGCGTGTAACTTAATCCTCGATAAATTACGCACCTATTAATCCTACCACTACCCGTTTACTTACATTATTGTCCTAAACCAAACGGCCTTAAATTATAGCCTGATTTTAAGACGAGTTCTAGCCTCGGTTTGACATGCTATTAAAATATACACCTGTGTCTTCTGAAAAATGTTTTAAAATATATAATACCAAAGTTTGTACTCAGATAATGTATGGTTTTAACTTTTAGGGTATAAATTCTAAAAGCTAAGACATAAAAGATTGTCAATTTGAAGTAAATTTTCAGACACGTTACTGAACTTGAGTGTTCAATTCTAAAACGCTTTAAGACCGTTTCGATACTTACTTTGTCTAATAAAATTCCATGAGACATAATCAATGCTTTCGGTGAGATTTAAAATTAATGTACTATGATAATATCTTCAATATCTTTACATATCAATTTCTTCAAAGGCATATAACAAAAATACAACGCAGAAGTCAATGACAGAAACTTTACTTTTACCTACAACAAAGTATCTTTCACGAAGTCCAAACCTAACGGTGGGGAATCACATAATCAAAGTTATCTCTAAACAATAGTACATCTATGAAAAATGTTAGAAAATAATGAACGCCGTGTAGCTATAAATTAAAATATAGCCTATCTTATGGCAACATAAAAGTACTATATAACTACACAGTTCTCAATCACAGTCACCTTCTCATTGTGCTGAACACTTTAAAAAATAAATTATGTCAGTCTCTTGAAGCGTTCAGCACAATCAGAAGTTGACTATGGTTGAGACCTTTTTTATTTCTAGAATACTTTTATGTTGCAATAAGATACGCTATATTTTACATTTACAGCTTAGCGGCTTTCATTTTTCTAACATTTTTCAGAGATCTACTTTTGTTTAGGGATTATCTTGATCACGTGGTTGCCCACTATGAAACATAGAAACAAAAGTGATGTGAACGAATTACATGTCTATTAATTGTGATGTTCGGGTTACTGCGCTAAGAAAAGTACGTTACCAAACTAATGAGAGCTATTACTTAAGAAGCAGACAAGGTCAAAATAACATAATTATGACAATTAGGTTAACATTTTGACCTGGATTTTCCTTAATTAATGGTGACAGCCCAAATTAATGGTTATTTCCCAGGGCATCTGTTATGAAACAGATAAACATGGCTATGTTTTAATTTATTTAATACATCTTAAACGAAGTAACACTATCAAAATAACTTTAGAACTATCATAGAGGACAATGCCACTCATCTGTTTAAACGAAGGAATACAATAAGACACTCAAACGGAAGACTTTAATTCCTAAACTATATCCTAATAGATTTATCGTTAACCCATTGTCATGAAACATGATGATGTTTTAACATTCATGTGTCCCCTTAAAATGATAATTACCCTTCGTAGTGGCCGTCATTAGCGCTGATTTAAACGCTACAATTAATGAACACTTCCATAGTTATTAACGAAACGATCAAATTGTGTTACAGTTATTCCCATTAAATATAGTGGAAAATCTGTTTTGACTATCCTAGTCAAAATTTGAAAATCCAACCTTTCTGTTACGTGCCTCTTCATTTATATCTGTCTTAATAAAACTCATTTCTGACATGTTTTCAAAGCATCTACATCAACTGTGTTATAAGCTTCATTCTTGGCCATCATTTAACAAGACCATTTTGAAGGGTAAAACAACTTTAACTGTTGTTTTCGAACACATATTATGTTGTTGTGTGATGACAAACACCGTATATGACTGTATATTGTTTGACAACACTTGATAATCTCCTTACCGACGAACTGAAAATTCTCTGACATTAAATGCGCTCGCACAAGGGCAATTCATCAGTGTTGTTTAAGTTACTCACGGACCACTTTCACACGGGGGCATTTATCCATGGCAACAAAGCAATAGAGCATTTGTAATTTTAGCGTTTAAACTGATTCCCAGTTTGTTTTTGCAATGGCTATAAATATCAAAACGTTGGTGTTAGTGCAGCGGGGCTCAAATATGGTTTTGTGCAGTCTAAAGACAGACCATAATTATTATTATGAATAAAGTACGACTCAATTTTCCAACTGCAATGGTTAATGTAGCATTATCCATGCAGACTCGATCAAAGTAACACGATGTTTTTCCGGTTTCACTGTAAAAACTCATTGCCATAAAAAATAAGAAACATATTACTTACAGTAGTTGGATCGTAACAGTTGTCAAAATTTGAGTATATCGTGCGTGTAACGTGCGTATAACGTGCGTGCGCTCATCGTGTATTTTGTCAATCGTATATCGTGTATCATATCGCATCATTCATCGTGCACCATATACTTATACACGATATGCTATATACGAAACACGATTCCCGGTGCACGATAGGCCAATACGGGAAACGATTCGATGTTTTATTTACTCGTGAATTGTTTTTCTAAGTGTGTACATCTCCGCAAAAAAAAAGTTAAGTGCTGGTTTCATATTGTATTATTTTTAATTCGTCAGTGCAATACAGTCAATAATGACTTCCGGGACAGACGGAAGGGAGTTTACATCTGAAACGGAAATTTGATAATTATTTTATCGACGGAAAGGAAATTTTTCTTCGGTATCTAAACTGTTGTTGTCACGGCATTATCTTTAAGTGCAGTAGACAATGTATAAGTAAATTCATTGGGAATTATCACAGGACAGGAAACATGAACTACTTTAGAAGGTTAACTATTGAAAATTTATTAGGAAGATAAAAATAATATGACAAATCATCGATATTTTTTTCACATTCAGTTAAAGTCTGAGCAAAAATGATAAAATAATGTACAGTACCTAATTAAAATAACATCTTGTTTAGGGTGATCCTCGTAATCGTTATAAAAAAATAACCGCCACACAAATTTACTTAAAAACTATGAATGATCTATTAAAAAGATAATTATGTTTACTGTCAAAAAGACAAATGGACAGTGTAGTCTAGTGGTGCTTTAAAGAAACGTGTTGACAGCAATTAACTTCCGCCCATTTTCTCGCACCTCAGGGTCAATATTCAAATTCAAATTTGACACTTACTGTAAATTATTTCGCACCTAGGTAAACTGTGGACATTTGAAACTTACCTGTTTTCAATATATGGTATTATTGTTTTGGTCCCATTAACGGTATAAAAACAACAAATTGTTAAAGAGAAACAAAACAAACAGATTTGGTAAAAAAAAAACAATTAAAATTTAAGTTAAATGTGAAAAGGCCAAAGTAATTGTATAACGTGTACTCTGTCTATCGTGTAGCATATGTATTCTTTTATTTCCTCCAATTCTGGAGAGCAACATGCGCTTCGTATATCGTGTATCGTTCTGAATCGTGTACCGTGTATTTACCGTACGTGTAACGTACGTGTTTCGTGCGTATATCGTGTGTGTTCGTGCGTTCCGTGTGACAACTGTTACGTTCCGACTACCGTATTAAACAGGAGTAAACCAAACTCAAAATAGGGACTACAGTATATTCTGATTAACTAAACTGCTGTAGCATGACTGACAACTAGATAAAATTTGTTCATAGTATCAAAACATATAGCAGACGATTTTTTCTTTGCTTGCGTGCAAATTACTCAACCAGAATGTTTTTGTGAATGTTACCTGACTTCTGTTGTTCTAACAGACATTGTCTGGTCGGGTTTTTTTTTAATCACAACGGTAATCTAGCAATTCTAATAAGGTGGCAGTGTGTGTGTTCCCGTGGCGGCTTAATATTAATTTCAATATAATACTAACAATAACCGGTAAAACATGTCAAATTTGCGTGTCGCGTGTGTTAAAATATACTGCTAATGTATTTATACACCTTTACGATAATTTCCGAACTATGATATTACATGTACTAACTTTGTGCGGATACACATTTAACAAGTAATATCTTTAAAAAAAAAAGATGGTCGACGTAGGTGACGTAATAAACACATTTTGTGTTTCAGAAGGCTCCCGGGCAGTACACTGCTTATTCCGGTACCGAAACGCTAGCCAATAATCAATGACGCTAGATGTCCGGCCCCGGACAACACCTCGTTGAATACAAAAGTTGATCTTCGTACTGTCCAGAAACCTTGACATAACGTGTTCTGTTTTTTTTTTTTTTTGCAACATGATTTATTATAAATAACTATAATATAAAAAAATATACACATTTTGTGTTTCAGAAGGCTCCCGGGCAGTACACTGCTTATTCCCGTACCGAAACGCTAGCCAATAATTTGCAGATTCTGATTGGTCACATTATAACGAAGTTGGTTAGCAACGCGTCCATACCAACGGAAGTTCAAATCAAAAGTATACGACCACGTCGAAAAATTTCATAGAAGCAATACTGGGCGCATTTATTTACAGTTAACACCATTTTACTACATCTTTCCTTTTAAATGTGTAATTCCTAGTGCATCAACATGTTGTTGTATATAGTAACCGTGTGCTTTGCATAAAAGGTTGTCAAAGACTCACACCACGTCGATAGGCCGATAGAACATAACATTGACAAATTGAGATTCAAGCGTTTTGGTATGGAATAGAAAACAGATAAATGCTTTTAAAAATATCGTTCATGTTGTAATTTGCATAAATTAATCAATCAGTTCAACCCTGTTTTCATATTTTCACGAAACTCTCTATATCGCGCTTTAATACGGGTTTTTCACAGACTTACCGTTCTTGCGTACTCTTCAGCGTTAAAGAGCACACAGAGTTATCGATCGGCGAATGAGGGGGCGGTTTCGGTCCGATAACGGAAACGTATAACATTTGTTGTGTATCATGAATGAATAATCCTATGATTATAGTGTATTTTGCTTAATTATTAACTTATTTACACTACAAATTACGTCCGTACTTAAATACGTAACTTTTTGTAATTTTAATTGTAGAAAATGATGAAAATGTAATACGGAGGAAAGAAAATAATCGCCGGCTAAAGCATAGCCTAATTTATACGCTTCGTCAGACTGCATGTGCATAAATGATTACAGAAAGTAATTAAATTGTTCTTTCAGCATTTCAAAAAAATATCAGAATGTATTTCTTAAAAAGTTAAGTAAATTCGTTTTTGTATTTAAATTAAGAAATAAAACAAAGAAAATTCTTGGGAGTGTGGGAGTTTTTTTTTTGCTAACAGAAACACTTCTACAGCGTGTTTGGTGGATTAACTATTAATATATACAGTTAACTGTAAATTACTTTACTATTTAAACAAGAGAATAAAGAATTTATCAAGTAAATTTCAATAAAACATTTTGAAAAAATGTCAAAGTGAAGCAATTAATTATAGCACATTAATCATGACTTTAGATAATGTATTTTAAAATAACTACTGTTACAATTTTAAAGATGTCTTGACAGAAGTCAGCACTAAAGAAAGCAAATTAATATAGATAGTTAGAAAAACGGGCGTGTCTTAATTTTCATTTAAGGCTTAAAGTTCATAGATTCGTAATCAGTTTGAAAACCGATGATGAAAAAAGGGCTAACAAAAGTTTTAATAAAAATATTGAAAATTGTTGCCATAAAACTGAAAGAGAAAATGAAAAATGAGAAAATGCTTTAAAACTGCTAACATACTTCTACAAATGAATGTTTATAAACGGGTGGACGGGCAGTTTTTATTTATTTATTCCCCTACTTTTCCGGATAAAAGTATATATTAATCATTAAAAATAGCATTTTAAAACGATGTTTTTGTTTACACAATATGATTTTTTTATTGAAATAAACACGGAAATAATTCTCGTAGCTTTAAAAGATTCGTCATAGTACCAAATAATGATACTAGTATTCATATGAAGATACAAGAAGGAATAGAAAAAAGCGAAGCGGTCGTTTTCTTTCTTCTGGCATGATGACATATAGATCTGTAAAAATATAAATGAATATCTATTAATATCAACATCATATCTTATTTTAACTAAACGTTTAAAATTCGTTAAAAACCTTGAAAACCTCGTCATAATATTTAAAAGATATTAAGGCGGAAGACAAAACCAAACCGCTGTGCATGTGTATTTAGGTCCGTGCAGTTAATTATTACGCCTGCACCTGTGTATTACTATTAATCGTTACTGAGATTATTATAATTTTTAAATCATACCCCCATTTTGACAAAAAGGGGACAAATTGAAAAAAAGATAAGAAATTTATATATTTTTTTATAAAAGAAAATAACCGTCGAGTAGATGATTCCATCGTTTACCTTTTTCATAAATCATTCTAAATCTTCAGTTTAAATACATTTAAATCATTAAAAGATAAATATGATTAAACATCTGTAAATGAAACAATTCAAAAGTTCACTCTTTACTAAATATTTCGGCCTATTGTAAATAGCGGCAAATTTCTTACGCTGTTTAGACCAACAACTCTGTTTACCCCGCGCAGTTACAGACTAATGTCAGTTGTCTCCCTTTTTTCGTTATATATATATATGTCTTTTCATCTTAATTACATTATAAATGAATGTGATAATCATCTGCCGATCTAACTATCATTGGCAATCATTTTAACCCTATGACATATAATTCTATTCAATTCATTTTTTAACTTATTTTATTCACTCAGTATGCACATAGGTACATACACATGAGGCACATACAAAACGTAAATAATTTGATGGTACCGGCACTAAGTCAGAGGACAACCCTCTCATTTAGAGATCATTTGTATTAAGCAATAATTTAAGCTATATGAATCAAACACTATTCATTTTGGTATTTATACACATTTATCGATTAAAAATTGACAGGTGTTTATTACAGCACGTGCCGTTTTAACTTTTGGCAGCGGGTTATACTAGTAGGTCATGTGTAAGATGAAGTTACGGTTTGTTGTTCGCCAGAGTCATGTGGCAGAAAACGTGTCACAGTCAGGGCCAATACACGCCACAAATTTACTATAGGCTTATATAGGAGCGCTAATTAACTCGCTATAACTTTTTAATTGATAAAGTTATTTAAGAATCACAAACGATATACTAGAATATAACACGTCCCCTTTTAAAGAATATTTTATTTATTTTTCTGTGACTTTATTTATTTGGTCTTTGTAAAGTTAAAAACTATATAATATATTGTAAAACAATTTTAAGTGAACATTTTGTAGTTTAGTTTCAATCTGTTCACAAACAATACCACTTACTTTAGAATCACAAACGGGATTTAATAAAAAAAAACATTCGACATTTTAGTGATATATTCTATATAAAAATAAAGAAAGAAGAAAATGTTTTTTGTAAAGGTTTCGTTTAAAGGGTGTGTACTTTTAATTTTACGATCGGAGCTCGGTTGCTTCCGTAATGCTGGCCGATCATTTCCGAATGATTAATCTAACTGCGCCAGTTCATCGATAAGTTTTATGGCCGGACATTACGTATCAATTATCATGATCTTTACAAAGTTGTATATTGGGTTTTGTTTTACACTACAATACAAATTGTGGTTAGAATCTTCATTTATTTTGTTCATAAAAAAGGCAAAACCTTTCATTGAAACCGGATGATATTGTCTATATAGCGAAGATCCATGAAATTACATATTTGGTATTATCACGAATAGTATCATTTAGCTTTTGATTTTGATTTGCAAGACATAAAAGATACAATGTGTATGTATTTTGATTTCGGAGTGCATGCACGGGATACTTTTACATTTTGTTTTATATTTTTCTTTGTCTCGAATGCAAGCGTTCGCTCCGCTGAAATTGGTGTCATTTTATAGGTGTCAACATAGATTTTCTTCAAGATCAAAGCTAGTTTTCATAATAGTCAGGAAAAAACCAGGTAGTCTCTTACTCGTATCTTTTGTCTTTCATTTCTTCTCGAAGAAATAAACTCGCAAGGTTTGATCTGTGTGCAGATTGTATTAAATGACAACGTCTGTAAAATCTAACAGGTATTATTCTACTGCAAAAATGAAAAAGTTTTATTTTCCACAATAAATCTTAATTTCTTCTAAAATGTTCATTATAATTTCAAACTGTGGGCAGTGTTACAAGGTAGCTGTAGATTTGAAGGAAAAATGAGGAACTTGAGTCAGTTATCTCCCATTAATACTCTCTAAATGCAGTTAGGTCCTTTCATTTGGATTACTCTGCTTTTTTGCTATTTTCTATGTTCCATTTAATGAAATTTATGGCAAAATATTGCTAATGATGATAATATCTTTAAATGATGCTTTTAGTTACATGTTCTATTACATTTTTTGTAACACCCCAGTGTCTAATTTTTTACAGTCCTTGCATTTTATTCAACACATGTGTGAGATAATATAATTCCCACACAATAATTTGTATTTCTCTATGTGGAACAGCGATAAAGTTAGAGGATTCCAACTAGATAGGACCTACTTGCAAATTGGGATACCTTGGACTTTATTTGACAAGGGAGACACTTTCTTTTCCACTAAAGGTTCTCATTAACAGAAATCAAATGTCAGTCTTTATCAGGTCAGGATTAACTGATTAGGAAATAAAGATAGCAAAATAAAAAAGTTGAAGTACTATTTATCGCAAACCTATAGGTTCGCCTTTTTACATTTAAAAGCACATCATGCTTTTGCAACAGACTTGCCGTGTGCGTCTGTACTTGCAAATAACAGGTCCGCAGTTTTCAACAATTCTGACGAGCAAACATTACGCACGTGTGAAGAGAACAGCCGAATATGAAAAATCAGATGCAAACTAGATTAATTCTCATTATTATGCCAAAATTCACGAATGTTATAGCTTTTGGATTATTCTGTGACTATTGCCAACAATGCTCCCTGGTTAAAACATTATCATTATCAATATAATTATTATTATTATTATTATTATTATTAATTGCAAGTAATTTGAATGATGATGTTGAATGTTCTTATCTTCTGGTAGAAATGGTAAAAATTAAACCATTACCCTCAAAAGTAACACTCCAAGTTCAATATCCCTTATGCAATATTCCAGTGCAATCGATAATCAATGATTTATGACCCTGTCCGTTATTCACGGATACTACCGAACCGAAATTTCTAATCGCCAAAACTTATCGATTGCCTGTTGATATAGCGCTTGACACTTTTTCTTCCGTATGAAACCCTGCAGTATTGTAATTTTCATTATCACGTGTTATAAATTCAGTGATTTTGTTTTTTTTTTAAATTAAAATAAAATTGTGCTATTTGTAGTGTTTTTTCAGTTCCGCAGTATTCATTATTTGGATTTATTTGGCAAAAATGTGCAGGCACGGAATTTTATATTTCATTTTCGGAATTTAATCGTCAACAGTAGCTGAGTAGGAGCCTGGAAAAAGGTAAGATATGTCAACTTTATTTCCGTAGAAGCATTGTTATTTAAAGAGTATTAATATCATACTGCTGTCTTAGTTTTCATTTCAATAGAATAGATGTCTTTATTTACAATCTCACTTATTCATTTTGGAATTAATTATGTTTATGGAGGGTTGTCTTCTGCTTCTTGATTGAAATGCACTGTACGTAATAATCCTTTAGCTTGATAATTACCTCATCGTTGTTTCTTAAGGAGGAATTATGTGCGAAATTTTAAACTTCTGTGTAGATTGAATTTAACCTGTCAGAACTTGGACAGTCACGTTGGTATTAAAATAACTTTCTACAAATCTCGTTAATTTATATCTAAATATCACGGTCGTATATATTTCAGTTTGATCTTTACCGTATAGAGGAAAGAAAAACGTGTTAAAATTGAAAATATCAATCTTTTTAGTTAAGTTAGTTTATACGAATTTCAGTTCGAAAGTAAAAATATTTTCAGTGATACTGAGAGACAACTGACAACATTCTCCAATACTATAACCTTCATATTTGTTACATAGAACAAATGGGGAATGTCGAGGTGAAGCAAAACGCCATTGCATTCACTAGAGCATCACTTGATAAGTATGCACTTGATAATCGAAGATGCTTTAAGGTCAAGGACGCTCGAAAATATTTTAAAAAGAGTTTGATAGAATATTTGGAAATCACAATTTCGTTAATTAAAAGGGGAAATACCACTTATCACTAGGAAAAACAAAATTCTTAAGGACATTAAAATTACCAGGAAGATAATTTTTAAAATTACGTGTTGTCATGTTCTTTGTTCGATGGTGTGAAGAGAATAATTTCCGTAATTGTTTGAGGTTTTGGTTGCATTTTCAGTATTTGGCTATCATATTTTGCTTAAAAAATGAGTGATTGTTTAAATACGTCAAATATTTTCCTTCATGCTTAGATTTTCTTTAGCTAATATTTGTCCTTCAAAGCTAAATAATTGTCCTACCTGATTAAATTTACTCCATTTGGTTTTAAGATAGAAATTTACTTCCCCCTGTGGGAATCAGTTGTCATCCGATGTTATCTTTTTCAGATAAAAAGGAATCATATATGCCTTAAAAGTTAACTGATGTTACTAAATAGTTGTGATCTTTCCTTAAAATTTAAGGTAGTGTCCCTATTATGTATGACATTGCCATTGTAAGTTAAGTTATTGTTAATACTAGTTACATTTTCTTTAAATTAAGATTACATCCCCCATAAGGTTGCATTTACCGAATTACAGGTGCAACTTTCCCAGTAAAGTTATCTACATATCTCAATTGTATGAATGCCCATACAGTTTATGTTATGTCCCATTTCTACTTACATATGCCTTGGCTTTCACTTTTCGTAGCTACAAGTATTTTATCTCATCCGCTCATCCCGGAGGTTGCGGTTTCGAGCCCCACCAGGGTCACGACCGTACCTCCTCATATGACACCAGTACTGGTTTTTCCAGGAAGCGGACTCGAGAGTGACTCGATAAGCTCAAAGCTTTCTTCACAATCGAGCTAAAATAAATTAGTATAAATAAGTATTTTATCTGTTGAGCTTCTTTGATGGGTATTATTTAAGAAATAACGTCCGTTCCAGCGGTGTTAGTCGTTTAATAAACAATGATTTGGAGTACTGATATGCAGTAATTAGCCACGAAGGCCGAAGGCCTGAGTGGTTTATAACTGCATATCAGTACGACAAATTATTGTTTACTAGACGATAACAACGCTGAAAAGGATGTTATTTCGATTCTAACATGACCAGATATTACAGAAAGTGAATAAATGCAAAGCTTTATTTTCTACACGAACGCTCATTTAACGTTGAGTACTTTACTTACTTTACTCTTGCCTGCAGATTTAGGACATGATAGTAAAGAAGTGATGCAAGATTCAAAGCATTAAGTGAAATGTTTTAAACATAACACGGACTTGTACGAAGAACTTAACTAGAATATGGATATTTTCTAAGTGGAAAAGTGGCAGAACACAGTCAAAACCATATGGATAGAAAACATGATGGAAAATAAGTACTGCAAGGTTCAAATCAATGTCTGTAAAGATGAAGAGGAAACTTGGACTGGTACAAACAAGAGCTTTCCTTCATAAGTTATGAATGCCCCTAAAGCGGTATCCCACAGTCTGTGACCATGACATTCAAGTTGTGAATCCGGTACATGTACTTGCGCACAACACTTTATATCTGCATGCGCTGACCATTTTTTCCAATTCATTTAAAAATCCTTCAGTGTATAACAGCGTTACAATCTTGACATAAACATGTGCATATATACATATTTCTAAAACCGCTGACCCTTGAAGTGTGACATTGACCTTCAAGGTAAAGACGAGGGACTTTCGTGTGATATATCATCTCAATTTGCTCAAAAATGGTGTCATGTAATTTTAAAATATTTCCATGCACGACAGAGTTATTTTGTATACAGTATTCCATGACCTTTAAACTATACGTGTGACCTTGACCTTTGAGATAGACCTATGGGTGTTTGCACTCGACACAGTGTCTTGATGTGCTGAACATTTGTGCAAAGTTATTTCATAATTCTTCAATGTATGACAGAGTTACAATCCGGACACAAATGTATGCATACAACAGGATTCCATTACCTTTATTATCTTTATACCCTTGAGTCTGACCTTGACATTTGACATTCATCTATTTAGCACTTAATTACTACACAATGTTTAATATGTATGTTTCATTTGCACCTTCTTTTTCCATAAATAGTTTATACCTTAATTAGATTAAAAACCTACCATTGTGCAGTGCGGCATCAATTTTAGACGCCATCTTGCAATTCTCCATGGCAACCAATTTCATTTGCATAAAATGTTTGCAAAGTATAAGCACACTCATAAAAGATATCATTTATATCAAATAGGACTTGCTACATCATATAGTTTCGTTTTGGTATTTTGACCTTTTAACCTTGAATATGACCTTGATAGTGACCTTGTATGAAACTCAAAATATATATTGTGCTTACCTAGTAAACATGCTTAACTGTGTTTCATTTGCACTTTCTTTTCGCATAAATACTTTATACCTTGAATAGCTTAAAAACCTACCATTGTGAAACAAGGGAGTCATTTTGGGCGCAATCTTGCATTTCTCCATGGCAACCGAATGCATTTGCATAACATGGTTGTTAAATAAAAGCACATACATATAAGATATCATTTACATCAAACTGGACTTGCAAAATCATATAACGTTCAATCAACAGAAGAAGTAATTAGGTGAAACAGCGATGTTTTGTGACCTTGTATGAAACTAAAAACATCGTACTTTCTTAGTACATTATTATGTTTATGTGTGTGTGTTTTTCATGTGCCTTCTTGACAAGTATTTTAAAGTTGGACATTAAGAAATCCTGCTATAACGAAAGCGGCGGCCATATTGGACGCCATCTTGAATTTCTCGGTCCACACCAAAATTTTTCATTTTCATTTTATGGTTGGAAACTCCTATTGTTTTCCCCATTGACTTACATTATAAATCTAGTCAAAAGGCGACCCTGTATCATACCCACCTATAGAGTGTTGACAAATGGAATTGCTTTTTTCGAACAGATTAGTCTTTCAGACACCAGAAAATTTATTTTTTGTTTTAATATGGGCTTAACCAACCCAGTTTTTTACAATTTGGCAAGGGAGACAAGCACCCCACGCAGTCAGCTGAGATTTAGGGGTCTAAACCACATGTGTACACCTTCTATTTATATGGCGATTTCAGTGTTATTTATTATGATAACCAGTCCTAAAATATTCATTTGCTTGCACAAGACATTGCATTTTATTTTTCAAATGAGAATTTTTCATTTGTAAACACAGCCTTTTCTACCAATCAGGTAATGTCTCATTTAATCTTACGGTTTTCCCTGTACTTTTTTAGCCAATCCCTGAGCCTGACTGCAAAAGGATAATCTGACCATATGCCGGTAGTCCGATAAACTTCAGAGTCTCCCGAACATTTTGGTACATGACTCTTTTTGTTCATGTTTGTGGCCCAGGGGAATGCTGGATATGGTGGTTTGCTGCTATATTAATTAGCAACACTTGTGAATCTTTTTATCGATGTAATGTAAGAGAAATCTCTGACAGTATATATGTTCGCACAAGGGCAATTCATCATTGTTACTTGAGAAATTTCTGCGGATCACTCCCACACTGGGACATTTATCAATGATAACAAAGCAATATAATAGCAGCATTTGTAATTTGAGCGTTTTACTGATTGCTCTGCTTTTTGCAATAACTATAAATGTGAAAACGTTGATTTTCGTGCAGCGGGACTCATAGTCTGTTCAATGCAGCCTAAAGACAGACCATAATACTTTTTATGAACAAATGTGAAAATTTCGGTGTCATAACACGACTCCTATTTCCAACTGCAATTGTCAGTGTAGACGCAGTAAAAGTATGTTTTTCAAGTTTTACTGTTAAGTCTCATCATACTCATGTAAGTATTTAACATATATTACTTATAAAACAGGAATAAACCAAACTTAAAGAACGGACTACAGTACAGTTTGATTGAGCACGCTGAAGAAAGCCGACTGCAGTTGCATGACTGAGAAATAGAGAAAAATGATTCAAATAAACAAAACAGGAACCTCCTTTGCTTGTGATACTAATTGCAAATATACTGAGACAGGTGCCAATTCCTCTGCCAGAAATCTTCTAGCGATTTTTCATTTCATTTACAATACAATTAAAATGTTGCATGACTGTTGTTGTTTTAACAGACATTGTAAATTAATATTTACATCGTCTGATCGTGTTTTGATATTATAACAGGCTGGTGTTATAAATAGACTTATTACAAGTCCCTTTGCATCTATAAGTTCTCTTTGAAAACCGAGCAATTTTATACCTACCAAAGACTGGCATTGGTCGTTAGAGTCATAACCTCTTGTCTTTCTTTTGTTATACAACATCTTCACAATTTCTCCCTCCTCTGAGTCTAAGGCAGTGTTTACATATAAGCAAGTTTCTTGTACAAGATATTAGAGATAAGTCAAAGTTATGGCTTGTGCAAAAAATATTTCTACACAAGATCTAGCAAGAATTGCTTTTCAATTAATCACAAAATAGCAGGAAGATGTCATCAGCACACAATACTGTCTTTAGCATGCAGTTGAGTTTCTGAATTTTTTTAAGAAAATATTAAATTTATGGATTATGTTTTAAAAGAAATGCAATAAGTGTTCTTATTGAGAAAAATTCTTTATGTGATAATAGCTGTTCATTGAATGACCAATACATATTAAAATGGCTTTTAAATTTCATCTTAAAAACTCTCGTTTTCGTTCAATGTGATAGTACTTTGCACTTTATTATATAGATGTCCCCTTTCTTGATATAAATATATCAGTTCATTAACTTTGTCCTTTGACCAAGCCATAGTGTACAAAAAAATGTACCTGAAATACCTCGCCTACATCTGTTTTTCCCATAAAACACTTCTTATCAGTAAGTTGACAGCCAAGAAATTGTGAAAAATAGAACAGGCTGTATTCTGGTGCAAGAAAATTATCTCATATTATATTATAAATTCTGACAAAAGTTGCTCAATTGTTGGTATTTACATATGAACAATTCTTTTACAAGTTATATATAGTACTTCTCTTAATGTCTTATACAAGAAACTTGCACATATGTAAACCCTGCCTAACGTTGAGATGAGTAGTGATAGAAATATATTCCCACCAGAAAAAAGACCTCACTCAATCTCGAAATACTTTTATAAGTCTATACCAACCAGTGTATTGTCGGTGAGAGATTAGAACTGCTTATAACTAACAATTATGAGCTTTACTGTGATACGTAAACCTGTCTAAACCCAAACTTAAGATACTGTAAATAATGAAATTAGGTATGTAAATATGTTATTATATATAAAAACACTATATAATTTAAGTTATGATATTTAACTTATCCATATATATATTCGAACATGTCTTAAGCAGCCATCCAAGTATCGACTTCAGGAGGTTCATAAGGTGGTCGTATAAAACAGGAAATTTGATTAACATAAAAGTGGCCTATTGCTATGTATAAGCATTGGCTTCATTAAGCCGGTTGTTTCTATAATTAGGGAAAAGGGAGTATAATATGCTAAAGTAATAGAAAGTAACGTCCACTATAGTTCAAGGCAACATTGTTCTGTCGCGAGATTAACTCCAAATATTAGTAACTGAAACTTCGCGATAATGTTTCCAAAGATATCCCATTTTTACGCGCACAGAATTATCACATTTATATAAATTTTAAATGTTTATGGAATAAATAGAGGATAATTGTTGGTTTCGATGTAAGATCACGATATAATTTCACCGAGTGGGCACCAAAAGTGATATTTTCACGAGTGGCACAGCCACGAGTGAAAATAACGACTTTTGATGTTTACGAGTGAAATTATCGTGATATGACATCGATACCAACAATTTTTCTGTTTATTTTATGTTTAAAACTCTATTTTTGTTGAGTTTGTTTCAGTAAAATGTTGAAAATCGCGGGAAACGTCATGAGAAAGCAAAACATTTATGACGTCATTTTAACGACATCATCGACGTATGGTTTCCAACATTCTTTACGCTCGGTTCACTTTTTTATGTTAAATCGGGTAGAAGATTTTGGTAATTTCACTGTGTGAACAGTGAGTATATCAGGATATAATTCACCGTTATATTTCGATAAACCACTGAAAAACATTAAATAAAGCATGCATAATACGGGCAGAACTATAAAATATCGTCGTTGTCTTTTGAAAACGCCCAACAAAAAACGCATATATTCATGTACAGTGTATCTGGCGAGTATATTAGAACAATGTTTTGACGTTTAGCGCCCAGATGATGATATTTCCATACCTGAGAGCAATCTGTCAAAATCTCGTCATATTGATAGGTATGGTAAAATATATGATTTATTATATCTTTATGGAAAATTCCTCTATCTGGTATGTAGAATGAAAAATACGGGGTGAATACTACATAAGTACTGTTGCATGTGGTAACATTTAGTAAACCACCCGAATTGAATACCTTTTCGACGAACATGTGCATGGAGATGGTAAGAGACAATAAGAGATATCTAGTTATTCAAATATCAAATATAAATATATATAGAGATATATTCAAAATATGAGAATAGATAATGAGAGGTGAAATAAAATGCTGAAAATAAGTAACCGAGTACTACACATAACGATGATATTTGAAATAAATCAAACTTTTGTTTATGTGTTTTACTGGTCATTAGTTTTCATACTTACCTCCCCCGCTCCTTTGTACAAGAAATGGAAACCTCCAAAAATCTGCCGTCATCGCCGTGAAACCGTACAGAGTTAGATACGTGCTTAATGTTGAAGAAAACTTAGTCACTTTTTGCACCTCCATTTTTGTAGATGTCTCCATTATCAACCACTTTTCACTTTATTGCCTGCAAACTAATTTAACTTAGCGTATGCCGTGACGGTTGTTTGAAATTTTACTATTCTTTGATGCTTGTTTTTGTTTCTAGTACAAGCTGTATTCAAGCATTGATTTCTCGGAACAGATTTCTCGCGCCTCCCTCTACTTTTCCCCAACAAACAGATAGGTTTTTACGATTACTCATTACCACCTTTCTACATTTCTTTTTTTTTCTAAACTATAAGCTAATGTACTGTGCCCTACTATACAAACTCAGGAGGTGTACACTAAGTTAATCAGCTAACAATGTGTGTATTTTCTAGCTATACATATTTTACTCTACCACAAGGTGTTTTGCTTTTGCATATAATTATTTGATTATAAGAGTCTTTAACAAAACAGTACATCTATGCTGTGCGTGACATTCAAACTATTTGCTCACTTAACTGTCTGCGATGTCAGAGTATGTTAGTTATCAACATAAATACTAATTATTTTATTAGCGGGCTAAATGATTTCTTATATACTCGCTACAGCACTGGTGCTGATAACTGTAGAAGTTCGAAAAATTGTGGCACATTGTTGTAAGGAAGAGATTGCTGCTTCAAGAACTTAAATGATTTATGTGAGAAAAGGTCGTCGCTTTATTTTTTTTTTCCTTTTGTCTATTACAATTCATTATGACATTATATGCGCTTGATGAGAAATAAATTCAGAGAGGCTTTCCAGTTAAATGCAAGGAACAATAAGCCAAGCACGACAAAGAAAACTATTATAATCTGAACAATGGAACGCTCTTATCTATAACATTTTGCGTATCATAGATGATTCTTTCTTAAAGACAGTAACTTCATCTTACCTATAATAGGGCACAAATATGTCATACCTAAAAGGACTTTAGTGCTTCAAGGGCCGCTCAAATTTAAAAAATACAAAATTCGCTAAAACGAAATTATATGCAACAGTACTAATTAATCAGACATTGTTGTTTTTTTTAAAGTAACCATAATCGGAGATGTGCTACTCGTACTTACTTGAGTACCAATACTCAAGTACTCAGCAGTACTATGTACTTGTCTTAAAATATGAGTACAAGTACTCGTACTTACTAAAGTACTAAAGTAAAATAGCCAGTACTTATGAGTACTTTACGAGTATTCTATTAGTACTTCCACACTTATTGGTGAAATGTAACATAAAATAACCTAGTGAAGTATATACATGTAAATATAAAGTGAATCGTATGCAATGAATTGAACAGGCTGATTAAAAGAATCTGCTTACTTCTGTACAATGTAATATGTTGTTTTATAATAACTTATTTACAAATGCATTATAAATAAGTCAATGTAGTTAAACTTATTAGTGTAGAAATACCTAAAGTGTGATCTACAGTACATTCAAGAGCATCAATATCCACAACACAAAGGTGATATCACCTTAATATATAACTGAAATTCGCTATTTTAGACCTTTTCGTGACCATGTCTAGGTAACAGGTTATAATAATTATGGGGTCTAACCGAACGATAGAAAAGATGACAATTCAAAGAATAATAAATATATCAATAAAAACCTTGCTTCTCTTTAAATGCCTTCGACTAAGCCCCTGTTTAACCATGTTTAGAAAACAGTGAAACATAAAATGATGGCAAGTGAGAAATGCAAGTGAGAAATGTAAAGTTGCTGTGTTATCTCTATCTAATTTTCTAACAACAGGTTATATTATATGTTAAAAATGTCTTCGCCAAATTCGGCTAAGCAGCGGATTCTATCAACTGCTTACTAGATGGTTGAATTGTTTAACCGAATTCGGCTAGTCAACGGACTACAAGTTTCGAATCAAGTCATAGGCAGACTAACCGAATTCGGCTAACATTCTTGAAAAAATAGGCAAAACTACTTTTGTTTAGCCGAATTCGTTTAGTCAACGAATCAAAAAAGTTTCGGACTTATCGCACACATCTTTCTCGTGTACTTTAGTGATGTTTATGGAAAATACATCCATATACTTTAAAAGCATAAGCCCTTTTACCCACAAAAGTAATAATAGAACTCACTACTTTCTAGAAGATACGTTCACGGGTCTTTATTATATGACTGAAATTGTGCTTCTTTGTGCTGGTTGTCGTTTTCTGTAAATGAATGAGATAATCATATGTTCGGTTAATTTTCTCACAGCGTAACAACCATCTCCACAATTTGTTAGATAATTGCAGAACTATAAACACGAAGCAGACATTGAGGGCAATATGTGTATGCATGTACCCGATTACATGGAATAATGTTTACATACATTCTATTAAGAACAACAAATGCGGTTCTTCATTTAATCAAATGCAAAGTGTTTGAAACATGTACAATTACTTACCTGATGTTTCTTTCAACATTTCATCAGCAAACAAATATGTATATAAACCAATGTTCATTTCTCCGGGTCTTTAATTATAGCTCGCATGCACATGAATATTTACAAAATGGCGCCCATTTCAGATTAAAGGTTATAAATTTCTTGCGCCAGATACTACTGACTGACGTTAGGCCAATAAGAAACGCAACCGTCATGCAACATTTTCTCTGACAATCCCGCACGTAGTAAACAAAATTTCCCTATTTCTCTTGACGTGTTATCTTGTCGGGCAATCATTGGTAGAAATTGTAACAATAAATACTTTTGTGAGAAATGAGATAACACAACCTGAATTTGCCATTAATACACCTATCAATTTGCAGGCAGTGGTTTAGCCTGGTCACTTCTTTTACTATTAAATATCTGACTATTTTGTACTAGAGCTAGTCTAATATCCATCGCCGATTTCAGATAAAACTGCCCCAGTGTACAAAGCAAAATCATATAAAATAGACTCGAAATAGTGCATGACATATAGTATATAGAAAAACATAAATTTTATCAGACGTAACTGTCTAGCAGTGGTCATTTTTTATCTTTAACGGTTAATGCTTGAAGTTAAAAGATAAAAGTTGAAGATAAAACATTGAAGCCCTTTTTTTTCATTACAAATCAAGGAATTGCCCTATGACCAAATGCTATATATTTCGTATCCACGATAAATTAAGTGTCCAGTGAAATATTTATGTACCCATATATGCCAAAGCGAAATGAACAAGTGCCAAACTTTTGCTTACGAAATAATGTAGGGACCTTATGTACAAGTATTCCTTAGCAGGGCTACACGTATGCACCTAGACAAGCTATACAATGATATGAGCATGTACATGAATCATTGGTACATTGTACCGCTGATGATCATCCAGGTCACACTTCAGGACGATCGGACTTTTGACTGAATTTGAGAAAGCGCAACTTTTTATTATGTTTTGAATTAGAAACTATAACAATCAGATAGGAAATGTTCTAAATAAAATATTGAATGGTCACCGACTTACGTCTGCTTTCCCAAAACAATTACCCAAACTGAAAGATTTAGAGTTAATATCATCATAATGTCGCCATTTGTTATAAACAGAAAAGAAAATTGAAAATGCAAATTGCATATTAACAAAATTGCTTTATCAAAATCGGTTTATAATAATAATAATGATAATAATTATAACAATAATAATGAAAATATATTTATTTAAAGAAGGGTGCACATTTAGACATACATAAACATACATTCAGCGATTTGAATAAAGCACGACAAATGTTGATCTTTTTTCTGAATAATCATGAAGAGAAAAATAAGTAAGACTTTAGAAACATGTAATACGCTGTATGAAGACTTGAATAACGATGGGTTAGTATTCAAAGTGTCATGGGTGCAGACGGGCTATCCTCATCAGACTGGCGGGTGTAATCCTGCAATTTACATACCGGAAACTAGTTTAAACAAACTATTCTCAATGTCGTCGTACGTAACTGATTCAACGCGTTGCAGTTGGCTTTGCCCGTACGCTATTTTAGCAATCAATACAGTTACAATCTAACGTCACACAAAGGCGAATCTGAAACTATTATTAGAGCATGTATATCGGTTAACTCCTCCCCATCCGTTCTTTCAATGACAAGGCCAAATACGCATGCGTTCAGTTTTTACTTGATTCTGGCGTCACATTCCGCCTAAACCGTACAAGGTCTGCACTCATTTGATCAGAACGTGGAAAGAAAGATTTAAAGTCATGGCAGAATAAGTATCGAATATAGTTGCTATTAAATTGCAAATGGAGGAGCCCGGTGTTCACTTATTGATGGAACTTTCTCCAAACGTTTAGAAATGGACTATAAAAGTGTTATTGCGAAACGAGTAGCCCAACTAATTGTACGCAAGAGTTTTTTGCTATATACGTTGGCCGCCTTTCGCAAAGGCAGACTAGATGTTATGCCAGTTTGAAAAATGTCGAAATATTGAGGCTACTCCACGAGGCAATACATGTACATATAAATAAAAGAAAGCCGAAAGATAACACTAGAGGGACTTGTTGCACGCGACCCATCTTTACCTAGAAGTAGGCAATATCCACCTAATTGCCTTGACTTTGTGGTAGGTGGGGGTTTTGTTCCTTAAGGTGAGACGTGACCTCCTACCTAGTCCCCTGGTGTCTTGTCTTTTTTTTACCTTCGAAACCAACCTTCCAACTCTCCACCTTCTAACTTGCGCACACTCTTTTCATCTTTTTTAAACCTTCATACAATTACATCCACACGATGTTGTACCTAACCTCTCGTCCTCCTTTGAGTAGGTTTCTTGCACGCGACACTTCTTTCTGCTGCTATTAAATCCTTAATGCAGACAAGTACATCCACACTTTGTAAGGGGGGGGGCGCGGGCGGGCGGACAGACGGACAGACGGACGGACGGACGACGGTCAGACGGACAGACGGACAACGGTGCGTTTTAATATGCCACCCTTCTAAAAAAACACATAAACATCGCGCTCTCAAAGTAGGCGTGATTAAAAGGTTTTCCCAATACTGCAAATAGATCTAAAGGGTGGATGAAACAGGACTTTCGTACATTATTTATTCGTTTTTATTTTTTCCCTCAACATTACGGTTTGTCTGCGGATAAAGGGACAGAAAAATCCGCTTGTCCGACAGCAGAAAGTCCCGTGTCAGACAAGTCGGACAATTCAACACCACATATAAAATACATAACAACACTGACTATAAACTCTGGGCGGGTCCGGTCTCAAGTCGAAACGCCCGTGACTGGTAATACAGTGATCGCCGGTTCGATCCCCCGCTACTCCTAGATTTTTGGGATTTAAGAGAAAAACAAACAAAAAAGTAGACGGTAAAAATTTTTTTTTACAATTTACTATCTTTGATATCTGAAACTGAATAATTGAATAAGAATGGAATGTGTTCGGCTTAGATTTTTCAGTAAGCGCTCTTGAATAATGTCACTGTACAATGTAACGCGAAAAAGTGACGACGCTTTTAGGAACAGGTAAGTAAAGTGATCGTTTACGTACACGGAGTGAAAATGTCACTGGACTCATTTTTTCATACGTAACTTCCGAAAACTCCAATATTTTAAAGGATGGAACGAGCAATTTCTAAATAATTTATTTATTACCTATATCACAGTGTCCTAGCGTACAGTAAGCCGAAACGGAAGTTGCTGATCTGTACGCTGATGATCAGTTAGTTATTGGCACAAATTGAGGCCACCACGGTCTAGATTTTGTGTTGAAAGTTTATCTAAATCGTCTTTTTTGAAGGAGATATTTTTGGGGTAAGTGTACCAGTTATTTATACTTTTATTGTGATCATCTTTGCTTCAAATAAGGTGTAGTATAGTTGCAATGTTCTGACATGATTTTCACGTTTCTAAAAGCCGCTATTGCAGTTGTTATCCACTTCAAGTAATTGTTCATGTATATTGGGCCTGTTCAAGACGATTGATATATGTCCGGGTTTGTAATGCATACTTACTATTGGAGTGTTAGAAAACAACAATGCAATCTCATACCGTCAGTCAGTAGGAATTCCGAGAGAGAATTTAGAGAAAAATGAGCTGTATGTAGATTAAATACATTTTTATTTTAATTAGATTTGCACTGTTTTCCCGGTATATAGATAATGGTTTCCTGAAATGTGTTTGTTTAAATTTTACAGGTGTGTTCCATACATTCTGTGGATGGGCAACCAACTAAGGGCACCTGAATTGGTTTACTCAACAAAGGATCCAATTTAACGCCAATGCAGACTGAAAATTGTGACTTTTCCCCATTGCAATGGGAGAATGATAAAACATTTATTGCTACACCACTGCCAAAATGACCAGTGTAATGTAGGTTGATGCACACTGTTTTACAGAATTGAGAAATATAATCAAATTGAGGCAGTAATGGTCGATAAGTGTACACATACAATTGACTGAGTTGCACTTGATCACTATTATTTCTATAGTAGATCTAAGTGGACAAGATACACCGAAACTCAGCTTTCTGTCAAAGAATTCAGTGCAGACAGCATTACAAACGATACTGACTTTTTACTGGACGGTTATACAGGACTTAGCTTTTTTGTCTTAATGACCGATTTCTACTCTTTCTCTAAGTTTTGCCATATAAACTGAATGTGAAAGACCAGATTCTGTTGGTATTAACCAGACGTCATTTATGGATATGGGATATGGATATGGATATGGGTTTTCCGTTTCAAAACCATTGGACTTTTGTGTACATGTACATACTGTCAATGTGTTGCAATTATGATTATGGCCATGTTAAATTGTTAAGGCAGTGTACAGTATTCATAAGCACTGCTGGATAGGATAGGAAGAACACAACCACCTGACGATATAAAACTTGATATTATTTTATTATGCTCTTTATTAACCACCACTCATTCTTCACTGATTCAAAATTCCTCTGTTTGTACATGTAAAAAATAAATGAATGACTGCTAAAAGAAAATCCATTAATAATTCAATAAAGTATAATGAAGCAAATACGCAGTGGCACGGCCAATTTTACTCTTTTCTACAATTCGAGTGTTTCTGTTGATTTCTGATTCAATGCTGAACACATAGTGGTCTGCACTTGCAATGATTATAACATATATGTATTAAACAGGATGCATGCAACTTTGTTAAAATTACAAAAGAAATATTAAACAGTAATAGAAAATTTAGAACAATAAATTCTTATATTCTCATTGTGTTCCTTGTTTGGTAACAATATGACTGTAACTTTTCTAGAATGTATTGGGTAGTTTCAAGATCCAACCTCTATATTTGTAGTGGGGGAATACATTTGCTGACAACATATTTATAATAATACATTATAAGTTACCCTAGCTACCCTTCTGCTTTTATAGCACATCGAATTTGATATGTCTTACATGAATTAGTTAAATATTTTTCAGGATACTGTTTAGTATGTGCATGGGACTTTGTCACAGTTTTGCATTAACTTGTCACTCAATATTGATGAATCGTAATCATTAACTTTGTCCCTGGAATTTTATCTCTATACCCTTATCATGGTTTAACAACTTCGCAGCTCCTTCCCGCATGTCACTTCTTTGCCGATACATATTGCTCGTCCAACACCATGTATGCTTGCAGGTTATATGATGACGGATATATGATTGCAGCTTCGTCCGTTTCATGATGGACTTGTACAATGTCCTGTTTCACTATCATTATTGCTTAAGCGCCAATCAATGCTAAGTAGTCTGTTCTTCGGATACCTGGTTGGCTTGCATAATGTATGCCAATCATACAGCGAAGGAAAAGGTCACCCATTCATCCGTTTCAACATAATTGTAACCATACATAACTCTGAATGCCAGGATATGTTATTTTCGACCAATTGATGAGGTAGTCCACATGGTCCTAATATGTCAATTTCGACCGACGGTCATTCTTTACCAATATAACATCTTCTGGAGGCAAACCTAAAAAGACACAAATGAAATTGTAAGCAATCACATAAAATCTATCTATTTTTTGCTGTTAATAATAATAAAACTCAGAGAAAATATTGGCTGATCAGTTTTGGGTTCAGCCAGATCCTGCCAATATGGCGCCCGTCATTGATTCACAATAGGTTCACAGTAAAGACGTATCTAATGATTCGACACAGTATAGTTTAATTATTCCAGTGCCACTAAAATGTTTGAGCTATTTTTTTGACACAAATATCAGCGTGTCTAACGCTAACTTTGATTGATTTTCAAATCGGCTTTTATTGCTCAAAACTGGGTCCTAATGTAACCTTATATTTGGACCAAGTTCAAAACTAGTATTTCTTGCTTCATCTGTAGTAAGGATGCAAATACGGACCCCGACATACATTAAGGTAGAAGACCCCTAATGGGCACCTATTCAAATCATCATAGGCTTAATATTTTCTTAATCTGTATCATTTCCTGGATTTAAAAACAAATTTTAAAAGAATTTTACCGTGAAAAAAAAAAGTTATAGGAATTTGAATAACCCTACCTCCATTTTGGAATTATCTATAAAATGACATCACACAAGAGATAAGAAAAAACATGTATTTCATTTATTATTCAAAACTTTGGTACAGATTTGGTATCAGAGTAACAAGAACCATGTTTTCTTTCAGAAATTACACACCATTTACTATATAATCAACAAGTTTTATAAAAATTTAATGAAATAATCAGATAGTATTACAATTTTCATGTACTTTTTTGACCATGCTCAATTTTGAACATCAAAGTTTTTAGGAAAAATCAACATTTTTTAGAAATGGGGCGTGTCTTTTTGTATATTAAAAATTATCTATAACATTTTGGGAACAGCATGCCAAAAATTCACAATGTTTTACCGTCTCTATTTAAAATAATTTGATTTTGAAAATCTCCATCGACAATTTTAGACGTGTCTACAAGTAATAAAATCTTCAAATAAGCTAATACTTATTCGTAAAAAAATATTTAATTTCTTTTTAGTCTAAAAACAATATAAACATATGAAGAAAAGTGCAAAATAATGAAAACAAAGAAGAAAAAGTAAAAAAAAAATGTTGGTTCCGGCTGGATTCGAACCTACGCCCTCAAAAACTTCAAAAGATCTTCAGTCCAATGCTTAACAACCTAGGCTAGCTCATTAAAATTGAAGAGTTTTAAATGGAGGTTTTTATTAGGGGTGTACTACCTTAAATCGTCTTGAACAGGCCCGATATACACGAACAATTACTTGGAGTGGGAAAAATGCAACTAGTAGCGGCTTTTTGAAACGTGGAAACCATAGCAGAAATAACATTAATTTCTACTTGTTATCGTTCATTAATGATATAATCAAACACTAAATTTATCAGTTCGACAACTAAGCGTACAGTTTTTTTTATACTTCTGCACAACTAACGATTGTGTACAGTTGCAATTAGGCGTACAGTCGGGTCACTTTCAGTGGTGGAACAAAACAGTTATTTTTTCTGCATCAAGTCACTCAATCTCGATTAAATGAAGTCTACGAGTCAGAAAAATATTTTTTTTCTTCCATGCCGGTACAATTATAGACCAGAAACTACATATACAATGAAATATGCGAACACAAAGTCAAATTTTCTCTGGCCGTTTGTCAATTTGACAGTGATCAAACTGGGAACGAAGGCCGATTGCAACTATACTACACCTTATTTGAAGCAAAGATGATCACAATAAAAGTATAAATAACTGGTACACTTACCCCAAAAATATCTCCTTCAAAAAAGACGATTTAAATAAACTTTCAACACAAAATCTAGACCGTGGTGGCCTCAATTTGTGCCAATAACTAACTGATCATCAGCGTACAGATCAGCAACTTCCGTTTCGGCTTACTGTACGCTAAGACACTGTGTATATATTTATGGCAAATACTCTATCAGCATACAAATTACTTGAGTGCTGTCTCACATAACCTGTTTTAAACGGTTTTCACAACTTTTCGAAAATGAGTTAATACCGATCCTGGCAACTCAGAAGAAGGCCCTTTACTAGCACCGAATGATTATAACCATTCGATCCACGAATAAGAAATCTCCTTTTCAAAGGACCATGTGTTATAGCAAAAGCAAATATGATGTTATCCATGCTTGATACACGTACTTGCGAACATGCGCATAATGAGCAAGTAAAAGTACATTTCAACATTATCAACCCGTGTTGCTCAAAATTCGTGAACATGCTTGAGCCACGTTGTTATTATCCTGGAAATGATCCCATCTATAAGCAGCTATTCGGATAATGTCGCAGTCAGTCAGGGAATTTACGTTGCTAAAGTATTTGCTCTTTAAACATCTTAAAAAACGTTTACATAATACTTTATTCTTGAATATGTAAAACAATTCAAGTTTTATGTTATGATAAAGAATTCAATGATATCGCTTATCAGGGTCAGAAATCCTAGATATCCTGGTGGAAGAACGCCCGCTTCGAATCAGAGAAGTAGCGTGTTCAAACCACGTTGTACCAAAAAACGTGAAAATAGACAGTGACAGCCGGTACATAAATCAAAGAATAAAATGAGCCTTCAATTCTACAAGGTATTGCCAAATTATTTTCATATCATAAAACTTTTGTAAATGTAGCGTGAAATTAAAACTGTTTTCCGTGTGTGTGTTTCTTTATCAAATAATTTATAAAACGTGACAAGTATCCTGTTTCTTTTTCAAACGCATTCAAAACGAATTTTAACCATGTTAAGTGAAGTTTTATTGTAGTACAATGGTGTACTGACTTGTTATCAGATACGAAGATCAGAATTACAATTATGTTTGCATACAGACTGCAGGAAGCTTTGTGCTCAAATATGAACGTTTAAGTAAATATATACCCACGCATGGTGCAATTATCAAATAATATATGACATTCAATACCTTGTCGTTCTTCAAAATGTTAAATAATATATATCATTTTATTTAAGGTGATGCAGGTTTTTATACCACAAAGTCCATATCCTTTTGTATATATTATTTTATAAAGCCATCCCGGAATCTATATTGTATGCTTTACCTGAGACATGCATAATTAGATCCGTGTTCGATACATGCCAGAACTAATATATGAGTTAATTTTGCTGAAATAAAAGCCAAGTCCGACTTTCATTCTTTCCACAAAAGAGTGTTATTTTGACCAGTTTCAGCCAAGAAACATTTCATGAGTCGTAAATATTCATGTAATTCAAAATTGAGGAATTAAAGATTTTAAGTCACCTGCAAGTAGGACGATCCTGGATTTTAGAAACTGTTTCAAGTTTCAGGGATTATCTCTGTTTATATGCATTTGTATCTATCATCAAATATTTACAATTTGAAAGTGAAAGACTATCAAATGTGTGCAGTTTGAAAAAAAGATTCGACTGTCAAAGTATAAAATGGCTTTTATGCAAAAACAAAATAACTGCAATGATGGAATGCATTTTCATTACAAATATTAAATTAAACAACCCAAAACATCCCTGTAAAGTTGAAAAAAAATAATCATTTAGTTAATAGAAGATTCCGCGGAAGTGGGACGAGCTAAGACGTAACGGGCAGCTTAGAGTTAGTGAAATAGTGTCGTACGTAGCATTCTCATAAACGCATTCGTAAGTAACGACTAAATGATTTTTTCGATTTACGGGCTGCTAATCACAAATTAGCAGGACATTTCCGTGCCATGGTTGGAAATCAGATATTTCACGATTTGGAAAATTTTCATGTAACCTTAAAATGATTTCACAAAAGGGTTGAATAATAATTAAGCTTTAAAAAAGGAAGAATTCATGAAGGCACCCGATTTGTGTGATACTGTGGTGGCATATTTCTGTCACGAGATGGCGAAATAGCTACCACGATATGGTCAAAGTTTTCTAAAAAATTATCTTAAAGTTTGAAGCTTTTTTTAAAATGTTATTTCGATAGTTATATACCATGAAAACATTCTAAATGGCTGCTCTACCAGCTGTGCCAACCATATGATCATGTCTTCCGTTTGGGCCGTTGTATAATTTTGTATATACATGTATACTCTAGCTCATTTCATTACGGCTGTAAACTTATTTATATAAATAGCACTGTGAAATGATAAAACAAATACATCAAATGTAATGCTAAATTGAGAAGATAGATAAAATGTATCGAATATTATTCAAAATTAGAAGGTCATACCATTCTGTTTTGTTGTGTTATGTCATTACTTTCGTTCACGTTTTTCGGGACTATACATAGGTAACTACGTTTCTCGGTAAAAAGGGGGTATTCTTAGTGATATAGACCTGGCGAAAATCAATTATTGTGTGTATTTTTGTTGGGTTTTTTGGGGCCCCCATGACTGGGGTAACCCCGTTTATTTGCTCCGTCATGGACGTGATAAGGGTCGGAGCGCTTCCCCTACCAGCCGTACAATTATCAGACATAATCTGAAACTGCGAAAAAGGTAATACATTTTTAAACTAGTGATTTAACAGATACATGTAGAATGCATTAATAAAGCAATTTCATTGGCGACAATATAATTTGAAATTAAAAAGAAACACGTATTGCGAGGCTGATACATAAACAAAAGAAAACCTTGCATTGAAACTTCTGTGTTTAAAACGCTGTGTATCAGCCTCACTGAAATGGAAAAAAACTCGAAATTATGAAGTGAGATTAATAAGCGTACATCTCAGATAGGTTTCATACGGTCAATTGTACTTGTAATATTTTCCTTCCTAAATGTAGGTTGGTACATGAATACGTCTTTGATAATGTTCACAAAATTATTTTCATATGAATTGATTGATTTTCGTATAGTTGAAAAAAAATTATTTTTTCATTTCTGAATTTCCATATATTAAGAACTTGGTTTCAAAAATGAAAGTGTTAACGAAGTTGGGCTGTTTTGATGTAGTATTTTGTGTGCCTAACGCGACCAGAGGGTAATCAAGTTCAATATTTGTTTCAAGCACCCGTTTCATTAGCAATTTACACGTGTCCAAAATTGTTGTATTTCCCCACATTCTCAGAAAAGATGTTTCAACGTTTCTCTGTTTTTCTTGCACATGTTACATAAACCGTCTGATACGTTCATCAGGGCTAATTTATGCTCTGTAAATAAAACATAAAATAAAGCGAAATTGGAAGTATTTAGTTTTCGAAAGACAGTATGAAACATTTCTAAATCATACTGTCTTCCGAAAATCAATTATTGTTCATATTTGGTACTTCCGTGATAAAGGAATACAGAGAATAGAAATTATCAGTGACATTTTGTCATGAACTAAACGTCATCTCTCAAACGTCGTTCTATTGACGTTCAAGTGGTATCATTTACGCGTTACTTGTGAAAAATCTAGGACGAAAACTTCCTGTTTTTATTTCATTAATTGTGTGCAGATATCATCAAATATACACTGTCAAAATTACATAAACTTTTACCATCCCGATTTTGAAATATTCTGTAAAAACGACAAAAAAAGGATATGTTTTTTACTTGGATTTGTAGTACATTTTCTAATGACTTTGATAGAATTTACAGAAAGAAAATATGTTAAGTATCAATAAAGCTATATGAGAATAACTTTATGACGGGATGGTTCCTGTACACTGCCACTAGAGGGCGTTGTTAAATGTCGTCATGTGACATCACAAAATAAATAATAACCATGCGACGCAGTTGGACATGATATACGCATGTACCAATTTTTAAATAAATGTGACAACTTTTAATTTTACCTACGAAAGGTACTGAGTCACCTTAATTACACTCAATGTAATTGCCAAGTCGTTGTACGTTTAACATAAAGACTGATTGGACCATTGCGAGGGGTCATGGTTTGTATTTAACGCTGCTCATATACATGAACATTTCGGTACGTAAGTTGTGTTTCCGTTTACCTGGGACATGGTTTTAACAGAAGCTTTAAAAGCATGGTATTTGTTGCATTTCAGTAACGTTCTCAGATGTATCAACAGTTTAAACAGTTTTACAAGAAATAATAACTAAACTAATCTATTGTTACATTTAAGGCCACTTTTTTAATCATGCCGCCAGGTACCTTTCCGAAATAGTTTCCTTAAAGTTCTTTTAGAGACAACTTACAATGATTTTTTGTCCGACTGACAATTATGACACTGTACAATGTTAGCCACTGTCAAGCTGTTCCCGAAGTACAAAATTTAATGTACAGCATGTTAACTATACTAATATTTGAGACTGTAACAACAAAACTCATATACTTCAAAAGTAGGGTTTCTAAGTCGAAATTGCATAGTCTTGGACAATAGTTTTCGATAAAGTACGATCAAATCTCAAATGGACCCCTTTCACAGGCTGATTACTTCAGCGGTAAACAACTTCGAACTACTTAATACTTCTAAAATGTTTAATGCCACTCAGCCAAAACACTCCTCGGAAATATGTGCGACATTTGTATTTAATGGCAACCTTTCTGATCAAAAGACTGCCGGATTATTAAGAGTCACAGGTTCGACTCTCGATCGCATCACAAATGTATATGCGAAATCTCGACCTCAGACAATAAGTCGGAAGAACTTCGTACTCAGGTGAGCTAAAAAAGAAAACCTACTTTTCAATCAAGCGATACATTGAAACATCATTAGCGCTCTACATCAATTTTGTTTAAACCCAAGAGATCGACATCTTCCTCAATGTACACTGTGTATCCATAATATAATTTTAGTTATAGATGAATGTTTTCTAGATTTCAGCTTCGATTATCTTGTATTTGACAATACTTGATTGCATACAAAACATTAACGTGAGAAATAGGCCCTTATGGCAATTTTACGACTTTTCCATTTAGTTCTGGAACTTCTACTTCGTTCAGGAATTATACAACATTCCTGTAAGTGTATAAATATATCAGTGTACTAAGTGTCGGGTTTTGCACATGAAGTAACATCGTCAACGTTTCTCTTTAAAATAAAGCATGTGTGGGCTCACTTTTTTAAATTAAAAGGGTAAACTTAACTGAAATATGTGATGAACGTGTTACATTGTAATAACACCAGATACAGCTCCTTTCGATTACAGATCCCCGCTGAACTGTATTCAGTGCACATTAACGAATACAGCTCCCGATGAGCTCTATTCGCCATATACAGCTCCCATTATCAAATGGGAGCTGTAATCGGGGTTGTTGTACCTTTTTAGTTTATACTAATTTTTTTTAGCTCGATTGTGAAGAAAGCTTTTGAGCTTATCGAATCACTCTCTAGTCCGTTTCCTGGAAAAACCAGTACTGGTGTCATATGAGGAGGTACGGTCGTGACCTTGGTGGGGCTTGAACCCGCAACCTCCGGGAAGAGCGGCAGACACCTAAACCTCTACAACCTCGCTCCCCTTTTTTGTACCTTTTTTTCGAATAGAGCGCCCCAGTGACTTAAGGCGTTTATACAAATACGCGGCACGGAGTTTATTGCATAGATTAATAAGTATCCATACCGTTATTTAGGATGCAGTACTTAGCCCTGGGGTGTCTGTTTTTGTCCATCCGTGTTGGACGGACGGTTGATTAACAATTTGGGGTTAAATGTTCTTTTGTTGTTTTGTTTTTTTTGTTGATATTGAAAAATTATTTACTTTCAATAAACCTACATTTTTCATTTGACGGTAGCACATAAGGCGGCAGTTAAAGTGGTTTTGTACTTCATTTCATAATTAAATTGTTGAAGGAATAAAGCTCATACACACCAGGATGTGAGGCCTGACAGACGGACGGATAAGACGACAGTCAGGGTAGGATAACAGGCAGATGGTCGGACAGACGGACCCAAGCTTCCGAACTATAATTTGGCCATTTACTTAATGATTTCGGAACAAGCTTCTTCCTAAAGTGCAGACATAAATTCATGTGGTCAAAAGATGATCACCACGTACTCAGACTTCTGTTAATATAAATTCGTTTTCTCATCCGTTTGATCAAACATAGTAAGCTTCATTCGAATTTGCATATGCTTTGGTTCGAATACAGCTCCGCTTACCAAGTGAATATAGCTCGCCGGGGAGCTGTATTCGAAAGGAGCTGTATCCTGTGTTACATTGCATAGCACTAAATATTTTGTAAAAAGCAAATGTCATGATATAATTATTTCCTCTAACACAGACCAATTGTGAACACACTGTTCGTTGCGCTTATCTCATATTATGTAGGATTGTGCGCTGAAATTTTCATTTTACACGTAATTCGCTTGGTTTTCGTCATCTAAAAATATGCATCTTTTGCAGCATTTCTTGCACATAATAGCACTTTCTTAACCAATATGACGTGATGGAAAAAAGCGAAAAACTGCATGTACATGTATTAATCTTTCAAAGTATTCTATACAGGCTATACAGACAAATATAGGCCTCACAATTTAACGAACATGACAAAAAAATGATACACCAATGACTGTCTGAAAACAAATCAAAGTACTAGTATACCTGTTACATAAAAGAAACCCATGAGTCATTGTCTGCGCCGTCTCACATTAATCTAATTAACTCAGTAATTTGAACTATATTTCTGCGTTTTATTTACATTTTAAAGTGAAAATAAAATTTAGAACGAACTTGTTTTGCGATCAAGTAAATTTGTTATGGAAAATGCATGCTGTATAGTTCAGACGCGTAAAATAAATTAAAATTGGTCTTACGTCGTTTCGCTGATTCAACAACTAGTGTGTCAGCTGGAGCAATTTTGAAATACGCGTGAAGTTAGCTGTCAGATTCCGGTTGCCGGTTGCCAATTCAATGCCGATTCAATTCAATGCCGATTCAATTGGCAACTGCCAACTGTCAGCCAACTTCACACTATTGTTGCCAATTCGTCTTCACTTGCATATATTAAACAAATACCAAGTTGTTAAAACCACGCGAATTGGAAACTGGCAGCCACATTCCAATTCGATTTATTTTGTACATATCTGAATAAAAGTTGAATTGGCAACTGGCGGCAAACTTCATACTCCAGATGCTGGCAGACAGGTGCCAATTCGACTTAAGTCACGAATTGTTAATAAAATGTTTATTGTCAACTTGCAACTGGCAGCTACACGCCAATTCGATTTTTATGTAAAAATCTGATTAAACGAATAATTAGCATATTAGCAATAATTGGAAACTGGCAACCATCTTCATACTCCGAATGCCAATTCAACTTTTAATTGCAAGTAGCCAATTCGTTCAGCCCTACTTATTGACAACGTGTAGTCAGATGCCAATTTGACTTGTGTCTGTAATTGTGAATTAACACCTTGCGAATTGGCAACAGGCAACTGGCAGCAAGACATTAAAATCAAATTGGTATCTGGCTGCCAGTTGCCAATTGCCAAATCATTGTTTCATTAAAAACTTGTGTTTCAAGTCGAATTTGCATCTGGCTGCCAGTTGCCAGTTTCTAACTCGGTTAAACATATTTTATTGCAAAATATTCATGTTCATAAGAAAGTGCAAATTTACAAAGTTTGCAAAAGGGTTTGGCCACAAGTTCTACCAACGTTATAAATTCGCCCTCCCCAAACACAAATGTATTTACACACAATTGGTGACATACAAATTAACAGTTAAGCAATAAACATATATATCATTTTAATATTTGAAATTCTGTATTTTATAAATTAAAGTTAATTTTGAGAATAAAAAATGATGCAAATAATTGTTACAAAAAAATGTCATTAATTATTATGAACATGGTTGAATAGAAAACAGAAAATATAGAGAAAAATGAGAAAAAAATGAGTTCTTGTCCCTGAGAATCAATGAAATACTTATGTGCAAGTTTCTTGTTAGTTGTATGGCACTACGAGTTTTCCGACATACTTAAATGCATCCGGTGTCACGAATAAATTCTTGAACATGTGAAAAAATGATAGTGTTTTCGTCATCGCTTAAGCTGTCATTACAATTCAGTAGAGTTCGAGCGTAAAGCGGGTGAAATTTCCAGTCATAGTAAATAGTTTTCTTCTTTGAAGTAAAAATATTGGACATCTGAAAAAAAGTGCTCGACGTCTTCAATCGCTAGTCACCAGGTACAAGCCGCATCAGTTTTTACGTGATTACTGAATAAATGAAAATTTAGATTACTACACGAGTTTCTTAACCTGGCATGCATCACATTTAATTAACGATTACCGGAAAGGAAATATATTGGTACTTTCTATGCTCGAAATATGAACTTATGGAGTTTAGATTTAAATTCGTTTACCGTTTTGGCGTTACGTACAGAAACGTCGAAATCATTCTAAAGAGAAATGGCTGATGGTATAAAAGAGTTCGAGAAACTTTGAGTTATCATATCTAAAATAGAGTATCTATCTTGGTTTCTTAAGTTGTATGGTACTGTGACAAGATTTGGTAACAGGCTAATTAGGTAGTCGGGAACTGTGTCATTGTGCATTTTGTAAATCGTAATTAGTTTTTGATATTTTCTTCATTCAGATAATTTTACCCAACCTATTTTCCTATATATATTCAATTACGAAACGGATCTCGTTAATCCTGTGACTATTCGCGCAGCTTCATTTCGAAGTTTTTCTAGATCGTCTTTTTCATAGTTTGTACACCCGTCCCAGACAACGGAAGCGTATTCTTGAATAGGTCTTAGAAATGAAAAATAGATTTGATTTAAATGACTTTCGCTTTAATGTAAACTTCAATTTTCTCATAATTCCTAAGACTTTTGACGTAGAATTTGTTATTTGATCTATATGTTTATGCCATTTCTCGTCCTTACTTATAGTTGAACCAAGATGTTTATGATACTCCACAAAAGCTACTGGAGTGCCAGAAAATGATAAAGTTGGATTAATCGCACATTTATTTAGAGTAAAGAAAATCGCTTCAGTTTTATTAGGATTCAAATCTACAAGCCAAGTCTTGGACCATTTATCAATCATTGCTAAATCATGATTAAGTATACTTTCCAGATATGGTATTGTAGAAGCTGTACATGATAAAGAAGTGTCCTCTGCGATCAAACGTGCTATATTTATCAAATTTTCTATCAAATAAACTATATCATTTACGTACACTGGGAAGAAAAGGGGATCTAGCATTGAACCTTGGGGTACACCAGCTGAGAAAGAGGAACCGACAAAGAATTTCCGACTTCTACGTTCCAGATAGCTGCCTATCCATTTTAGTAAAATGCCATTATTACCAGTTTGTTGTAATTTATACAAAAGTCCTCTGTGCCAGACACGGTCAAATGCTTTTGATGTGTCACAAAAAATGAATACACATAAATAATTTTTCGATGAAACACTGCACTATTTGGTTGTATATGTCAATAAGTTGGAAAACCTTAAGAATCCTGACTGCTTATTATATATGAGGTTATTTCTAACAAAATGATTATACATATATTTGTAAACAACACGTTCCATCAGTTTCTCGACGCAACTTAAAAGCGAGGTCGGTCTGTAATTATTACTTAAAGAAGTGTTGCCTTTTTTAAATAGTGGCACAACAATGGCTTTTTCCAATTTTCGGGGTAAATCCCTTCAGAGAGCGATTTATTAAACAATGAACATAGGGCTTACATAAAGTCTGAGATACTTTGTGACTAATCATGTCATTACCGACAGCTTTATTTGTATCTAATGTTTTGATAATGTCAATAATTTCTTGCTCAGAGATATGAATTGATGATAAAAACATATTGGATTTACTTACAAATTCGGGCAAAATTCAAGCAGATTCGTCGATTTGTAAAATAGACGCAAAATAATTGTTAAGACAATCTTCTTTTTCCTTATCTGTGAAGCAGTATGATTCATGTGCACTGGCATTAACAACTTTTAACGGGGGTAATGTTTGCGAGTTTTTCTTAATTTTTACAAGCTGACGTAATGTTTTCCAATTTTGTTTAGTATTTGTGGTGCTAAAATTTTCAACGTTTCTTTCTAGATTAGCGAAAAATTGTTCTCGAGCATGCTTGGTTAGATGGTTTACTTTATTTCTTTTTTGTACATGTTTCTAACTCGTGAGGTTAAACGGCTATTTGCAAGTGAAATTTGAATTTGCATCGGGAGTATGAAGTTGGTTTGTTTCCAGTTGCCAATTCAACTTTTATTTAGATTTTTATATAAAAATCGAATTTGCATCTGGCTTCTAGTTGTCAATTCGCGTGGTTGAACGAATTGGCATCTGGTTGCTAGTTGCTAGTTACTTATTCACTTTTTATTAATAATTCGTGACTCAAGTCAAGATTCGATTTTTAGCATGTGGCATTGCTTAGTGGACCTCTACATAGATTGTTCAAATTATGACCCCGGCTCAAAATTGACCCCGGCCGGGGGTCGCTTGATTTAACAATAGGCTTATATATGAAAACCTTTTTAAAACTTTATTTCTGAAACCACATGGCATATAGCTTAGATATTTAGAATGTATCATTGCCTAGTTGATATCTTCCAAGAATGTTCATATCATGTTCCCAAGGTCAAAGTTGACCCTAGGATCATCCTGGCTCTCTTGTTTCATAAGTTTCCGTGACTGTCTGATAGGGAAGTATCGATATACACCAGAAAGCAATGATAATGTGATTCATAAAAAACTACTCCGGTAAACATTCGCTGTACAATTATATTTCCAATATAGTCCTGTTGGTAAATAACGTTTTTTTTCGCACATTTAGCGGAAATTTAAATTGTTACATTTTCTGAAAATACTAAAGGCCCGTATTTTACCAGAGTTCTGTATCAGTAACAAGTACGTATATACTGAAATACGGATATCCGTATATTACTAAAATACGGAAGTCTACGGAAAGACTAATAAACGAAAGCCCGTAGTTTACAAAAATGTGGTACCGGCTGCAAGTCCGTGTATAACTTAAATACAGTATTTCGTATACAGTCAAATCTCTTTAACTCGAAATGCACTTAGTCGACAAGACGTGTTAACTCGAAATAAAAACTATGTCCAGCCATATATCGTTCTATTTTCAGTATCAGTAAAACGCAATATCTCAACATACGATGACTCGAAAAATGCAATTAGTCCCGAAATTGTTACTTGATGCCTCAGTCACTCGCAACGGTCGCCCGAGTCCTTTGACTGAATAATTGCGTCGGCTTGTGCCATAGTATGCAATAGTCTTTATATCTTATACCGACGTCTTTTTTTTCTATACAAACGTCGTTATACCCTATACTAACTTCTTTGTATTCGATACAAACGTCTAAATACCCTATACCCACGTCTTTATATCCTATTCACACGTCTTTATATTCTATACAGACGTCTTTATATTCTATACTAAAGTCTGTTTATTCTTAAAAACATTGTTATATTTTGCACAAACGTATTTATAACCTATGCCAAAGTCTTTATATCTTATACCGACGTCTTTATATTCTATACCAACGTCTTTATATTCTATACTGACGTCTTTATATTCTATACCAACGTCTTTATATTCTATACTAACGTCTGTTTATTCTTAACAAACATTGTTATATTTTGCACAAACGTATCTATATCATATGCCAAAGTCGTTATATATTATACCGACGTTATATTTTATTCCAGCAACATTACATTCTATATAAACGTGTTACATTGTAGTATGTTTGTTAAAATTCGTTAAATTGTGTACAAACATCTTAATGTCCAAAACAAACGTCTTAATAGACTACATTTAATATTTTACTATCTAACACACCAAGTATATCTCTCATTTGTAGCTGTGTGATGCTGAATGTCTAATCAGGAATTGTATTTTCGGAAGTTTTTACTTCAAGATTTTTTCAAGATTTATTCAGTCATGGCATAAACATTTTACAGTCATGTCCATCGCCACTAAACATAATGGTGTGGTTACAATATCACTTATACATACATAATGCAAGTACCATAGTATATTGTCATGAGAAAAGTATTAAACAATGGTATAGTATGGCATATTAGCTAGCTAATACTAGCTCATTTTCTTACAAAACTCCTGTAAAATGTTGGAGAAAGCAAACAGCGATAAACCAGGATTGCGGCCTGAAATAGCTTTTTTTTTTCAAAAAGCGATATTATCTTTCTACCAATTTAAAGATATAGCATATTCTAATAAAACTTTAAGTAATTGTTTTTACTTTACGACAAGTTTAACTATGGATTCAGCATTTACCTAATAAATGCCAAATATATTTTACACTAAGACATCTAGCAGTTCTCTGTAAAGTAGCCAACTTAAAAAAATGAAAGAATAAAAGATATTTCAAACAACTACTGTTGGATTCAAGATGGTTTCATTCAAAAGCTGTTTAACACTATTATATGCATGTGATAATGATTACATAAAACTATCTTTTGAACCTTTGTGTGTGTCACTGCATTTATTTCTGCATGTTGTCCTTGAAAAAATACAAATACTTCACACTTCATACCACGTTCTTTTAAACGGTATCGATCACTTATGAATGTAAATACTTGTAATTCAATAACATAAGAAAACATTGTCATTAAAGTAATTAAAACAGAACAGAACAATGCACTTTACAGTTTAACTAGAAATGCTTATTATTCATTATGATATACGATTAAATGCAATATTAAATGAAAAATCGAAAAACAAATGTGTATACAATATCAAATAACATTTGGAATCATGGACAAGTACACAAAATACATAGGTATATACATGTACGCATTGTTGTGTTTAAGTATAGGTTTAAAGTGTTCATTTTGATGCGTTTACGAAAATAAATTGGTCAGGCGCGGCGCATGCCATGCGACCAACTTATAGCATGCAGTAAATGTATCAAAATGAACATTTCGAAATTAGTTTTTGTTCCCCTATTTACTGACTCTGTTAATCATTATTTATAATTATTTATGTAGTTTAAAGTGCAGCGAATACTGCACTGAAATTGGAAAAAAATAATTTCAAACACTAAAGCTTGTTCACGAGTTTTAAGGTTCCTTGTAAATAATTGCACTTCTTTCATTTCCAATTAGATCACTTTGCATTTATTCAATGCTTTATACATTTTACGCACACAGTTCTGCTTGGTAGAGATTACGCGATAGCATTGAAATAATGTAATTCACAATGTAGGATCACCTTTACTTACGTCGTATTTTCTGTAGTTATGCGAGACAAACGCCATTATTCAAAATTATTATTAAGACTACTGTCTAGACATAAATACCTTGAGATAACGATCAGGAAAATATATTGTAAACCTTTGATTATTTTCAGTCAGGGTAACTTAATAAGATACAAAGAAAATTATATGGTCTTTTTTACTTATCTAAATAGACTCGTTTGTAGGTTACAGTTCTATTGAATCTCCATGACCCTTAAATATAATTAAATGTAACTTGCACAACTTTCTGTAACCACTTAAATCATTTATTCGGAAAATGACAGATATTCCTGTTGAGAAACGGTGTAAATCACATTTAAAAATTTAAGACTGACGCATGTGAAAGTTCAGTTACCAGAACAACAAAGTGCAGCAAAACACGTCAGTATAAATGTACATATTGTAGCACGTAATTGTTCCTAAACTTTGTCTGTAATCTAGTAGTAATGCACTGTACTAGAAATCCAAGGATCGCAGGTTCGATCCGCCGCTCTTCCACTAACATATCTAATAGGCTTTTGGATGAGACCTAAAACCGAGGTCTGATGTACCGGGCATGTTAAAGAACCAGAAGTTGTCTCTGGTACGGGATGCGTTCTGTATCTTCCAAAAACTTAAAATATCTTCCGGGCCGTTGATTATATGCATTATACGGTTCCAACGATAAAACTCTAAAATACATACAACGAAATCAAAGTTTGAATTTGATTATTACGCTGTCTCATTTATACTGATAGAAGTTGTTCCGACTGGTTTTTATTTAATATTTGCTTGTGTTAAAGACCACCTCCGAATAAAAACCGTTATCCGAAGAAAATCCAGCATGTGATCAAACATTTCACTATTCAGCTAATGCGGAAACACCTATGAATAAAGTCCATCTGTCAACAAAGACCACCACATCTTCTTCAAGTCAGTGGTCTTTGTGTACAGGTTTGATTGATCGACACGAATGCACCTGCGTACCGAAAGTGGATTTACCCAGTGCACAAAACGACGCAGTGAATTCTCACTCTGTATAAAAATGTGGACAATGACAGTTTTACCCATAGGGGCGAACAAGTTTTGGGTTTTGAGAGGTATTTTTGACCAGCAGTTATTTTTTTTACTAATTTGATACACTTACGGGGCAAGAAATAAAATTTGACTTATGGCTACTCAAGATAATTACATAACAGCTGTAAAAAAGAGAACAAAATTTGAATGCACATCCATTTAAAAGTGGGTGGGGTAATTTAACATGTATTTTCGCTTTAAATATACATTGGTTATTTGAAAATTTTATTAATTTAACAACATGTTTTGAAAGTGCACTATGAACGCATTAAGTCAGTCTGTCTGCCCAGTTGTATCTGACATTGCGTTGGATTGATAATGACTGGGAATGCATATTTACTTTGGCATCAGTTATAGGGTATGTCCCCCGATTTAATTTTTACAAACAGTGGCCAGAAAAAGGAGCATTACTGTAATGAAAAGAGGCGATTAAATTATCACCGTTATAACTAAATATTATGTGTTAAGGCCGTGTTTTTACGTCGTAAATAAAATAATGAGGCGTTGCACAGTAATTGACCAATGGAATAAACTGTTTGCTCTTGCAGCATGTGAACCCCACTGATTTTTAACCAATGATCCCTTGGTGCGATCTTTGATACGGCGAACAAGACGGTTGTTTCGGTCACCTGGTTAGAAGGTTTCATTTTGTTGCGGGTAGAACTGCATGGCCTAACATACTTAGAGGTTCATGTTCAATATGGTTCTTTTTAGTAAGTTTTTAGTGATAAGACCAAGTGCTTTGCCCTCCAGTACATTGTATAGTGGCCCGTATATGCATTTTTTAGTCAAATAGCATTTGTACTGTAACACTTCCAGCCATGACTCTAGTATTCGATGATCAATGAATTTCAGAGAAAAGAGAGTATAACATTATTTGATTGCCTTCTGAAGATTAAACATTTAATTTATCTTAATGAAACGCAGTTAGAGAGATATGAAGTTGCGGAAATCATCGTTACAAGTCTGCACACCTAGAAATTCAAAATATTAATGTCGCAGCCAAAACGCTGGTTACACATCAATAGCACTAACTTCAGCTGCTGTATTTTCCTGCACTGATTCAGTTTTCCGTTTAGATAAACAGAGCCATCAATTCTATATGGCTTTGAAAGTTGCAGCCCTTTTTACTTATATGAAAAACAAAGTTGTGATAAATAACTAATCCTTACATTTTGCCTGAAATATGACCCTTTTGAGTTAAGTCCAATTTTCTCCTCAATTATTGAACCTGAACCTTGAATCTCGGAAAACGTTCTAACAATCATGGCAAGTTCCATAACTATAGCTTGTATATGATTAAAATGCTCACCATAACGAAGCGTGACCAGGTGGCTAGCGCATTGGATTCGCAATGGGAAGGTAGTAAGTTCGAACACCACTAGTGCATGGGTGACGATGATGAAAAATTATTTAATGCTTGATAAATGATGATGAAGATACTATGATTTACAATGACAATTAAAACAAATGGAGATGAATACTTGATTTTTATAATAAATTATTACCGTTATTATTGCAACACTAATGAAATACCATGAAGTATTTAAAATTTACTGTTACTGCCAAGCTACTGCTACTGCTCATCTACTACTACTGCTAAGCTACTGCTACTGCTCAGCTACTACTACTGCTCAGCTACTGCTACTGCTCAGCTTGCTACTGCTGTGCTACTGCTACTGCTCAGCTACTACTGCTCAGCTACTGCTACTGCTACTGCTAAGCTACTACTACTGCTCAGCTACTGCTACTGTTACTGCTGTGCTACTGCTCAGCTACTGCTAAGCTACTGCTACTGTCCCTGCTGTGCTACTGCTCAGCTACTGCTAAGCTACTGCTACTGCTCAGCTACTACTACTGCTCAGCTACTACTACTGCTCAGCTGCTGCTACTGCTAAGCTACTGCTACTGCTCAGCTACTACTACTGCTCAGCTGCTGCTACTGCTCAGCTACTGCTACTGCTCAGCTACTACTACTGCTCAGCTACTACTACTGCTCAGCTGCTGCTACTGCTCAGCTACTACTACTGCTCAGCTACTACTACTGCTCAGCTGCTGCTACTGCTATTGCTCAGCTACTACTACTGCTCAGCTACTGCTACTGTTACTGCTGTGCTACTGCTCAGCTACTGCTAAGCTACTGCTACTGTTACTGCTGTGCTACTGCTCAGCTACTGCTAAGCTACTGCTACTGCTCAGCTACTACTACTGCTCAGCTACTACTACTGCTCAGCTGCTGCTACTGCTAAGCTACTGCTACTGCTCAGCTACTACTACTGCTCAGCTGCTGCTACTGCTAAGCTACTGCTACTGCTCAGCTACTACTACTGCTCAGCTACTACTACTGCTCAGCTACTACTACTGCTCAGCTACTGCTACTGCTCAGCTGCTGCTACTGCTATTGCTCTGCTACTACTACTGCTCAGCTACTACTACTGCTCAGCTACTGGTACTGTTACTGCTGTGCTACTGCTTCTTATGGAAGGGCATTTAAGTAAATATTCTGTTCATGTAACTAACAACTGTATTCGTCTTAATGACAAGTGCCTATGTGCAATTGATTTGTGCCTACTTATTTTTGACTACTGCATCGTGTATGCGTACACGTTTTAGTTGCCTTCCATTCACTAATTAATGATAATTGCATACGTTAAACAGATTCGTATTAATACTTAGTGTCTATGTGTAAACGCTATGTGATTACGTGAACATGTTAAGTGTTTATTTTCATTGACTACTGTGTTTGTGTATATATTTATACAAAATCAATAGCAGTAAGCGTATAGACGAATGCAATTAAACGAATGGACTTGTAAGAATGAAATAGAACGGGAACCAATGATACTTATACCCTGCGACTGCATAAATTAACCAAAACGGGCACCAATAATACTGGTGCCCTTTTAAACCACGAACGAGAACTCTTCTGCATAATTCTACTGCCATTGGTTTGTAGTCTGGAGTAACTAACCCTGCCATTACGCAAAAGAAGTGAGTTTGTAAACAGGTATTTAATGTTTTTAGTAAATGCATTTTAATTCATGTTCAACATAACTGTTTAATTATTCGCTAAAATAAATAATCGTTTATATTCGGAGATAATAAATAATTCTGATAATGATAACAGTTATTCAGGTACCCAGACAGTCATGTAAATATTTCTTCGTTTTGAGCTATTTTGTGTTTAGGCACAAACTAAAGGTTGTACGGACAGTTTAGAGCGGGAGATGTATCTCAAGTGCTACTTGAGCAGACCCATGTAGAAGGGTGCCACAGGGATCAGCTTGCTGAACATCTGACAATGCAATGTTTGACAGAGGTTGGGTTGACCCCTCAACATGGCCAATGCGACAAAAATGTTGATAAGCCGCTGTATACACTTGATTCTCCCGGGGTGGCAAATCATACCCCAGACGGAGGCATGCCCAATTTCCATGTGTCTCAGTCACCCGACCGACCCCCTTGGGAGCTGATGTATCCCCATTCCCTGCAAACATGCTTAAGCTTCAACCCCCTGGCTATTTATTTTAGCGAATAGATTAATCGGTTATGTTAAATGTGAAATATAATACATTTACTAAAACCAATATATACCTGTTTAGGTATGACTGATTTTGTAAATTAATTTATCAATTTTGACAGAATGTGAGAAATAATATTAAATATTATCATATATTGAATATATTTTATTGTTTTATTTAAATCAAACATGAAGTGGACGTTTAGAAATTCTAGAAATTCTGTTCAGTGTATTTTTTCTCAGATTCTGTCGAAATTGATAGATTAATTTGAAAAATCAGTAAATCGAGGTAATTCCGACGGCTCTAGCCCGCTGTCCAGTGGTCATTCTTGCCATCTTTCTTGTTTTCCGAGTTGGAAATTCTACGTTTATTGCATTGAAATAACATTAAGCGCTAAATTCACGATACACGTGATCCACGTGCCAAAAGTCGTAAACCGTAGTCATCGTCTCGTGCGGTCAACCGTGACAGTAAAATGACATGTTTTTGGTAAAATTCGATAGAGCACTGTATATAACTCTGGATTTGTAAATTTTAAGTCGTTACACAAAATACTTTTCTTATAACTGAATTTAATAAAGTGGACGTTTAGAAAAACGGTTCAGTGTAGTCTGTTACCAGGCGTAATGGTAGGGGTAGTTACTCCAAATTCCAAGTTTTAATTCTGATCAAGGCTTATTACAAGCATGTGATCATACAAACATGTACATTTGTTATATCCTAGCTACAATTAACATGTGATATTCTTAGGAACAAATACCCAGTTTTGTATATGACAGATATATTAAAATGTAGATTTCTGTGCGATACCTTTATAAAGTACAGAAAATTTAGGAGAATGAGTCAATTTTTGAAGTGAGATATAGTAATTTTACAAATGGGTCAAGTTTTACCAGTTTAGTTTTGTTACTGGTACAAATTAATTCTCTCAATATAATCAGACTACTGGTATACCAATGGCAGAAGAATTATTCGCAAGAGTTCTTGTTCGTGGTTTAAAAGGGTACCAGTATTATTGGTGCCGGTCTCGGTAAATTTATGCAGTCGCAAGGTAGAATTATTATTGGTTCCCTTTCTATTTCATTCGTCTATATGCTTACTGCTATTGATTATGTATAAATATATACACAAACACAGTAGTCAATGAACATAAACACTTAACATGTTCACGTAATCATATAGCGTATACACATAGACACTAAGTATTAATGCGTATGTACTTATCAGTTTAACGTAGCGATTATCATTAAGCAATGAATGGAATGCAATTAAAAGTTGTACGCATACAAGATGCAGTAGTCAATTATAAGTAGGCACAAATCAATTGCACATAGGCACTTGTCATTTAGACAAATACAGATGTCAGTTACATGAACAGAATATTTACTTACATATAGGCACTTGTCATTAAGGTTACTGCTAAGCTACTGCTACTGCCAACTTCACGTTTTATAATTTGCTACTGCTGAGCTACTGCTATTGCTGTGCTACTGCAACTGCTGAGCAACTGCTACTGCTAAGCTACTGCTATTGCCAAGCAACTGCTACTGCTAGGCTACTGCTAATATGCTGCTACTGCCAACTTCTCGTTTTATAATATTGCGACTGCTAATGCTATTGCTCAGCAACTGCCGAGATACTGCTACTGCTACTGCTAAGCTACTGTTACTGCTTTGCTACTGATACTGCTAGGCTACTGCTTCTGCTAAGCTACTACTACTGCTGTGCTACTGCTACTGCTTGCTGTGCTACTGCTACTGCTACTGCTGTGCTACTGCAACTGCTGAGCTACTTCTGTGCTACTGCTACTGCTACTGCTGCTGCTACAGCTACTGTTGAGCTACTACAACTGCTGTGCTACTATTACTGCTTTGCTTCTGCTAATGATGTGCTACTGCTACTGCTGTGCTACTGCTACTGCTACTGCTGTGCTACTACTGCTGCTACTGCTAGGCTACTGCTACTTTTAAGCTACTGCTACTGCCAACTTCACGTTTTATAATTTTGTTACTGCTACTGCTTAGCTACTTGTAAACTTGTAATTATTTAGTCGGCAAATTGCTTACATAGATTATATTCATTGTTAAAATAGTTTGACGTTAAATAAAAATTATTGTATGTTGTATGACAATGTTAATTCGAATTTATAAATTAACGATTATAAATTTACGTGTTTACGTTTTTGATCGCTGCAACATCACGTTAAACTTTACGATTTAAAGCTTTTAACCATAAATTATAAAAATTGAAATTGTGTAATTATGATTTGTGGTAGAATCATAAAACTGAAATCGTAATTTCTGAGGTAGTAACAATCATGAAGTTGTGAAGTTATGTAGTTTTTAATAAGGCGCTGTTAAATACAGAAGAACTCAATACCGCCGGGCTTTTGTCTTTATATCATCAACAAGTTTAATTGTATTGTTAATGCTGTCATCAATGTCAAAGTACTGATAAATACCTCAAAATCATTACTGTTTAAATGAGCATAACATTTATTGCATAATTTATGTAGTTGTTTTACTTAAAGACGATCGCTAATTTTGATTTGATTTGAAGCAAATTTTATAAAGGTCCGTCCATAAGAGCAAATATGTTAGCTTGTATTTGTGGATGAGACCTCGGCATGTCTCCCATCATGCCTATACCTATCAAAAGTGTTTTCTGTTTCCAAAATAGGAGAGATTTACCTGACTGCAATTTCCAGCCAGTATAGCCAAAGGTTGATTTTGATTGGTTGCCAAAGAGTAGGCCAATCACGGCGACCAATGAGATCTAATTGTGATTGACCTAGTTTGTATGTCTGGATCGTGGTAGCCTAACAGTTTTTAGAGAATTTTGATACTAAATGGTATATGTGTTTGTTTTGTAAAGTAAAAATCCCCTTTAATAAAGTGTTGTCCTATTTTTACTTTGCTTAGCTTTTTGTGATGATTAAAAAAAATTTAATCGTCCTGAATGAGAGAATAAAATGCTGTCCGAAAGATGGTTTTACTTATTTTAACAAGTATGCATGTCATGTTAAAAGTATGCATGAAAGTTTGACCTATTTTCTTACTCTGTAATTTTGAAAATATAAAAACCCCTTAGAAGCCAAAAAAGCCAGCAACCGCCGCAAGCCTGACATTACATTGTCAGAGGTGTGACCGGAAAAGTGTTAGTAGTTGCAGCGTTGATTGCCTATCGCACAGCAGACGTCACTGTCACATAGGTCTTCCTTCTTCTGGAACGGGAACGAAATCGCCATCGTCGTAGCCGGTCGTAGCGATGTATTGTGACATACATCGTGAAGTTTGACGTTTTGAGGGAGAGAGTTTGAATTGGAAAATGGTTCGCGTAGTCAAATATGTTATAGAAGAAAAAATTCTTACAAAGGCAAAGAACAATTTAGCCACTTTACTAAAAAGAAAGAATAATGTATGGATAGATAAAATAGTGGCAGTATTTACTTATAACTGTTATAAAATGTACTCTAACTGATGTAATTATTGTTGAAATATTAATCTGAATATTTATATTTTGGTGCCAATCTTTTACTTGTGGAAAGGAATTATATAAAACATGAAATAGGCTACTTGTTAACTTTACTTCTTTCATTATAAAAATGTACAATAGAAATCAATAAAGAGACTTGTACTAGTTGGTTGTTTACTACCGGAGCTTGAAGCAAAAATCGGATAGTAAATTAACCAATGGAGCCAGGAGAGACAAAAATGATTAGCCAATCAACAGGGTGCTAATGGCCGCCAGTTCGGTCTACTACTGATGAGAAAGCACAGTCATTAATGTAATTCTTGGAACCATTTGATTATAAAATATATAAAATGCCAAAATCTGTCTTTAGATATATGAATGTTGCTGTAGATCATGATTTCGTAAAATTAGAAATTTTATTAAAATTCTGTGGATTTTTTGTGTGAAATTCTTTTTTATTGTTTCAGATACTCTGTTAATTTGTTTTATTTTGATTTATATATAATAAAAGAAGTAAGTGTAGATCATGATTTGCATGATCGGCGATTCGGTCCTTGGTCAGATGCTGATGAACTACTATTCCTGATCCTGGTTGACTAACCAGTACTTTTCACACCGTCGGAGTTATATGTGATTGGGTTTTTCGTGCCGGAGTAAGATTGTCCTTAATGTAGTTTTAATCTTGTATTAAACATCTTAGATGGTTCGAAAATATGGTTGCGAAAGTAAGATGAATTTTTTAAGATTAACATTGCTGTACGTACTACTTGACCTGACCTACTTGTTGGTTTGTGTGACCTACTGCGACTTTTCGTGCGCACGAACCGGATGGAGTTATAACAGGTGCGCGTTTGGTTTTATTGCTCCGGCTAGTTTTTGACAGTAGATTACTGTTACCATTTAGGAAATAAGTAGTGTTTTATGCATTTTCTGCAATGTCTGGGGTATCTAGTTGTAGGATCAATCACTGTTTTTGTTTAGTTATGACTCTTTATATGGGCATTACGTATGCGTTTTCTTGTTTGTCATTAATTGCGATTGTTACTATTTTCTACGTTTTTCCAGTCATTGTCCTGGTGATTATTTTGGACATTTATTAGTTGTATGTTTGTTTTTGTAATCAAGACAATCGCTGAAGTTTAATTCTTGGCTATGTATCAAATATCTTTATATTTTGATGTTGTTTAATTAAATCGCGTCAGAAAACCAATGAAAGGGGAACAAAAGCTTAGAGGAAATAATAGCTTACCCAATACACACCAAAGTCTTCCCGCTACAAGTATGAAAAAAACTTTCCAAATATTGATTTTCTTATTTGACTGGGAGAGCAATTTAAGAAAAGAGCAACTGCATGCAGGAGTTGCTTCCTTCCACTGTCAAAATCTCTACCAACATCAAAAAGACACAATCAACTATCATTTATCAGCCGATTTTTTATATCTAAAGCACCAACCAAATACTAATGCGGCATAATCATTAATTTAACGCATTTAAATGCACAGCAACCAAAAATTGCTTTTATAAAGCTATCTCCAAAAATACACTATGTGCAGTAAGATGCGCATAATGTCACTTTAAATGTCACAAACAATTACTTTTGAATAAAAAACATACAAAAGGATTATTTTGAGCAATAATATCACTTTAACATTTTAAAACATATAACTATAGCAAAAAAATCAATATATCAAGAAAACTTATTACCTCCCTTTAAAAGCACCCAAAAAAGTCAGTGTTTAGCAAAGGTGGACTTTTAAACTGTGTTAAATGCTTTCAGAAGGATACCTTTTTGTTACATATTACTTGAAAGTGTTTCACTTTACACAATTTTTCCAGTTAAAGTTTCATTTAGCTATCTGTATTACGTCAGTGGCAATAAACACATGGCCTCCCCTCCAACACCACCCTCCAACCCGAAACAACAGCTCATTTTTCTCAATAAAAAGACTGGTTACCTTTCATTTTTAAATAAGTTCTCAATAAAGTGATATTTGAACAATTCTACTGCAAAAATTAAGAAATTCTCAATGCTTGAACATTAAGAAAAAACACTTTGAAAAATGACTACAAATTTTACATATTTTTTTACAGAAACTAGTTTCTCTTTATGGTTTTTTTTCAGTTTGAATACATTTTGAAATCTCAATTCATGTAGTTTCATAAAATAGGATCAATTGCTTAACATTTTAAATAAAATCAATGGTGAGTTGCCAAATTTAGAGATTTATTATTGATTAACATGAGATAGGGGTCATTTTCACTGCTTTCGGGGGTATACTACAAAAAGTGTCCATTACTTCTAAATGAGGCTGGTGATCTACCTTTTTTATTTTATATTCTGACTAAGCAGGTATTACCCTAACAACAAACGAAATTTCATAAAATTCTCATTGCTTGAAAAAAATGATGAAACTGTAGCGATCGTCTTTAACAAGAATGTTGCATTATCATTATTGTCCCGAAATTCGTGATGCTTACAGTTTTTAGCAAGGGGTTAATAATCGACTTCGCTTTTGTATGGAAAATCTCAGTTAGTCTCACTTTTAAGTATGAATGTTCTGTACTTCACTCAATCAAACCTAATTACTCACTCCACGGGGAAGAAAACAGTCCAATTACATACCAGCGGAGCAATACTACCTATGAGACAAAGATGGTCAGCTCTTTTCTGTGAATCTATTTTTAGAATATCTCTCTTCCTGTAAATCTCTCCTTGTAGGAACAATTCAAGTCAAGAATGCATAGGATATTTTTTCAAATAAATTGATAGTTAAATTTTAGATATTCTTCACTAATCTTCTTTGTAACTTTTTTCCAGATTATATTCATGTCTGTATTGATAAAAATGAGAAAATATGGCCAATTAATTTTATCAAAAAAGACATCATTTATTCGGATAAACACCAGAAAGGAATGTCATTTCTATTTGATAAATGTGATTAACTTTGATAGATAGTCAGAAAAAGTATTCAATTTATAAAGAAATTGATGGTGGGATATTGATAATAAAATAAGACTAGTTAGAGCTGATTACATGGCAAGGTTCATATGTTAAAGAATGCATGCGTTAAAAGCACAGGTTTTTGCCGTTCACACGGAATATATAACACTGCTTTGAAAGGGGAAAATGGCACAAGTTATTCTTTCACTGTAGCTGCTTCGAGGATACAAGACTTTTCTCTTGAAGACATTAATGTGGCATAAACTGTGTTCGAGTAATAAAATAATCTTTCTCGTTAGATAAGGTAAACAAACCTACAACATATACTTCATTCATATTTTTTCCTGAAATAATATCAAACAGACGATCGCGTTTTAAACATGTGAACGTAAACGTAATTCAGTCCGCACACCATGTCGACATTAGACACAATTTAACTTACCATTTGCACATTATCGTTGCGCATAATGATTTTTGAATGATAAATAGGTACCCTTTTTACCTTTTTATGTATCTCTATTCATTCCAGTTACACAGACCATGATCCCTTTGTGGGTCTTATTTTTCAGCAAGTATTTTTCATATTGTATTAATTTTGATAATTGGCTATAGCATGTTTTAGAATTCAGACTTCAACGTTTTACTGTTTTCAGCACAATCACGAAAAGGGTACCCAGGTCTTTCTAAGTTACCACAGACCAAGAAATTTGACATTGAAACATAGCTTGCAAATAATCATGTTTTGGACATATTTTAATAGTCATGTATTGGCCTATGGAAAATTGGGCACTTCATTTCCTTTGATATTGTATCTTTTAACGTGAAACTAGTGGAGAAAATGAATTGACAAAGATGATTCTAGTGCCTGGAAGTTGCTTTCCATTGATGTATGCTCGGTATGAGTCCCTTAGTCCACAAACCTGAAATGGGTAGCAGTTACTGTACACGTACTACATGTACATTTCTCCACGAATGTAACAAAATCTTTATTGACTTTTCAAAAGCGACTCATTAAGCTACGGATGATATCAGTGTAATAAAATTCAAATCGTCCAACGAAATCGACCAAAAAGCATGCCCCAAGTCGCAGTTTAACCTAAACGGAATTGTTTATATGTAATTTACCTGTTTCTTATACCTGTAGCAGGTGTATAAGACATTTGACTTCTGTGGACGTATACCGTTTACTTACTTTTGTAATACATACCTGTATTCATATACATCGGTATACGCATACAGCTGTCATATAAAATATCTTATAGCCATTCCTATACTTACCTTTACTAGTCAAGAATTACAAATAATTCGAAATACATGTGTTATTTTCCCAATAACTTTCAAAAAAAAATTCATATGGCCTTAGAAGAAAAAAAAAGACAACGAAAAAATGGCCTCTAAATTTTTTCATTTTTTCCCCTTAAAGCTGCTTGCTCTCAGTTAATGTTGAAAACATTTTTTTTTCACAAAAATTGAAATTCTTATTCATAAATATAAAACTAAATGCTAGAATAAAAGAAATGAGCAAATACCTAGGTAGGAACTTACAGAAATCGATTGAAAAGGTCGGTAACACGGCACCGCTACACTATATGTTTAAAGCGTTTGCAACGCTTTTGAATTTGGCAGCGTATTTTTTTTAAATTTAGAGGTATACGTGACATTAATTTATACTGGAGCCTTTTTATATGACCATATATTCTAAAATACGTTATTTACATACAGTTTGAAGAACTTTATCTTTTTACCAAAATTTGAGAGCGAGCAGCTTTAAAATGAAAACCAAATTGGCCTTAATTAGGGCTAGGGTTAACGTAAATGCACAGTCACTCTGTTAAGAATCACTGAACCGGAAAATGCCAGCAACTTACTCAACTAGGCTTGGCACTGATCATTCATTTGAGGTATATGAGGAGTTGCGCGGTCAAACTTACGGTTTGGGCTAGGGTTTACGAAAAAGGCCAATAACTCCGCTAAGAATCATTGAACCGGTAAATGCCGACGATCGGCACAACTACACTTGCTACCAAACATTTCTACCAAGTTTCAGTAAAATCTATTGAGGTGTGTATGGGGAGTTGCGCAGACAAACATTTGTGATAGACGGCCAGACAAACAGACAAACGGACAAACGGACAGACAGACGGACAGCACCAACTCCATATGTATCCCGCCAGTATAATGGGAGACATAACAAGCGAAAAAGCTTGATCAGTTTTAAAAAGACTGGCAGATTATGAATTTACAGAACATTATTGACCTGCGGGAAATGAAGTTTTTTGTTTCCTGACAAGATTCTCATGTAATCATTGTTTGGTAGCTTTGAACAATGACCGGAAGCCATCGAGGTATGAAATATGTTTACAAGGATTGTTCATGTACTAACCTTTTGACTAAAACGATAAACTTAAAATATTCTTCTTTTTTTTGAAAAACACATACAATTCAAAACAGTGTACAAGGATAACTTGTTAATGCAATCACATGCATTTGCAAAAAGAAACATTTGCCACATTGAGGACGAATGTGGTTATCAATGTATCAAATGAAATGCATAATTTTCTGAAAGTTTACATGCAGTATACACCACCGTCCAAGATAAATGCGTCATTATCATTTAAACAAATCTTCACATTTTCATATCTGCCATACATCCATAACTAATGCATCATAACTCTTGACATATCTTTATTTTTATCTTTGCTAATATGGTTTTAAAGAAATATTGAAACAATTATGTTTTGCATGTTTGAGCTGTATTTTAACTAAAGTTATAACTTAAGGCGATTCATACCCCCTATAAATGCTCTCTTGACGCTTTTTGCCATGTTCGGACAAATCTTGGGAAACCGCATTGTTTCCTCTAAACTGGCAATTTTATATAACAACCTAGTATACAAACATCATTTTCTCTCTACTTTACAATACTCGTGAAAGCATAAATCCTAATGTGACAAGTCTTCTGAATCGTTCTGATGTAGATTTATAAAGTTTTTTAAAAATAATTCTCACTGCCGTGGTTTCATATCTGTCAAACATTTATTACATGGCGTGTTCAAATTAACCTTAGGGGCATAATTTGAACACACATGGTAAATACCCTCTCGACAATACTAAAGCTTTGTACCTTGTAGGTCTGAACAAGAATATTTTCAAGATTTTATGACTTCTACAAACATGGTACAGGATCAGTAGGAAAGTATTTAAGAGTTTTAAAGTTACTGCTTTGTAATGTTTTGCAAAAACAAGTGACCAAGTTTGACCCAATCATGATTTGAGCAAACTTTGTAGAGCACCACTAGACAATGCTACATGTAGAGCATTATAAGCTCTGGGCCTTGCGGTTTTGGAGAATAAGACTTTCTCTAATAATTTTTTTACCTCTGGTGCCCATTTTGTTTAGTCTGTTTGCACGTATTTCTTCTTTTTTATTTTTTTATGTTACAGAAAATGCATAGATCACCTATAACAGAGACTAAACTACATCCCCTATGCAAATGAACAATGAGAACATTTCTCATATTTTTTTCAGCACTACAGACATGATTACAATTAAAGATGTTTTGAAAGAAGCTAGTCTGAGAGAAAATTAAAAACTGAAACAGGTTTCCGACAAGACGTTTATATTAAGCGGCAAGATTTTGTGACTATGGAGATATACCTGCATACATGCAGAAGACCACATGCTGTTGCCGTCAAAATAATTATGATTTAAGACATTTAGCATATTTAAATACATGAATGAAATGTATATGTTTTGTATGCGCCGTTTATTACAAATATATTTTTTTGTATTCATTTTAATTTTTGTGTTTGTACTTGTTGTCTGAACTTACTTATTCTTTTTTATTGTTTGATTAACGCTGTGTGAAATTGATACAATTTAAGTTACAACATTAATAGATCAGTCGGACATATCGGGATAATAAAATTATTTCTGTTGAAAATAATGAAAACCTACACCTTACTTGCAAGATTTATTTTCATTTCTATCTTATACTGAAATAATTATAATAAGTATCATCAATTTTCATGTTTTAAAGCATTTGATTTGTTTAAGTACTATTATCCAGTTTGAGCAGTCTTGAAGGGTAATATAACTTTTGAGTACTACTAACTCTACATTGGTCTGTTTTCTGCAGCAAGATGTCGACGTACGAAGAATGCAGCTACGAACATGCAGCTGTGGCCGCAGATTCACCGGAAAGCTCTCAGATAGGAACGTAGGTCATATTTTATCACTTCGGCACCTACTATTTAGCAATATCACAATAAAAAATAACAGATTCTTTGTTTCCCCGCTTGCTCTCATTTTCTGTTGTTTTTTTGTTGTCTTTGTCCTACTGCTTTGTGTTGTAAAGAGACCCCAAAAGTACTAACGGACGGAAGAACGATGAAAAAGAGAAAACCCTTCCAGTAGACGGTTGTCAAAATATCACTAAATGGTATTGATAAAGGGAGCATTACATAATTCATATAGAAACCTTTTATATAGGAAGAGGTTAATCGTAGGTGTCACTATTCTCAGGTCCATTATGAGGGATCAAGGAGGAAGCGCTGTGGATGCAGCTATAGCTGCCATTCTGTGCTCTGGTGTTGTTAATGCTCACAGTTGTGGAATCGGGGGAGGAGCTTTCATTACATACTATCAAAGGTAATATCAGTACTATTATATAGATACTTTATTAACAGGATAAGTTGGCCTCGAAATGGGCAATGAATATTACATTGTATGCAAATATCATGTCGTTTTTGAATGCTTTAATTCAGATTTCGATCAAACCTATAAATCGTTATTATTACACATGTGTTCTAAACACATCGATCACTCGATGTTGTTACATCAAAAAGACAACTGTTTATTGGTACATTTGTATCTCATTGCAAACTGATTTAGTCACTCATGAAGACCTTGATTGCAGATCAACTGGGAAGGTTTACACAATCAATGGTCGTGAGCAAGCTCCTTCGGGGATAAACGCCGAGATGTTTAGGGATGATATACTGTCTAATCGAGTTGGTTTGTTCATTCCTTTCTCAATATGTTCATGATATACAGTCATATAAGATGTAGATGAAAAACAATCATGCTGAGGGAAACAAAATATTACCCGGTCAACCAGTGAAATACTAATAGATGGCAGTTATTCTTTAACCTTAAGCACGCCGTATTTTTTTAAATACTTCAAAAACAGTTTCTTCAGGCGAAGTCGGCCGAACGACATTGTATTTCGTCTTAATGCTTTCATTGCTTTATGAACTCTTTGAAAATATACTGTATTTTTATTAAGAAAGAATTGGTTTAAGCTACAAGCTGAAAGGATGTATGTGGTACGGTTCATGAACTATTGGCTACAAAGGTAACTTTTGTAAGAAAACATGTGAGTGACTAGTATCATACACCATGCATAAGCTTACCTTTTGTGGAGAAATTGAATAGGGGCATCTGAGAACTCAGTTGATGTAAATAAAGAATAATAAATGCAGTGCTTAGTAGCTGTGTATCAAATTTCCTACATGGTTATTAAGAAGACTGTGAGAGAAACGTAGATCAAAATTGTCTGTTTATTTGTACGATTCGAAATTCTTTACAAAGTTTCATTTTTATATTATAGTTGTTTTCTATCTATTTTTTCAAGGTGGTTTGTCAATTTTTACACCCGGAGAAATTTCAGCATTGCGTGAGCTTTGGGAACTTGGTGGACGATTACCTTGGAAAAAGTTATTTCTACCAACAATAGATCTATGCAAAAATGGATTCCTGGTCAGAAAAGCATTGGCAAATGCTATAGACGATCTCATTAACAACGACTCCCTGCACTTGAATGAAAGAGTCCCAAGTTTTAAGTAAATTATATTATATATCATTTTAGGATAACTTTTGGAAATGTCATTCTTTGTAATGCACGAAGGTTATATATTTAACTTTTGATTGCAGAATATGCTAAAAAATTACATAAGTACATCACAATGCAATATTTACACCTTTAACGGTAGAAAATGCACGTAGTTCCAATTGATGCACCATCTAGAGAAGATATGTATCAATTACACCATTATACTAGTAGGCGTGTTCCAGTTTTCAAAAATAAAGCCATAGACGTATTTATATTTGAGCCTTCGCCCAATAAATACGGTAGTGATTTTCAGCCAATATGTGCCCATTACAGATAAGTGAATGCAACCCGTTCGCTTGACATAACGATAATGGTGATGGTTTGCATGTCAAGTTATATCTATGATGCTGAATCGGTAAATAACAAATTTCATGAAATATTATATACCATGTGGCGTTGTAATACACATTGAGGATAAAAATCAGATAATTTTATTTTTCATTTACTTCAGAGATTTTGTAACAAACCCAGAAACGAAGAATGTGTATAAAGAGGGTGACAGGATGTACAGGCATCGTCTTGCGAAAACATTAGAAAAAATCGCCAACGAAGGACCCGAGTCTTTCTATAGTGGAAGTTTGTCTGATGATATCGTTTTAGACGTCGAAGAAGCGGGTAAAAATAATTAATTCTAGTTTGTTGGTGAGTGTTCGACCGTCGTAACATTTCAGAAAACTTTATCTTTTAAATGTATGAATGCTATTACCGCTTTCGTCACTGTATAAAATCGGAAATCTTCACTGCATAATCCTAATTGCTATATTTCTTCCAGGCGGGATACTTACAAAAGATGATCTTTCAAATTATAAAGCTCTGAATAAACCACCACTAGCCATGAAGTTAAATGAAGAACTAACTGTTTACTCACCACCCCTTCCTTCAAGTGGCATTGTCTACCAGTTTATACTCAATATTCTGAAAGGTAAACTATTAGCATTTAGCAGTCAACCATCTTGATATAAGAGGTACTTCTTCTCGCATATACTATGTGCGTTCGTCAAGACAGATACGGTAACCTCTGATGATGCAGTTACATGTAATTTAGCAAACTACTAGACGAAGTAATGATTTTTAATAATTTCAAAGTTCCAAAAGATAAGAACAAGCTTTATTAGTGGTATTTAACCATATTCATATTGGTTAATTATGTGAGCCAATAAGAGTGTCATGTAAAGCAGATCATCAAGCAGAATCTACTTGGAGTAGAGATTTCAAGATAAAATAGGAAGATTAGGGGTTAAGTTTCTAAAACCTTCATCTTCTACGTGTTCTGAAATTACATGCAAGCAAGTAATAAATTTCATATATGAAATAGAGGATTATTGTTAGTTTCGATGTAATATCACATTATAATTTCACCGAGTGGGCACCAAAGTGATATTTTCACGAGTGGCGCAGCCACGAGTCCAAATAACTATTTTGGTGTTCACGAGTGAAATCATCGTGATATAACATCGATAAAAAACAATTGTTATATTTATTTTATGTCTCAAACTATACTTTTGTTTGGTTTGTTTCAATAAAATGTCGAAAACAGCGAGAAATGTCATCAGAAAGCATGGCAAACATGACGTCATTTTAACGACGTCATCGTCGTATGGTTTCCAGCATTCATTACGCTCGATATATATTTTGACGTTACTCCGGGTAGAAAATGTTGATAATTTTCACTCAGTGGACAGTGAGTTTATCAGAATTTAATCTACCGTTATATTTCGATAAACCTCCGAAAAACATAAAATAGATAAATTATCATCTGAATTTTTCTACAAGGATTCAACTTTGATGAAACGAGTGTTTCCAAGAGGGAAAATGCCATAACAACTTGGCATAGAATAACTGAAGCATTCAAACATGCAGCTGCTTTAAAAAACAAAGTCGGAGACAACGATATTGGTAAACAAGAGTATAAAACAAAGATGGATGAGGTAGCATGTGCTTCCGATTACGGAGCGTTCTTTACAATGTTTTTGTTATTTCATTAAAACGCCATTTTAAGGCTTGGGCTAATTGGTTACACATATAAATGAAATACATGTACTTACAATTCTTATTCCTAGACATTTATATATTGATATCCTATCTAATTCAAAGGCAATGATTATACATACTTGAAATAAAACATTCAGCTACACCAGTATTTCGGAATAACACCATAATATCAGAAAAAACGTGTTTTGTATTATCCATGTGTGATTTTCGTTTCTTCTCATTGCAACTTGTGTCTTAATTTTAATTAACCAGATATCTAAGAGAGTGACTGAAGATGAATTCGCAGAATCAAAACGTCAAAAAATAAAAGATTCAGAAACTTTCGACTCGACGTACTATGAACACGCTAGCAATTGTTACATGCCTGAACGTCATGGCACTTCACACGTGTCTGTGATAGGACAAGAAGGTGACGCCGTGTCTGTCACAAGTACTGTTAGCCTTTAGTAAGTACAAATAATCAAAGAATAAGGTCTTAACCGTATATCATATACAATAAAAACTTCATGATTCTGAGTTGCATGTGTATGAACAGTTAACTTAACAAAACAAAATACTTCGGTTTGTGCTTTGTAGCATGATATGTTGATTTTAGAATTCTTCAATGCTTTAATTCAACAGCAGCTGCTCTTTTTCAAATTCCACTTAAACCTCTCATTGAAATTCAACCCTTTCACTTGCCTATATTTTATTACTTTTCCGCTTTATTTGACGTTTCAGCCTTAATCTCTTCGTGGAGATCTACTGTAGGAAAAGAGACTTAACCCCTCTTATCTCAATGACACATTTAATAAATTGTAACCAGTTCCACTTTATATTGTAGCTTTGGTTCTAAAGTGGTCGGATCTCGAACAGGTATTATCTTTAATGATGAAGTACGGAACTTTACGCTACCAGGTAGGGAGAACAGATACGGCCGCCCGCCCTCAAAAGAAAACAGTCTTGAGCCATTGAAACGTCCATTGTCATCAATGTGTCCAAGCATAATTATTGACAAAGATGGAGACGTAAAACTGGTAATTGGTGCCTCTGGATCGGCTCGCATTCCTACTGCAATAGCGCTCGTAAACATTATTTGTTTTGTAAAATCTTCAACTATCACATAACAAACGGAACATGCAATTCTGAGTATAAATGTTAGGTCCGGTGATTTTTAAGAAGACGCTAAAATATTTCAGCGAGGAGATAAAACGTTCAACAAGTTAAATCTGTTTTAGTTATCATAGTCAGATTTAAGTGGCAACCAGTCTTAAACAACCAATTTAAGTTTAATCCAATTATCAATTTTTTATATTAGATAATTCATTAATTATACATAAGCCATTGCCCAAGGCTCCCTATGTCACATTCTGGTGCATCAAAAAGAACAAATTTATATATTAAAGATGACTGAATAATCATAATTTGGGTTGCCAAATCTTCAGATGACATCGCCACAATGGTGTCTCTAACCATGGAGAACTATATCCGTCAGTAACTTTCGCATTGTCATCGGTCATGAAAAACAATTCCCCGTTATGAAAACTGTGTGTTGCATATTTAAATCATAGTTAATGAAATATACATTTTAGTTTACCATTCAATTAACAAGAACTACGTGCGAACTGTAGTTAAAATCTAGAGTTGTTCATTAGCATTTCAAGTTCATAGTGCTATACGTATAAATAATGCTTTTTCTGATATAAAAATTTAGATCTATTTTGAAATAAATCTAAAGTTAAATAAGTGGCTTTGTATATACATGTGAATTAATTATAAAACTATATCATTTTACATGCAATATAGGTAACCATGGAAACGATCTGGTTTAACTGGGGCATCAAGAAAGCGATTGATTATCCTCGTATACATCATCAACTTTATCCACCCAAACTATCTGTACAGGAAGGATTTCCCCAGGTATAGTTGATATCTATCAAGAAAAACGTGTTATAGTGTTCTTGATGCATTAAGCATAAAATATCTTGATATTACTACTGTCGTCGAGCGTAGTGGCAAATTGATGTGTGGATTGTTAGCACAGTGTTCGCTATCTTCAGTAAGCAATTGGGAATAAATATAAAATATTGTCAGTGGAAAGGTTGTAAACCGATTAGAACTGCATTTAAGCATATTCTGTTCAAGGTCAGACCAAAAGGTCAGTGTCATAATAAGAACGTTCCGTAATATCTTATCCGGTGACTACCTATAACCACAAATCGAGTATATACATGTAAAATTATTAATATGTAGATCATTGAGAGAAGACAGTCGACTTAACATTTGGTTATATAAGGGTCTGGCTGTAGAAAAACATAATTATATTAGTTACATTATCTCATTCACGGGTGGTGAACAAAAAATGTCACGTGACAACAAATGCAAACGTCGGTAGCAAATTTCGAGGAATTTACACCGACTCGGGTATGTTTTTTCCCGATTTTTTCGTAATACTTTAGAGTTGGTTAAAGACAACCTAGCGCAAAAAAGAATGCATAAATTTGTCTCTCTGCAGAGATGTAAACATACGTAGCTAACTCATAAAATGTAAGTGATCGAGATAAAAGGCCATTAGTTTTTCACATTTATGTATTTCGATTGTTCATCAATGTTTCTAATGTGTTATAGGGCCATTGTTTGCGTTTTGTTTTATATAAAAAGTGGATTTCATTAAGAAATTCATATTTGGCAATAGCCTCTTGGCGTTTTTATGATGCAAACCTACGTAGGCTTACTTAAATGACGAACGCACTTAGGCCATTAAAAAACTGAAATATGCTAAATTGAAGAAGTAAACTATAAGTCATCGACATTAAGATTGTCCATCTCTTTTTCAGATGTCACTTGTTTGCCGCGTTTGTGGAAATGTGTTCAAAAGGACACGAGGGTTGAAAATTCATAAACGGCGACATGAAGGTGTAGGAATATATACTTTATGCGAGAAGCAATTCTTTTCAAAAGAGAGCATGACGCGGCACATGTAAAATAGAATAATGATTTTGAAATGTTTCTCATAGTTTCTTATAACTCAAATACGAGTGGCATTGTACATGTGCTAATGTAAACTAACTGTGATACTTTGTATATGATTTTATATGTAATGTGATATTATCTATGAAATGTACAATGATGAGACTGAAATAAACAATAACATCTAAAATCTGTCAGTGTATTTTGCATATTATTTGTTGTAAATAAGTCAGGGTCTTCAAATTAAAATTCCTTGATAACATAATATGAAACATGTATTATGAACCAATCAAAATATAAACATATATCAACTTGATCGCCAAATGCTTTCCCAGGTTAATTCGATGATAATGTGTATGTAATGTATGTACAAAGCTTTTAAAGTTTTATTTCATGCAAATCTTTTCATATACACCTCCAGTGGCAAATTTCACATATGATATCTGTTGATTTGCCGTCAAGGGGAAAATCGATCTGAAGGCCCACATGGATTGTCACACTGGCGATAAGTACTGCATAAGCTACTACTACAACGATAAAACTTTCCAGTCTTGGCACCTGTATATTATCGCCAATGTGACCATCCAAGTGGGCCTACAGATAGATGTTCTCCTTCACGGCAAATCCACGATATCTCATGTGGAATTTCCCACTTGACCATCTTCTCTTCGGCGGTGCCGGTTAAGATCTGCCTGCACTGCATTCCGTGCAGACATACTGCTTCGTAGACAAATGTGCGCTGTACCTATCTATAATTATAATATTCACACAATTGTAAAACCTTCTCCACTCTGGTTAAAGACATTATCATGGCATATGTGTTTTATACTATACGATAATTTATACATCTTAACCAGAGAGGAGAAGGTTTTACAATTTTTCTGAATATTTCACATGCAGTTATTTCATATTCACTTCATTCTAGCTTTGACGTCAACTTTTCACTTAACGAAACATAAACATAGATATATTTATAATTATGTATCATGTGCGCACACGTACGCATGCAGTAACTCACACGTGTGTATATGTTTCGGCTTGGGTATTTAAAGGAAAATATTAAATTGACATTTTCAAAGTAATATTCTAATATGCCTATGGTATCTTTCTACAGTCGGTTCGAGTGCTTTAATAAGATTAATGCACTCGAACAAGTAGGCGGAGTTTCGGAAATGGAAGTAGCTCGTTCCGACTTTTCTAATTTACTCCCGCAAAGAAAATTAATTTAGAAATAGACTATTATGTCTTCTTTGTTAGGTTCTGAATCGGACGTCTTCTGTATAGTATTTTATATATTGTATGTATTAGATGATTAAACTAAAATAGGTTTGTATAATATAGCTATGTATAATATCTTAAATGGTGGCTCGAAATAGGCGAGTGAATTCAAACAGCCGCTTTACACACTACCGTCGAACTGAAAAACAGATCCGTAGTAGATACGATAGTTTTCATGAAGTCAGCTTATTAGAATCCAAATAATTTATGGCTTGGATTGCTTTTTCGAAATTGAAGCATGTTCCGTCGGTTATGTGCCTGCGTAATAATTCGCAACTCGTGAATTATTCCGCCCGACATATCGCCTCCGGGGAATACTTCAATTTCGATAAACCACTCCAAGCCATAGAGTATTTAAGAAACAATAAATGCCTCCCTGTGTATTATCGTTGAATAAAATATAGTCAAGATTTTGGATGCGTAGTAATTAAATCACGAATGCGTAACCGGCACCGCCGAAGAGAAGATGGTCAAGTGCATTACATACATATATCATCGAATCATCATGGGAAAGCATTTGGCAATCAATTTGATATATGATTCTATTTTGATTGGTTCATAATACATTTTTCATATTATGTTATCAGGGAATTTTAATTTGAAGACCCTGACTTATTTACAACAAACAATATGCAAAATACACTGACAGATTTTAGATGTTATTGTTTATTTCAGTCTCATCATTGTACATTACATAGATAATATCACATTGCATATAAAATCATATACAAAGTATCACAGTTATTTTACATTAGCACATGTACAATGCCACTCGTATTTGAGTTAAAAGAAACTATGAGAAACATTTCAAAATCATTATTCTATTTTACATGTGCTGCGTCATGCTCTCTTTTGAAAAGAATTGCTTCTCGCAGAAAGTATATATTCCTACACCTTCATGTCGCCGCTTATGATTTTTCAACCCTCGTGTCCTTTTGAACACATTTCTACAAACACGGCAAGCAAGTGACAGCTGAAAAAGACAAGGGCAATCTTAATGTCGATAACTTATAGTTTACTTCTTCAATTAATCATATTTCAGTTTTTTAATAAACGATACATACGTGGCCTAAGTGCGTTCGTCATTTAAGTAAGCCTACGTAGGTTTGCATCATAAAAACGCCAAGAGGCGTTTGCCAAATATGAAATTCTTAATGAAGTCCACTTTTTATATAAAATAAATCGCAAACAATGGCCCTATAACACATTAGAAACATTAATGAACAATCGAAATACAAAAATGTGAAAAACTAATGGCCTTTGATCTCGATCACTTACATTTTATGAGTTAGCTACGTATGTTTACATCTCTGTACAAAATTGTTTTCAAAGTGTTCTCGAAAACCATACATATGTGTATGGTGATCAATACATCGGCAGAGAGACATTTTTATGCATTCTTTTTTGTGCTAGGTCTCTTTAACCAACTCTAAAAAATAACGAAAAAATCGGGGAAAAACATACCCGAGTCGGTGTCAATTCCTCGAAATTTGCTACCGACGTTTGCATTTGTGGTCACCTGACATTTTTTGTTCACCACTCGTGTTATTTCATGTGCGAAAAACTATCATATAAACGAAGAA
>JAFMSR010000007.1:36496240-36508162 GCA_022818135.1 Saxidomus purpurata
GAACAAGAGTTTAGCTATAAGTTAAATTGAAAAAGTATTTATTTGGCAAATAAATTGCCATACATTTGTATATGAATTTTAATTAAGTTCTGTTCGTGGTCAGCTGCTCTCAGCCCCTCGTGGCGTGCACGTCGCGGAGTTGGCGTGAGGTCTCGACGGACACTGGATCAAACACAACAAACAGGACTTCGGTCCAAAACAGGGCTTTGGTCCAAACTCGATCAAGTGGCTGTCGGGGCCTCAGCTAACGACGACCCAGCAAACATGCATATATGGGTCCCATATGGGCTACTTCTGGGCAAGCCCATATGGGTATGCCCATATTGGACCCATATGGGACCATTGTGGGCAAGCCCATGTGTGTTTGCCCATAAGGGTCCCAGATGGGTCCCATATTACACCACTTTTAGAAAAAACGAAAATTCATTTATTAATGTATTTCAAACTCATTTACTTTGAACTTTTATGTGACTACCTTGATCTAAACTTCTATCATTTAATCTAAAATTAGTAATTCAACACATACGCGTATATTTTACATCCCATGTGGGACCCATATGGGTCCCATTTGGGCCTCCCGATAACGTCAAAACCCCTGGTTAGGTGCGCGAAATTAATATAATTATAAGTTTTAATTTTTATACATAAAATATAGTATATTATTTAGAAATAATTATTAAACTATTTTCAAGGATGTATCGCATGATAATATAATTTATATGAATAAAATAAATTTCGATCATGCGCAGACGCGACTTCCGCTTCCGCCAAATTTAAACCGCAGACTGGAAATAAGGGCATTTGAAAAGGTAAATATTGTAAATTTGTACATATAGATAATATTTCTTTTGAATTCAGAACCACGATCTCACATTATCGACCTGTCACTTTAAATTCATGCACATACTGTGTGTATATGAAAGTTGTAAACGCATTTTAAGTTTTTGTTTTGCCTTTGCAATGTATTTTCGCGAAAGTCAGTGGTCAATATTCAGGTTTGTGACATTATCTATATAAACTGTCCAAGTCAAGGGGCATTTTTGCCTGTTTCAAGTGCACTGGTATATTTGTCAGAGGTCATAATTACTTAATTGTGTGGTAAATGCTGCTTACATTCAAGCACCAACCAATTTATTTTCTTATTATTGTAAATAGGCCAGCAAAAAGGCTATATGATTCGTTTGAGGATGATGGAACAGACGGTGACGTGGATGATGAGAATGAGGGGGACACTGTGAGTAGGCCACCATAATCTGAAATGCCTGCCCCAGTCACAACACTGAAACAGACACCTGCTGGAGGTGAATTTTCACCTTTGCCTCTTTTAATGTCACGGGCACTGTGAGAGTCCAGCAATGAAGTGGGGAGGCTGGTTTGGCGATTACTCCACTACGAGGATCCGAAGCGCGTCCCGTGGGCAGAATATTTGGCCTAGTAAGTAATTTTAGTGCTGTGATTATTTATGTTTTATACCTATAAATGTTCTGTCTACAATACAAGCCAACCACAACTGTATTTTGGTTGAAAATGTGTATTCTTTTCATAATGATAAAAGGTATACAGTACACGCAAAGTGTTTTTCCAATTTTCACCTATCACCGCGATGTCCAGCCATCGTGTCCACGCCAATTTGGTTACCCAAATGCCCCCCAGAGTCAGCCCAATTCGAGTGTCAGTTCGCGGTGACCATTTGTCACTGCGAATCGCAGTAACTGGGCACGGTGTTTCGTGGTGTCCACATTCGGGTCGCAACTTTTGATTTTTACGGCACATTGTTTATGTAAATAATTACTTTAAATCTACATAAACATAGTATTTACAGAAATTTATGTATTCTACATTTTGTACTTCAATAAATATAATAAAATAGTTGTCAAATTCTTTATTTTAGTCGAGTTGGTCACCATGATTCACCGTGACAGGCCACTGTGAATCACCGCAACCACATATTTCAGCGCATCGTAAGTTCACGGTGGCTATTTAGGTGACCAAAACCTTTTTAGAATGACCACGTTACCGTGTCTGGTAACCGAGAATACATTTTGCGTGTACTGTACATTATTTTAAAATACTTGAAGTACTGTAATGCTTATTAAAATGCCTATTACATCATAATAAAACAAAGTAAGCTTCCGAGTCCAGAAATATGACATTTACAGGAATTTATGAATCCATCACTATTGTAGTGATAGTTCATATTAAACACATTTTTGACATCGTTTTTCAGCTGTCGTAACACAGATTCTCGTGTCTTGGAGATGATGAGAATTAAAAGATGAAGAGAATGCTGCAGCGGTTGTTGGCCAAGTCAGCAACAGATGACCAGCCACTGCAGTTCCCTGAGTGAGGACCTCATTTTTCCGAGATGGAAGCATTTGACGAACTTCTAGGAGATCAAACAAAGCTGTAATCTGAGGTAAGCAAAGTGTTAGCCATGTATATGAATCTTTTAAAGTTATTTAATCAGTACCGTAACTGAACAAACTACAATGCTGACCTCATATCCACTAACCTAAATGCGCAGAAACATAATGGTCTGTTGTGAGCACATGCATCTTTTTCCTTTATCATTCTGCTATAATAAATTTATGGTAAATATTGCACGGTGAACAAAAACTTCGCTGCATTATTTGCGAAACTGAAAAATGTCATGTTTTAATTAATTGGTTCATTCAGTTTCCCCAGTCCTTTCTTTTAAATATGCCATAAAAGCCATTTGCACAACATAATTTTGAAAATTCATAGTGTTAACATCTCTATTTAAAAACAAGTTTATGCATTCATTTAAGGTGAGGTATCTTTCCATGTTTGGTGGGGCGGACGTGCGTGAAACGATTGACTGCTTGATGAAGGAGGCCGTGCCAAACCAGCTTGCCAGGGAATACAATATGAAGGGGCTTAAGAGAAAGAAGAAATTTACATAGTATAAACAGTATTACATTCAATGTTGCTACTTTAGTGTACCAAAGTAATACTTGATGTAAAAAAAACTTCAGTATTTTAAAACTTTAAAACTGTGTATGCCAAAATGAAATTCCGTGGATTTACAAAAACACAGTTTCCTGGGATGTTTATTTGGTGTACTTCTAAGTTTATATACGTAAGTATTAAAACATTGTCAAATGTTTCTTTGTTGATTCACGTACAAGACGTCCACAGAATGTAAGCTACAGTAGTGGGTAATATTGGTTATTGCAGTTATGTCTCTTGATTTTAGAAATTAAGATTTGTATTATGATACACTATTATAAATACATGACATGTAGTTAACATAGACTTTTCTCTTCAAATATGTTGTTTTAAAGGTTGAATTTTGACTTATTTCTTATTCTGATTATATGCATGCCTGTATATGAACCATGCATGAGATTAGTTAATAAAGTTTTAGTGTTAAAGGATATAGTGTTTTGTTTTCTTGCAGGATGATATTATAATATAGTCCTTTGCGCGATATGTCTCTGTTCCAGGAAAAAGAAAGAGTTAAAGCATAAAAATATAAAAATGGAAGTACAAGAATCATGCACCTGATGTTACAATTCAGCTTAAAGAATTTCGCATGTGTGTGTCCAATGTTTCTGACAAATTGTTGTTTATTGAAAGTTCAGCAAACTTAAAATGGAAGTAAATGCAAATGGTTCTAGCCAAGAAATGCAAGATTTGTCCAAAATGGAAGTATTTGGGCTGCCCACGTGGGACCCATATGGGTCCCATATTGGTTGTTTATGGGGCAGCCCATATGGGACCCATGTGGAACCCGGTTGCACATCCCATATGGGTCCCATATGGGCAGCCCATATGGGACCCATATAGGTGCCCATAAGGGACCCATATGGGTCCCATATAGATTGCTATCTGGGGAGGGGAGTGACCCTGACAAGGGCCGTTTGTTATACTTCGCAGCAACGAAGATGCAAAGTGTTAAATGACCATCACCCTACCAGAATCCCTATGTGCCGGTGACGAGTGCCGGGTGACAAGGGACTCTACACACGCAACAGCACAATGGTGGCAGACGGCTCTCCTACACAAGACAGAAGACCTCCCTTACAGTGTTTGTGCCGGGGGGGGTGGGGGGGTGGGGGCATCCTTGCTTGCCATGTTTCGGACAGGGTCATTCACCTCTAGGTCGTATTGACCGCGTAGGTGACCTACTTTTGGGACTCTAATTTTCTCTTTACAAGTGGAACTGGAAAGATCGTATATGAGTTGTGAAGTGGTGTGTGATCTGGGAATATTGTTAGGCAGTGGGGCTGGTAGCCCGGGTGAGTTTATCGTCTATGTCCTGACCCTAGTTTCTCGGCAGTGAATGTGAAGGGTTTTCAGCATGTGGGGGTCTCTTGAAAAGCCTTTGCAGTCAATGTTAGACAGCGAACTTCTGTCGTGATAGATACTGGAGCACATGCTGTGTGATGTTGCCGGCTAAGTCACGAGGCAATCACTACCTCTAGAGCACAACGAACTGATCATTCATTGAAAATCTCACCAGGAAAGCTCGGTTATACTGACTGGAAATTGCAGTCAGGTACATTTCTCCGTTTTCAGTTTCAAAATTCTACTTTTATAGGCATGACGGGAGATATGCTGGGGTCTCATCTAAAACACAAGCTAAAAATTTAGCTTTTTAACGAACCTTGATAAAATCTCTTTCAAATCAAATAAAAGTGTTCGTGGTCAGTAATTTTTTGTATTGCATTGGTACATGCAGCATTTTCCTGTCCTTGCCTATTTCAAAAGAGTCTTCTCAGCAATTTTGTGAGAGTGCTAAGGGTTTCCCTGGTGGATCCCCGTGTTTAAGTAGTGCTGATAATTCTATAATGTACTATTTCAATAACTAAACTCTATTTGTCGTGAAAAGGTTTGAATATATATATATGCTTGATATGCATTCAGCTTGGTAGGTTATTTATCCCGGAGATACGTAAATCAGATATACCCAGAGTACGAACCTCTGGGTTGTAGCCACCCTGTTTAGTGACCCCTTGTCCTGAGAGTTTAAGTAAATCTCTAGCCCCGTTACACTAGTACAGCTTCGGTTGCACTTACATTATTCTGAGCCGAACTCGAGGGTTGTAGTCACTGCACCAACGGGTTCGACTTGGGACGTAGCTATTTTCCTATATTAAGGCTTTACGAACCAGAACGGTTACAAAGTAGTGCCGGTTTATTTCTTTGCTTTGGTGATGCTAAGAACAATCCTGTCTAAATGATGAAAGCGCAATAGTGCAGTTTGTCGTTTCCTCACAAAAAAGTGTTAATATAGCCATACCTCTCACGTATCAAAATTAAACATCGCGGAGAGATAGGCATTGCTTTACCAGAGTAGCTGAAATCTACAAATATCTATTTTTTACGAATATTAAAATTCATATTCGAAAGTAGATTTTTTTGGTTGAATTGTTAAAAAAAGTCCCATCACGTAAACAATTGAATTTGTACATTACTGGCCAAAACTGGCCGGATTAATTGTTTAAAGATTATAAAGCCGGCCTTATATTACGCCTGACATTTTGATTGCGCTATACACAGTTTTCTCTTTAAAGCCCTGGCAATTCGTTTGCACACATGACCGCCTTTTAGAACTTCAGTACTTTGATTAGATGTCTGAACGGGACGGGAGTCCAATGACGTCATCAGAGGTTACGTCAGGTCAATGCGATTTCGTTTATTGGCACTTTTACGTCGAAATGGTGGTCACACTAGATATTAGCTAGTTCTAGGAGGAAAGCGCTGTGTCAAACCTATCCTAGAGTTTTTTGGTTACTTTCTTTCAAATCTGCGAGTTTGAAAATTGATCCCTACCCTATAAATCATTGATAAAATTCACTTTTTACTGCAAAACACATGATAACATGGATGCCATCATATGGACCGTACATGGTTGTGTAAACCCTATGCAGTTTTTTCTTACACGAGAAAGAGTCATGCACACTTTCTATTTTGACTGAGTATAGTGTCAGAACTGTATGTGTCAGATCAGGGTGACAGAATTCACCGCCTCACTGAGCTTTATTTGCAGCTCGTGAAAGCGAGTCTATTTTTAGAAATTTGACTGCATTTTGTTGAATAATTCTATTATTCTTTTCATTATCAAATGCTCGTGCAAGTACATTGCCCGATTTGGATTTGTTAGGCTTGATTGAGAGTATTGTTACAGAAGCAGATTTAATTACCTGCTTTCCCAAAAAGTAAGTACACTATAACGGAGAACTGTGCATGCGCTAGGCGCAGAATACGATTTTCGGATGAATCGTGACATATTTTTTTTCTTATATTAAAGGTCCATTATAAAGGCCAAATCGAATTTTCTTTTAAATCTGGAATTGTAGCTGGCGTCTTCTCAGAAGGAAAAATATGACATACTGCATCGAATGGGGCCATATTGTGTTGAAAATTTGAGTTTAACAAAAGAATTCATAAAATTTATTTTGCCAAAAAATACATCATATTTTCAGTAGGTTTTCCAGTTTTCAAATATCTTTGTAATTTTCCAGAAGTCTCCCAGAGAGAGGCTGTAAATAGGTTGTACATTAATAAGCATGTTCTGATTTGAATTATACTTGAAAGAACTTTACTTCCAATGATGTGCAACGTACATATCTTACTGTTTACAACATGCAATAAAGCGAAAGTATGACAAAAAGACCCCCCAGGTCAATCTGAGGAAATTAGATATACTGCAGCAGTATTCTAAACAGGGAAATACTCCACGGTTATTTTAAAGTTTTAGAAGCCAGTTTCAAACTGTATTTTCCTGTTACAATTCCAGATTTAAAAGAAAATTCGATTTGGTCTTAGTAATGGACCTTTAAAGACCTCAAAACAACCTTTTGTGTGTACATCAACCCAAGATATAACAGTTATTGTTTGCTGGCTAGTAGGAGGCAAAAGAGAGTCCAAAAATATGACATTTTGACACGTTCGGTTCCGTACAATTTCATTATCCGAACTGAAATCAATTTCGGTTTGCAATATTCACTTCCAGCTTGAAATAAAAATCAGCACAGGGTTTCTGTTTTGAAGACTTTTAAACATTAAACTTTACTTTTTATGTGTTTGCATTCATGTATGTTTGTGTATCATATGTGTCCATGGACAGCAAGGCTGATATAACTGAAATTGTCAGTCTTCATCTTGTGTTAACATTTACACGTCTTGGAGTACCTTGAAGTTGAGCACTTCAAATCTCACTTAGTAGCTGAGCAGAATTTCACAAAAAGAAATGATTTAACATTTCGACGTCTTCAGGTGAACATCTCAGTATCTCGCTCGAAGCTGAGCGTTTCATTACTTCACTTGGAGTTGAACATCTCAGCATTTTACTTCAGTATCTTAGAGTTGAGCATTTCAGTATTGCTTCCCTGAACCGTCCAACCAGTACTTTCAGTTCTTTAATAATATAAAGATAATAATAATTATTATAATAATAATAATAATATCTTTATTTTCAGAAGGTATCACATGATGATATTTTACAGAAATCCATAACAACATCATAATTACAATGCGGCCTCCATAAACAAATCTGAAAAAAAAACAAATGACGTATCACATATACACAATCACGTACATTAAAGGGGCGGTGGTGGTGTAGAGGTTAAGGTGTCTGCCGCTCATCCCGGGGGTTGCGGGTTCGAGCCCCACCAAGGTCACGACCGTACCTCCTCATATGACACCAGTACTGGTATTTTTCAGGAAGCGGACTCCAAAGTGACTCGATAAGCTCAAAGATTTCTTCACAGTCTATAAACGAATCATGTACATGCATAATATATTATGCTTAACTATTTAACTTTAACAATATGATTGACAAACCTAAACTGCATTCTCCGACATGCACTCAACTCGAGTCGTTAGTGCGTTTTAATTGTTTATTTATTTCACATGTATACAAATTGTAAACATTAAAATACTTCAAGTAAAATTATTGCTTGGATTTATCTTAAAAATAGGATTTACAGTTAACTTAAAAAGATGTAAGCTTCTTTGCACTACATATATTATTTGGTATTTAATTCATGTTTGATCTACAGCTGATCTGCCGAAACCACATTGCCGCCATTTTCACTATCGGAAATCGTGTTGTTACGCGAACGCTTGAATTTGAGACGCTTGTAACACAAAGTGGTTGAAATGAACCTACAGTACCTGAAATTAGCGACAAATGTTTGCGCTGAGCAAAATTTCTGACGGATATACGGCGGGGTTTTTTCCACTTTAGTATTTTGAAGTAGCGGAAAATCCGACAAACTATTAATCAAATTGGTGTGGCCTTAGTAAAACAAATCACAAAACGTACCGCCATTGTAAGTGATGTATCTCCGTTGTTCAAATTATTATTATAATATCATTTAATCCTATATGTAAGACATAGGGGAGGCAACTATGATGGTTTAAATACATTAGCAAATACTTTAAATCATACGTAATATATTTGCTCAGTGCACACCCGAATCATTCTTATCTAGAGTTGTTGTCTTAAATATGTTAAGTGTCTGATTTAATGAGTTAGATGTTCGTTTAATATTCATTGCGGAATGTATTTCAAACATTTACTGCAAGATTCAAACACCGCCATGAATACATTTATAATTTACCTCGGGTTATAATATCAAAATTATATTAACACGGTTCTACCCAAGGAAATCTGTATTTTTAAAGAGTGCTAACGTTGCGCAAAAATTTTGTATATAGAATATCGTACTAAGTGTGTTGTGTTTCGGTTTTTTTTGCCGAATACAAAAACTGCAGAAAAGGATTAAAATACTTGTTAGGATTAAATTGGATAAAGAAAGTATACTATATTGGGACGCTGTTGGAGAAATAACGAAAGAGGACATACGATCTCAGGTACGGCTACAGTTGATATTATTACCTGATATTTTCATATTGTATGTGATATAACGCAGCGCTTTTGTTGTCATATCATGGGAAGAGAGTAAAGCATAAATACTTTTAAATGATGTTTTAACTCCTCAGCACGCTTCAAAAGTATTGAACGTATCGTTTTTAAAGTTCCCTAAATTAGTTACTTTTATAGTTGTGTGTGTTTATTGCATTTGTTCAAAAAACATGGTTAGGAGTAATTTCCCTTCATCTATTCAATATGCAGTACTGCGTATATTAACAAGGAAATTTGACGTGGTCCTCAATTGCACAGTAGTTAGGGCGTTCGCCTACAGAACAAAAGGTTCCGGGTTCAAATCCCAGCCGGATCACGAGGTGTGTCCTTTGTTAAAGGCACTGATGCCACGCATTCGTAAGTCTACCCAGCTGCAAACGGGCGACAGCGATGACAAATTCAACCGAGTGTGAAAGCATCCGGAATGAAAGTTCGAGAGCGATTCAAAGACGTACAAAAGCTTTCGTCATAAAAAAGTAAATTAGTATTTGTTAAACAATACTGTAAATTTTATCATTTCTACTCTGGGAAAACATGTCCTGTAGCGTTCCTAATACTGCTTTAAAGTGAATGATATAAAGACTTTTATAGGTGACGTCATCCAAACCACACATACAATTCCAATCTCGTATTTTATTGCTCTTTTCAGATAAGACCCTGCCGAAATGAATAATTTTTTTTCCAAAATATTGTTTGCAAATTCTGTTGACATGCAGACATAACTGGTTTATTTTACCCGGTTTAGGACAAAATTTGTTTATTTAAGAATTGAATGCGTTTTTCTGCATTTCATCGAAGTATGAACTGTCAGAATGTTACACCTAATTTGCATTAACACTGTGAAATTAGGTGTAAAACTTCAGTTCATAACTCGATGAATTGCAGAAATAAACTCATTCAATTCTAATAATTACAACTTACTATAATTACAGACATTCGTTTAAATTATTTAGTGATCACTTATGATATTTCGTCGCGCATTAATTTTGTTAACATAACGCCACTACTCATTAGCATAATGCAAATGGCGGACAGCAGCCAGCTGCTGGAACAATTTTTTTTGACATATGCCAAGTTCTCAACCCGAGGTTGGGATATCCTTATCCTCAACTCAATGTATATGTTAGATTTATTTTCTCACCGTTTGAATCGCATTTTCACGCAAGAAATAAGTGTAGATACAGGATGGGGATGAAAAAATGAAAATCAACTTTTTCTCGAATTTTACTTCAAACCTGCTATAGATGGATAGAAAATGATCTAACCAAAAATGAATACTAATAACCCTATTTTTATTTCAAAAATAAAATTTTTATGTGATGCGCTGGCTGCTTATAATGAACGTAACAATAGTCTGGCAGCGATGAGAGATAAGCGGTGAAGGATAAGGTTATCTATGACCGGTAAATGCCCGGAAATATGTATCTCATAGGTGAAAAACACTATTCTTGCATACCAGATGGGGATATCTGCAGTTTTTACCAGTGCTGGAAAATCTCATCTTACACTCCCCCGTGTAAGACGACTTACGTGAATTACTTGTGACGTAACGTTATAAACAATGTGACGTCACTTTCCCATACATAGCATCTAAAAATAATCGGAAATAACCGTCACTTCGGGTAACTGTTTCGCGGGAACTCGGCTCCAAAACAGTTACCCTCAGTGACGGATATTTCGATCTAAACCTCGTGCTCATATAAGAAACTAATATTCCTTTTTACTTCTCATAGTGTTTTTGTTTGGTGACATGCCCCGTACACGATTCTATGATTGAAAAAGTAGCACGTCATGAATATTAATGAGAAGCTATGAATACGTACCTGCGTTCATCGTGTTATGAACAGAGAATTTGTGTGCAATGATTGCAAGTTGTAATTATTGCATATTAAATCCGGTTGCTTGTTTTAACGCAATTAACAACTACAGTAGTTGTCATCCGTGAATATAAAGTGTTGGTTTTTTTGTGTGAACTGATTTCAATGCTGACATGTGAGTTCGCAGGCACATTATTATATTAACGTCTTAATATGGTCTGCTATCTTTTTATTTGGCAAGAACATCGTGAACACAGCTTATGCAACAACAAAAACTTTTATTCATGGGGAAATGAAAGCATACACACGGGGAAAGCCTGCTCACCGGAAGTACATCTTTTCATATACATTGTATGTTATTAAGGGTACAAATTGTATTAAGATAGTTTTGAAAAAGATGTTAAACTGAACTATGTTGATTTTTTTCATTATGATACCCTTAAACAGTGTGATATGTGCTAAGTCACCAAGACTGTTGGAATTCGAAAAACAATGCTGAAAAATTGCAGTAGGAATCAGGTGAATTTACACGAAATTTGTTTGTGATGTATTTCGATCGTTTATCATCACATAAGAGTTATAGGAATAAACAAATTTATTGCGAGAGAGCGTCAGTGAATTTCTTTATTCCTGTAATATGGACCTATAACCTGCTAGCAGTTTGTCCTATCTATAAACAATGTTTGTACTGAAAATAACAGAGATAAGGGGGCGGAGCTTAGTTCTGCGATGTCACAGCCCACTTATTGGAAAAATAAGTGAAATAATCCTTTTCATATAAGAGATACTGAGTCAATGGAAACTACAATTTGCTTTTTTGAATGAAATTGGTGCCTTTGATTGGATCAGGAAGTAGTGCAAACTGTTAAGAGATATTACATAATTTTACACGACCTGTCGTTAACGGTGTATTCATTTTTCCATCAAGGGTAGTCTTGAGTTTGTATTTCGGTAACGAAACATAGTACCTCCTAGGTACCCGTCGAAATGGGAAGATTGAATAACACATACACCGTTTAACGACAGATCTTGTAAAAGTTGAAGGAGTTGTAAATTTACCTGAATCTTACAGCAATGACAGTGTTATGTGACTCTCGTGCTTGCCTGAGCTGCCCTCACTCCATCCTAACTCCTAAAGTCAAATGTGGCGTTCCATAGTAAATAAAAGCTATTTACTCCATACTACAGTAATTACAGTAGTGGGAC
>JAFMSR010000007.1:36527513-36559036 GCA_022818135.1 Saxidomus purpurata
CTTTCACTTAATTAAGTCAGTAAGATTTGTCTCCCTTGGGATCGAAAGGGAGGCAACTGTTTTTACTTAAGTCAGTATGATTGTCTCCCTTGGGAAAGGGAGGTTAGTCTGCTTTCACTTAATTCAGTACGATTTGTCTCCCTTGGGATCGAAAGGGAGGTAACTGTTTTTAGAAATTAAGTCAGTATGATTTGTCTACCTTGGGAATGAAAGGGAGGTTTATCTGCTTTTACTAATTTAAGTCAGTACGATTGGTCTCCCTTGGGATCGAAAGGGAGGTTAATCTGCTTCTACTAATTCAAGTCAGTGCGATTGGTCTCCCTTTGGATCGAAAGGGAGGCAACTTTTTTACATATTTAAGTCAGTATGATAGTCTCCCTTGGGAAAGAAAGGGAGGTTACTCTGCGCTCACTAATTTAAGTCTGTGCGATTGGTCTCCCTTGGGATCGAAAGGGAGGCAACTTTTTTTACTTCTTTAAGTCAGTACGATTGTCTCCCTTGGGAAAGAAAGGGAGGTTACTCTGCTTTCACTAATTAAGTCAGTATGATTTGTCTCCCTTGGAAAAGACAGGGAGTTTAATCTGCTTTTACTAATTTAAGTCAGTACGATTGGTCAGCCTTAGGGTCGAAAGGGAGGTAATTATTTTTACTAATTTAAGTCAGTATGATTTGTCTCCCTAAGAAAGGGAGGTTAATCTGCTTTTACTAATTTAAGACAGTACGATTGGTCTCCCTTGGGATCGAAAGGGAGGCAACTGTTTTTACTAACTTAAGTCAGTATGATTGTCTCCCTTGGGAAAGGAAGGGAGGTTACTCTGCTTTCACTTATTTAAGTCAGTACGATTGGTCTCCCTTGGGATCGAAAGGGAAGCAACTGTTTTTACTAATTTAAGTCATTATGATTGTCTCCCTTGGGAAAGGAAAGGGAGGTTACTCTGCTTTCACTTAATTAAGTCAGTACGATTGGTCTCCCTTGGGATCGAAAGGGAGGCAACTGTTTTTACTTAAGTCAATATGATTGTCTCCCTTGGTAAAGGGAGGTTACTCTGCTTTCACTTAATTAAGTCAGTACGATTTGTCTCCCTTGGGATCGAAAGGGAGGTAACTGTTTTTAGAAAGTAAGTCAGTATGATTTGTCTACCTTGGGAATGAAAGGGAGGTTAATCTGCTTTCTCTAATTTAAGTCAGTGCGATTGGTCTCCCTTGGGATCGAAAGGGAGGCAACTTTTTTTACTTATTTAAGTCAGTATGATTGTCTCCCTTGGGAAAGAAAGGGAGGTTAATCTACTTTTACTAATTTAAGTCAGTACGATTGGTCTCCCTTGTCATCGAAAGGGAGGCAACCTTTTTACTTTTTTAAGTCAGTATGATTGTCTCCCTTGGAAAAGATAGGGAGGTTACTCAGCTTTCACTTATTTAAATCAGTATGATTTGTCTACCTTGAAATCGAAAGGGAGGTAACTGTTTTTACTGATTTAAGTCAGTATGATTTGTCTCCCTTGGTTAAGAAAGGGAGGTTAATCTACTTTTACTAATTTAAGTCAGTACGACTGGTCTCCCTTGGGATCGAAAGTGAGGTAACTGTTTTCATTATTAGTGTCAGTACGATTTTACTCCCTTGGGACAAAAACGGAGGTAACTCGGACTTTCCTTATTAGTGTTAATAAGATTTGTCCTTCTTTGGATAGTATGGGAGGTTACTCTGCTTTCTCGTTCAGGTCAATAAGATAAGTCTCCCTTGGCATCGAAAGGGAGGTAACTGTTTTTACAAATTAAAGGCCGTTCTATTAGTGCCTTTGAAGAAAAAAGGGAGACAACTGTTTTTCCTCATTTAAGTCATAACAATTTGTCTCCCTTGGGAAAGAATGGCAGGTTTTTCCGTTTTTACTAATGTAAGTCAATACGATTGGTCTCTAATGGGATCGAAAGGGATGTAACTGTCTTAACAAATTTAAATCAATACGATTTGTCTCCCTTTGGATTAAAAGGGAGGTAACTATTTTGTCCTTATTTAAGTCAGTATGATTTTTCTCCCGTGGGAAAAAAAGGGAGGTAACTCGGGCTTTCCCTATTAGTGTAAATACGATTTGTCTCCCTTTGGAGAGGTTACTCTGCTTTCACTAATTTTTGTCAGTACGATTGGTCTCCCTTGGGATCGAAAGGGGGGTTACTCTGCTTTTACTAATTTAAGTCAGTACGATTGGTCTCCTTTGGGAAAGAAAAGGAGGCAACTCTCCCTTGGGTAAAAAAAGGACGCAGCTGTTTTTACTAATTTAAGTCTGTACGAATTGTTTCCCTTGGTATAGAAAGGGAGGTTACACTGCCTATAATAATTTAAGTCAATACGATTTTCTCCCTTGGGACACAGAGGCAACTCAGACTTTCCTTATTAGTGTCAATACGATTTATCTACCTTTGGATAGAAAGAAAGGTTACTCTGCTTTCACTTATTTAAGTCAATACCATTGGTCTCCCTTGGGATCGAAAGGGCGGTAACTGTTTTTACTAATTTAAGTCTGTATGATTTGTCTCCTTTGGGAAAGAAAGGGAGGTTACTCTTACTATTTTAAGTCAATACAATTGGTCGCCCTTGTCATCGAAAGGGAGGTTACTGTTTTACAATTTTAAGAAAGTACTATTTGTCTCCCTCTGAAAAAAATGGGAGACAACTATTTATAAGATTGGTCTTTCCTGGGATGGAAAGGGAGGTAATTCGGGCTATCCTTTTAGTGTAAATAAGATTTGTCTCCCTTTGGATCGAAAGGGAGGTTACTGTGCTCTTACTTAAATAAAGTTAGTACGCTTCATCTCCTTTTGGAAAGAAATGGAGGTTAAGTCAGTACGATTTGTTTCCCTTGGGAAAGGGAGGAAACTCTGCTTTTACTTATTTAAATCAATACAATTGGTCTCCCTTGAGATCGAAAGGGAAGTCACAGTCTCCCTTTGGATAGAAAGGGTGGTTACTCTGCTTTCACTAATTTTAGTCAGTACGATTTGTCTCCCTTGGGATAGAAAGGGTGGTTACTCTGCTTTTACTAATTTTAGTCAGTACGAATTGTCTCCCTTGGGATAGAAACGGAGGTTACTCTGCTTTTACTAATTCAAATCAATACGATTGGTTGCCTTTGGGAAAGGGAGGAAACTGTTTTTCATTATTAAAATCAATACGATTAGTCTCGCTTGGGATAGAAAGGGAGGTTACTCTGCTTTTCTAATTTAAGTCAATACGATGCGTCTCCCTTGGCATCGAAAGGGAGATTACTGTTTCAACATATTTAAGGTAACTCTATTTTTACAAATTTAAGTCAGTGAGGTAACCCGTGTTTTCGGTATCAAAGTTAATACAATTTGTCTCCCTTTGGATAGAAAAGGAGGCAACTGTTTTTTTACCAATTTAAGTCAATTCAATTCGACTCCCTTTGGAAAACAAGACGGCCAAGATGGCCCTATAATGCTCACCTGTATATAAATTGCCAATAATACAAGGGGTCATGACTTTAACATAATTCATAGAGGTCCACTATATAAGCCTATGCGAAATCAAGTGACCCCCCCGCACCCCTCCCGAGAAGGGTCAATTTTCAACCGGTACTCATAATTTGAACAATCTTGGTAAAGGTCCACATCAATGCTACATGCTAAAAATCTAAGCTCTAGGCCTTGTGGTTTCAGAGAAGAAAACGTTTAAAGTTTTTCCAAGTATGTAAAATCAAGAGACCCCCCCCAGGCTGGGTCAGTTTTGACCAAGCGGTCATGATTTTAACAAACATGGTGGAGGTCCACTAGGCAATGCTACATGCCAAATATCTCAGCTCTAGGCCTTGTGGTTTCAGAGAAAAAGATTTTCCCTATATAAGCCTATGTAAAACCAAGTGACCCCCCCGGGTGGAGTCAATTTTCATCCGGGGGTCATAATTTGAACAATCTTGGTAGAGGTCCACTAGACAATGCTACATGCCAAATATCTAAGCTCTAGGCCTTGTGGTTTCAGAGAAGATTTTTAAAGTTTTTCTATATAGCCTATGTAAAACCAAGTGACCCCCCAGGCAGGCTCAATTTTCATCCCGGGGTCATAATTTGAACAATCTTGGTAGAGGTCCACTAGACAATGCTACATGCCAAATATCTAAGCTCTAGGCCTTGTGGTTTCAGAGAACATTTTAGAAGTTTTTCCTATATAATCCTATGTAAAACTATGTGACCACCCGCGTGGGATAAATTTTGACCTGGGGGTCATAATTTGAACAATCTTGTTAGAGGTCCACTAGACAATGTTACATGCCAAATATCTAAGCTCTAGGCCAAGTGGTTTCTGAAAATTTTTAAAGCTTTTCCTATTTTTTGCCGTATCAATCAGAGTTCTGCATGGAATGAATTCTTTGAACAATTTTGGAGCTTCATGAAAGAAACATCCCTGCATAGTTTCATCAACATTGGCGCAGTGGTTTCAGAGGAGACGTCGTTTAAATCAAAATGTTGACTGACAATCATCCATTACAAAAGCTCACGCTGGCAAAGCCAGGTGAGCTAAAAAAAGAGAGAAAACTCCTTTTTCCTATTCAAGTCAATATGATTTGTCTCCCTTGGGATAGGAAGGCAGGTAACTCTGGGACAGTCCTAAATGTTGTATTAAAAGGAATAGTCACACACTAGGACGAAAAGAAAACAACAATAATTATAACACAAACTCACACTTGAATGCAAAAATGTCGTTTATCGACATCAGATCTGGTGATATCACATCAAGCAAATTTAGTGAATTTATATCCCCTGCCAAATGAAACAAATAATTGAAAAAGCACAACTGGAGAGTGTATTGCTCAGTCTGTTTCAGAAAATAAAAGAATTCTTATAATTTCTAAACCCCACTGGGGCCTCATCTCAAAGGAGATATCTTTTTTAATCCCCTTAATTAAGGGATTCCTGTAAAAATCCAGATTCTATTTTTTTTACAATTTTCCATTGTAAGAGAATACAACATTGACAATTTGTGCCAAATAAAATCAAATTTTGACAAGCTTTTTCAGAAAAATCTTTTTTTAAAAATGTCACCACCCCTTTGGGACCTCATCTCTGAGAGGTAATTTTTTTTCTGCAAATTACAGTCGCACAGAACTCAGTTGTTGTAAATTAAATGATATTAGGTCTGTTAGTTTCAGAAAACAAAACTTCTTAAGTTTCTATATAGAATATCTAAGAAAAGTGCCACTACCGCTTGATGGTCTCATTTCTAAAAAAAATACACAAAAACAGGGTGTGAATATCATAAAGAGTGATCATTAAATTATTTGAACCAACTGCAATTGAATTGTGATAACCTGTTGCTGAGAAATAGAATTTTGATGTTTTCACATTGAATATAGAAAAAAATGAGTTGCACATGGGCCGCAGCATTATGCTAATGCTACTGTATACTTATTTAAGTTTCATGAAATTCTATCCATTGATTCCTTAGTTATTGCTCTGGATGGATGGACTGACTGACAACGCCAAAACAATATCCCTTTGCCTTTGGCGGGGGACAATAAATTATTAATTAAAAAAGATGTTACATTACTTGCAAAGTATGCTCTTCAATATAAAACAAGAGAATTGATGCATGCATCAACATCAAAGGCGCTTCAAGTTGATTTTTTCGTTTATTTTTTGGTATCAGGTAATGAACTGGAATAGTGCATTTAGACCACCCTTATGTCCTTATACCTACCCTAAACCCATGAAAATGCTAGAGTGGTTAACTTAATTGTACAAAGTAGATTTCTTCCTTGGATAAAGATACATACATGTTCTCCAGTTCTTTGCAAAATTGTAGACGTATATCTAATAAACTGATTCCGAATTGACATTTAAATATTAATCAAAGTATTGAAAAACTGATGAACAGCCATTTTGAGAGATGTCAGCTATTTAAGCAGTTTGCAAATGTAACAGCTAACACTTCTCTAGTAAAAATAAAAGTTTCAAAATTAATTCATATTAATTATTCAGCTAAAATTAATTGCAGCTTCAAAACTTATTTGTCATTTTATGCATTTTCTTTCTATTTCTTTTATAATACTGTAAATGCTGAGTGTACTTGTCGCTCATTTATCTATTATTATGATTATTTATCAAATATACAGTATTTTTTTTAATAAATACTAAAACCGAATTTAAAGCATTGCCTTCCGAAAACTGTACATATTTAACAATATTTTGGCATTTTCGAGTGTCTTTTGGAAGTCTACGGATGTCGTCAGGTAAGAAGTTTGCCAGGAAGGATCAGTTTTAAATTCATTACAATTTATTTTTTATTTATGTAACTTAACCTTTTTTAAAACAAATGTTTCATTCAGTATAGGAATAGGTTTTGATAATTTTTAGTAAGTTAATCATTTTTGGAAACAATCATTTTTCTAATAATTAATGTTTTATAATAACATTTAATAACTGCTCCTACCAATTTTGGATTTCCGGCAAAATGCATTTCATACAAGACCCCCATCAATAAGTACACAATTTTGAAAGTTCAAAACATACAATTTTTTTAGTAATAAGTGCTACAGTAGGTTATCAGGGGACATTGGTCTTATGCATACATAATAAATGCATAAATGGTAAATAAATATTTGATTTTCAAGTATTCATTTACAATTATTACATTGAAAATACAACATAAACTTTCCAAGTTAGTGCATGTCCCTTGATTGGATTTAAATTATAAGTGGAATGGTATTTTTTCCATACTGGTCTTTTTTTGGAAGTGGTCTTTTACAATGGTTTTACTAATTAAGTTATGTCCACATGCATCTTTAACTTATTCCAGAATAACGTCTATATTTTCAAGTCTATGGTACATGATTTTGTAATTTGAAGTCTGTTGTACATGTTCCTGTTTCTCTCATACAGTCTCACAAGTGTGCAAGGTTGCATTATCCACGCAGTTTAAAATACAGAATGAAAAGTTACAGTAACTGTAAACCAATGAAACTGCACGTCAATATTCGTGTCAACCAATTTTGTACCAATAGGCAATTACTTAATTTCATGACATTATATTAACAAACTACAAAACGTACGTAAACATAAATTTGTGAAGTAAAGAAAATTTATCTGCATATTATTCTATGCGCTGAAAACTGGCTTCTGCGAATGGAGTGAAAATTACAAGGTTTACAGTATAAAATTATTATTATTATTATTATTATTATAGTGATTGTTATGGTTATAATTAACACATCAATTCATACACATTCATAGTCTATTGTAAACTGCCTGAGTACTAAGCAAAATTGATCAATAAGAACAATACAAGTGAGGTTGGCATCGTATATGAGAGAAACAGAATAAACAGAAAAAAATATAGTTCACATCAAATCAAAATAGTGTCAAAGTCAACATTCATATCTCTTGAACATCAAATAAAGACCAGCTGGGGCAAATCCTTGCACTATTCATTTATAGTGGAAACATCTTTGAATAAAGACCACCTGTCAACAAAGACCACTTAAATTTCTTCCGTTCAGCAGTTTGTTGTCAGGTTTGACTATATCAAAAGGTGTTTACTAGCACTGACCTTAAGACAGGGCCTTAATTATATGGAATGCATTTTGCCAGAAGTCCATGGAAGGAACAGTCATAAAATGCTTAAACATTTTTGTAAAAAAACAACAAGGATATAGTACCGACTTCGAAACTGACCTTCATGGCAAACCAATTACCTGAAGACACCCCTACACTACACAAAGACACCCCTACACTACACAAAGACACCAGAAAACGTCAAAAGATTGTTATAAATGGGATGACTGGTTAGTGCAGTGGTTAGCACATTCGCTTCTCCAATGCCATCCAAGTTTGAGCCCATGTGCGATGGTTGGTAGTTACTAGACCGAAAAGGTGGGTTTTTCTGGTAAGACCAACATACACCAACACCTGTGCAGTCAATTCAAAAGCTTGAGTTGTCTTATGTCTGTTGTTATTTGTATCTTGCTGACTTTAAATAAAGATGATGATGATTATTATTATTATTGTACCTTGCCGACTTTCAATAAAGATGATGATGATTATTATTATTATTGTTACTTGCCGACTTTAAAGAAAGATGATGGTGATGATGATTATCATTATTATTGTATCTTGCCAACTTGAAATAAAGATGATGATGATTATCATTGTATCTTGTTAACTTTAAATAATAAAGATGATGATTATTATTATTATAATTGTATCTTGCTGACTTTAAATAATTTGCCCTCTTACGCTTCGTCAGAATAACCAATAATTTTGTGACAAAATCCAAGTACATAAAGAGGCATAACTCATCAAGTATGACCATGACCTACAAAATTTGGCGGTATCACAACCCTTTTGCCACAAGCAATACAATTTGAAAGTTAGATGAAGAAATCTTAAGAAATGGCAAAGTTATAGTCAAAATTTAAGTACAAAATGGGGCATAACTCTTTCAAATATGACATTGATATACGGCTAAGTTGTAACCAACGTTAAGTTTTCATGACAAAAGGAGCATAACTCTGTCAACTATGACCTTGACCTATAAAGCATCACAACCCTTTTGTCATAAGCAATACAATTGTAAAGTTTGATGAAGAAATCTTATAAAGGTAAATGTCTAATCAGAAACAATTTATTAAAAATATGTCTACAATGTTGCAGCGAAGTTGAGAACATGTATGTATCTTTATCCAAGGAAGGTATCTACGGTGGGTAAGTAATTTAACCATTGCATCTAGCATTTTCATGTTATCCAGGCACATACATACAAAATGACAATTCAGCGTGGGTATAATGACATCAAGGGTGATCTAAATGCCTTATTCCAATACATTACCCGATACCAAACAATAAACAAAAGCATGAAATTGCAGCGCCTTTGATGCCATGCATCAATTCTTCTCTTGTTTTAGATTGAAGAGCATTCTTTGCAAGTAATGATACATCTTTTTTACTTCATAACTTACTATCCCCTGTCAAAGGCAAGGGATATTGTTTTGGCGTTGTCTGTCCATCCGTCTGTCCATCTGTCAGTCTATAACTAAGGAGCCAATGGATAGAATTGCTAAGAATGCCTTATTCCAATACATTACCAAAAATAAAAAAATACATGTATACACATAAAAAACACGATAACCAGTCAGAGTTTGCTTGGAAAGATCAATAAATTTACAGCTGGCATAATATGTGTGTGCAACAAAAAACACAAGCTGGATGTAAGACAGCATGCTCGACTTTTCTCAAAACTTTTGTCAATTAATAACGTATAAACTAGAAAACTGAAATCATAGAAAAATGTCTAACGCTATTTATAGTAACTTAGTCATAATTGTTTTGAGATTTAAGTTCAGACACTTTTGTATTTCGTGAGACTTTCTGGCAGTCAGCAAATGACACTTCTGATCTTCAATACTGTCAAAATCTGACTAAGAGAAAATAGAAGACCATCATCAAAATAATGCTTTCCAGATAATTGTTAAATTTTCGATGTGATTTTAAAATGCTTGAAACTATTTTTCGACAAAAAAGAAAAATATGTTCGCTACCTTTTTTAATTATCTGTAAAATGATAACTTAATCTTTGAAATCGGTCAGCAATTTGTTACTTAAACGGCTTAATCTTTACTTTGTCCAATGTTTTGTCACAAGTGCCAAAATTAGGTTGCATTTGATCCCTTACTTTTTTATTCACTACAGAATATAGCTTATAATCATTTTTACGTGTCCGAAATACTTCCCACATGAAATTTAAACGTAACGCTGAACTAATATGCATATACAAAAGTAATACCATAACGCATTATTATCATACATGATTATGTTTAACATTGCAATATTAAGGAGTTTTTAAGAGCGTTTATATCACAGATCTTTTAGGCTCAGGTAAGTGGCGTCGGTTTCATGTGACATGTCTTCTATGGTCACTAATTTCATCTTCAATAAGCCAAGAAAACTTCCATCCCTCCATCCATAATTCCTGAAAAACAAAAAACCCGCATTGAATCAACTCCTGACACAAAAATCTCTATGTACACTATACCTATGAAACAAGAGGGCCAAGATGGCCCTATATTGCTCACCTTGGTACAAGTCCACTTGCCTGGTAAAAGATCACTAGATAATGTTATATACCAAATAAGTTTTCCTATATACGCCTTTGTAAAACAAATGATCCCCCCCTCGGGCAAGGTCAATTTTGACCCCAGGGGCATAATTTGAACAAACTTTAAAGAGGTCTACTAGGCAATGCTACATGCCAAATATCTAAGCTCTAGGCCTTGTGGTTTCAGAGAAGAAGACTTTTAAAGTTTTTACTATATATTCCTATGCAAAACTAAGTGACCCCCGGTGCGGGGTCAATTTTGACCCGGGGGTCATAATTTGAACAATATTGGTAGAGGACCACTAGCCAATGCCACATGCCAAATATCTAAGCTCTAGGCCTTGGGTTCAGAGAAGAAGATTTTTAAAGTTTTTACTATATAAGCCTATGTAAAACTAAGTGACCCCCGGTCCGGGGTCAATTCTGATCCGGGGCTCATAATTTGAACAATCTTGGTAGAGGTCCACTAGCCAATGCTACATGCCAAATATCTAAGCTCTAGGCCTTGTGGTTTCAGAGAAGAAGATTTTTTAAGTTTTTCCTATATATTCCTATGCAAAACTAAGTGACCCCCGGTGCGGGGTCAATTTTGACCCGGGGGTCATAATTTGAACAATCTTGGTAGAGGTCTACTAGACAATGCTACATGCCAAATATCTTACCTCTAGGCCTTGTGGTTTCAGAGAAGAAGATTTTTAAAGTTTTCCCTATATATTCCTATGCAAAAACTAAGGGCCCACCCGCGCGGGGTCAATTTTGACCCGGGGGTCATAATTTGAACAATCTTGGTAGAGGTCCACTAGACAATGCTACATGCCAAATATCTAAGCTCTAGGCCTTGTGGTTTCAGAGAAGAAGATTTTTAAAGTTTTTACTATATATTCCTATGCAAAACTAAGTGACCCCTGGTGCGGGGTCAATTTTGACCCGGGGATCAAAATTTGAACAATCTTGGTAGAGGTCCACTAGCCAATAATACATGCCAAATATCTAAGCTCTAGGCCTTGTGGTTTCAGAGAAGAAGATTTTTAAAGTTTTTACTATATAAGCCTATGTAAAACTAAGTGACCCCCGGTGCGGGGTCAATTTTAATCCGGGGCTCATAATTTGAACAATCTTGGTAGAGGTCCACTAGCCAATGCTACATGCCAAATATCTAAGCTCTAGGCCTTGTGGTTTCAGAGAAGAAGATTTTTTAAGTTTTTCCTATTTGTTGCCATAGCAACCAGAGTTCTGCATGGAATGGAATTCTTTGAACAATTTTGGTAGAGCTTCATGCAAGGAACATTCCTGCATAGTTTTATCAACATTGGCCTAGAGGTTTCAGAGGAGATGTCATTTGAATCAAAATGTTGACGGACGATGGACGACGGACAATCATCGATCAGAAAAGCTCACCCTGGCGTAGCCAGGTGAGCTAAAATTCAAAGTCTTGAAACTCTGTGAAAATTATCTGAGCAAAAGATGCAGAGGAATGCACATATAGGCTTGGTACCAATCACTCCTGAGAAGTTTCATTGATTTCCGTCCAGTAGTTGCTGAGAAATGGAACAGACTAAACTTGCCTAAAAAATCAAATTTTAACTCAATGTCAAAGTACCCAAGGGCAACAAAATGACAATATGCTTACTTAAGCTTGGTATCAATCATTCCTCTGAAGTTTCACTGGTTTCCAGCCAGTGATTGCTGAGAAATAAGTTCAGACAATTTGGTGATAAAAGGGCTGTAACTCAATAAAACAAGAGGGCCAAGATGGCCCTATATCGCTCACCTTGGTACAAGTCCACTTGCCTGGTGGAAGATCACTAGATAATGTTATATACCAAATAAGTTTTCCTATATACGCCTTTGTAAAACAAATGATCCCCCCCCCGGGCAAGGTCAATTTTGACCCCAGGGGCATAATTTGAACAAACTTTGAAGAGGTCTACTAGGCAATGCTACATGCCAAATATCTAAGCTCTAGGCCTTGTGGTTTCAGAGAAAAAGATTTTTAAAGTTTTCCCTATATAAGCCTATGTAAAACTAAGTGACCCCCGGTGCGGGGTCAATTTTCACCCAGGGGTCATAATTTGAACAATCTTGGTAGAGGTCCACCAGCCAATGCTACATGCCAAATATCTAAGCTCTAGGCCTTGTGGTTTCAAAGAAGATTTTTAAAGTTTTTACTATATAAGCCAATGTAAAACTAAGTGACCCCCGGTGCGGGGTCAATTTTGATCCGGGGCTCATAATTTGAACAATCTTGGTAGAGGTCCACTAGCCAATGCTACATGCTAAATATCTTAGCTCTAGGCCATGTGGTTTCAGAGAAGAAGATTTTTAAAGTTTTTCCTATATATTCTTATGCAAAACTAAGTGACCCCCGGTGCGGGGTCAATTTTGACCCGGGGGGGTCATAATTTGAGCAATCTTGGTAGAGGTCCACTAGACAATGCTACATGCCAAATATTTAAGCTCTAGGCCTTGTGGTTTCAGAGAAGAAGATTTTTAAGTTTTTCCTATTTGTTGCCATAGCAACCAGAGTTCTGCATGGAATGGAATTCTTTGAACAACTTTGATAGAGCTTGATGCAAGGAACATCCCTGCAAAGTCTCATCAACATTGGCCCAGTGGTTTCAGAGATGTCGTTTGAAGGAAATGGTGGACGGACGGACGGATGGACGTACGACGGACGGAATGCGATCCTAATAGCTCACTCTGGCACTTTGTGCCAGGTGAGCTAAAAATTATTCATGTGCAATATGCCAACAATATGCACAACAAGAGCTGTTGGTGGTTACTGAGATATGTGCATGATAGTACCTAGCAGGCAAAACTTTAACCAAATTTAGCACCTAGCAGGAAAAACTTTAACCAAATTTTCTAAGTTAAACAAGGGCCATAATTTGTAATAAATTTATACAGGAGTTATCTGACTTGACTGTGTGACACCCCTAGAGACATTTATGAAGTTTCAAGTCAATATCATAAGTGGTTACTGAAATATGTGCATGATAGTACCTAGCAGGCAAAACTTTAACCAAATTTTCAAAGTCAAACAAGGGCCATAATTTGTACTAAATTTATGCAAGAGTTATCTGTCTTGATTGTTTGACACCCCGAAAGACATGAACAAAGTTTCAAGTCAATAGCATAAGTGGTTACTGAGATATGTGTATGATAGTACTTAGCAGGCAAAACTTTAACCAAAGCAGCAACGCCGATGCCGACGCACAAGTGACTGTAATAGCTCTCCATATTCTCCTAATAGTCGAGCTAAAAAGGCTTGATATTTATCAATCATCTGAAGTTTCATTGATTTCCCGCCAGTTGTTGCTGAGAAAAAGCTCGGACAAAGGACAAACTTTGCTGAAAAAAACTATTAAAAAATTATATGAGCTAGACATGCAAATGATATGCACAAATAGGCTTGGTATCGATCCATCCTGTGAAGTGTTATCAATTTCTGGTGAATGGTTGCTGAGAAATATGCAGAGAAAATTTGCTGAAACAAGAGCTGTCCCTCATAAGTGATGAATGCCCTCAAACAGTTGTCTCACAGTCTGTGTCCTTGACTGTCAAGGTTTTGAACACGACACCTTACCTTCATTCATTCGTTCCAATTCATTTTAACATCTTTCAATGTTACAACCCGGACATGAACATTTGTATATATACAGGATTCTAAACTGTCTATCCTCTAAGTGTGACCTGGACCTTCAAGATAAGGGCGCGGGATGCATGTGACATGTCATCTCCATGTGCTCAACAAATGTGCCATGTAATTTTAAAATCCTTCCATGCATGACAAAGTTATAGTCCGGACACAAATGTGTGCATATATACAGAATGAACTCTTCTGCACTTGACACGTCGTCTTTACATTGGATTGTCAACACTTCATGAAATAACAAGCAATTTCAGTGAATTTATATCCGCAGCCAAATGAAACAAATAACTGAAAAAGAACAACTGGAAAGTGTATTGGTCTGCCCGTTACAGAAATTATTTATTTTTTAATTTTTCCACCCCACTGGGGCCTCATCTCTGAGGGCATTATTTTAACTTCAAGTTACAGTCATTAAGAACTTTGTTGTTGAAAGTTAAATTTAATCAGTACTACTACTTTCAGAAAAGCACTACATTCCCTTAAGGGCCTCATTTCTGTAAAAATCCAGTCTCTAAATTTTTCATTGTTTGAGAATACAACATTGATTATTCATGCCAATCAAAATTAAATTCTGACTAGCCTTTTCAAAAAAAAGAAACAATTTGTAAAATTTCACCACCCCAAGGGCAGGATGCAGATGTTAGAAAGAGTGATCATTAAATTACTTGAGCCAATTACAATTCAATTTTGATAACCAGTTGCAGAGAAATAGATTTTTAATGTTTTCATATTGAATATAGCAGAAAAATACAATTAAAGGGCAATGACTCTGACTAAGCCAATCTTGAAGAAAGTTGCGCGTGCACAGCGGCATTATGCTATTGTATACTTATTTGAAGTTTCATGAAATTCTATCCATTGGTTCCTTAGTTATGGCACCAGAGGGAAGGACAGACAGACGGACGGACCGACAGACGGACACACGTACATTTCTACCCTAAGGTGGTATTTTCCATTGTATTTTTCAGACAAGTGGCTCCCACTTAGCTCTAAAGCAAAGAGTAAATGACCACTAAACACACCCTAGCCCTAAACCATAGGTGGATTAAATGACCACAGAATGAAGGAATTATTGGGGCTGACTGACAGACAATGCCAAAACAATATCCCTTCGCCTTTGGTGGGGGATAAAACTACTTTACACTCACATCAGAGAATTCCATATGAACAATAAACCATAATCTATCCCTTACCCTGCTGATGGCAAGTGATTTTGCCTCTGTGACCAGTGCAGATCATGATCAGCCATATTTCTGTGCCCGAGTGTGTTGTCAATGTCTATCCTGTATGCAACTAATGTTACGGTCCAAACTGAAAAAATAACCATTTTAAAAATTAAGCATTAGAGGAACTTGCTTTGTAGCGTGAATACTGTACTTTACAATGGACATCCAGACCTTGAGACTTACTATATACAATGTCATCACTATAAGTTGCCTGCGGCTCAGGACACCAGGTCTGTGAAATTATAGTTACAATCTTATTTGTACCAATTAGAAAAATGTGTTTGATTCTTCAGAGAACAAAATACAAATGTATATTCATGCTGTCAAATTTTCAGTTCAAATAAAAATAAAATTGTATAATTTTAAGGCTTATGATGGGCTGTATAATTTTGGAATGCGTAATATACTATAGGTGATATTGCTTTATTTTGTATTTTGCAAATATAATTATGTTATTTTTAATTTTAGTTTAAAAATGTGTTCGTGTACCCTTTTTTTTTAAACATTACTGGATAAAGTTACTTAAACTGTTCCTTTCAAATAAAGGATGCTGTCAACATAATGTACACCTGAGAAAAAGTAAACCTATAAAAAAAAGAGTGAAATTATGATTAAAAACCACCCAAGTGCACTGGAAAGTTAAAACTTTGAAAATAGAAAAAGAATTTTATTTTGTTCCATGGCATACCTGGTCCTATTCTGACATCTTTTAGTTTTGGGCTTGAGTTATGTAGTTTCCCAAAGTGGCAACAGAATACATAAAATGTCTCAGGCAACACAATGCTGGATATCAGACATTGACATCAAGCAAATTCACTGATTCTTACCCTGCCTCTAGAAAGGGATACTTGGGCAGGTGTAAACGGTGGATCCTGCGGATCCGGAATTAATATGATTATATATTATAAAAGATGGGTTACCGGCTCACATAATTTACAATATACGAAATTCCATCCCTACCCAAAACCTGTTGATGTTATCATGAACTGGGAGTTACTTTGAACGTAATATGAATAACAAATACTTCTTAAGGTAGAGCTTTAAATAAAATCTTTCAGTATTTCCATGACTGAGATGGGTACGGACTGCATTTTCTTCTTGTGATGGTTACAAACAATGCAAGATCAAGCTACATTATAATTATATAGTTTGGATATAGACACATAAAGAATAAAATTTTAGTTTGCAGAGAAAAACTAAACTAGAGTTATCACTAAATGTGATTAATACCCCCAAAAGACTGCTTTATAAACTGAGGAAGTTTGTAGTAACAGAATACCTTGCAAACAAACTAAAAAGAGATATTGTTCTTGGCAATTTGTCAAGATAGAGTTAGGCCAGAAGTTTTTTATTTTCTGTTTTACGGGAGCGCCGACTGTAGTTTTTGATAAAACCAAATAAAAATAAAATTGAATTTCGGCATTTTTATTTTAATTTACCCGCCGATCCGTATCCTAGCTTACTCCAAAAATAAACTTTTATGGCAAGGCTTTTTGCCTTCTTTAGCAGAGAGGCCGATGTTCATTGGAAATATTTTATTTTTTCACAATTGAAGGCCTAAAAATTCACAAAATGCATGGAATTTCACAATAGAAAGTCTGAGTGAAACACATTAAAAAAATTTGATTTCAGTTTTCGTATAAAATAGTTCACATGATTTAATCGAATTAAACTCCCAGTTGTTGTTACTTCCCCTTACACATACGTAGGTAGCTAAAAGGGAAGTAACTGCGGCAAGGAGTACCTGTTTGTTAGAACAATGTTCCAAGAATCGCTTTCCAAAAAATAAACAAGAGACTGTTAATAACAAAATCTGAAAGAAACAAGGTAGATTTATGACTTAAAACAAACTTCAATGGACAGAAAGGCAAACTGTTAAGTACAGGTACATGATCATAAACAGAATTAGCTGCAACTGGTGACAACCACTGCTCAATCACCAGTCATGATTCAGTTGTGTCAACATGTCGGTTGTGTTTGAGTGTAACAATTCCCTTTTTTTAATCTATCCTGTTTTCTCGTATTCTCAGGGGGCTAAGCTTGTAAATTTGTTACTTATTAAACAGTATACATTTTAGCAACATTATTAACCAGGTTTTCAATTTTGAAAATCCTGGTTATTAGATTGGGGTATGGCGGGCGGATGGGCGGATGGGCGGATGGGCGGATGGGCGGGCGTCAAACGAAATTGTGTCCGCTCTGTAACTCTTCAACCCTTTGAAGAATTTTGATGAAACTTCAGACAAATGTTTACCACATCAAGATGACGTGCAGAACGCATGTTCCGCATGGCTGGCTCCAAGGTCAAGGTCACAGTGACATTAACATTGAAAATCCTGTCCGCTCTGTAACTCTTCAACCCTTTGAAGAATTTTGATGAAACTTCAGACAAATGTTTACCACATCAAGATGACGTGCAGAACGCATGTTCCGCATGGCTGGCTCCAAGGTCAAGGTCACAGTGACATTAACATTGAAAATCCTGTTTACATGATTTTAACTTGATTTGGCAGTCAAAGGTCATATCATCTTTGGAGGTAATTTAAAAAAGATATGATATATTATTTCATGTCTACTTTGTAACTTGTTTTTTTTTAATAAATGTATTATTAAATTCTAGAATTTCTACAGGCGCTGTTGAAAATCTGGTTTGGCGGCATTGCCGCATTTCTTGTTTACATGTTATTTGATAGAAAAAGTACTCATCTTTCAGTGGTGTCATCATAAATTACATGATTTTTCTCATGTAAATTTTGCTACAGTATCTGAGGTCACACTCAAACTTGAAAATGAGAAGAAAGTTTCTCGTATTCTCAGGGATTTATGTTCCAGTCTCGTGAATTGCCACATTGTAGAACAAAACAAGAGGGCCAAGATGGCCCTATATCGCTCACCTTGGTACAAGTCCACTTGCCTGGTGGGGCATTGCCACATTGTAGAACAAAAAAACTTATAAATGCCAATGCGCATAGCTTGGCATAATATGTTACAAATAACCTAAAAATAATAGTGATAGACTGAGCAGAATAAAACAATATGTGCACTTTTACTAACCCCACCACAAAAAAATAAGGAAATTTCAGCATTTTCAGTGCCAGTTTTGTATGATATCTCTGTAAATGATAACAAAGAGTTGCCAATTTGACACCTGTAATGTAAAAACCCTGAGAATATGAGAAACAGGGATAATGCCTTTCATACATTTTGTAAGATAGTAACACAACTTAAATTTCACAACTGTCAAATAATAAGACGCTATATTTTTTCACAATTTGGGTCCCTTCGTGCTAATTTTTTCACAAATGTATAGGCTAGGGAGTCTAATCACAATTTTGATGAAAAAGCCCTGTACGGTATGGTAGAGGAATTTCTTCTAATGTAGTCATAGACACATAGGCCTACTCTCAGTTCACCAGTTCCTGGTACTTGTTATCTAATTGATATTTAAAATAACGGTGCAAAGCCTGGATACGTCAAAAGAGTGGTGAGTGAGTTACAGCTTTCCAGTCATTGAGCTTTTGATATTGGCATTTGCAAATTCTCGTTAGTTCTATTGCTTGCTTCCCCCCTGAAAACTTTGTATTTACATGCATGTAACCCATACCAAGTGTCCGGCAAAGAAATTCTCAATATTGGGCGCCAAATTTGTCATAATAATATGAAAGTTATGATTGTCATAATTTAAATATAAAAGCAACAACATTAAAGAGATATTGTGCAAAATACCGGTAGTGAAGAAAAGTCCATTTAAGGTTGGAATCTTTCATTTTCTATTGTTTACAAAAAAAAAAAAAAATGAGCCTTTTTTGCACTTTTTTTTTTATTTTTCTTGTTGACTGCTCAAATTTCTGGGTTTTATTTTTATTTTTATTTCTCCCCCCCGACTCAAATTTTTTGAAAAATTTCCCGTAAAACAGAAAATAAAAAAATGCTGGCCTTATGGTTCTTGTACACTAGACTTCCTCTCATTGTGCTTGACCATTGTATGAAGTTGTAGTGAATTCCAACCAATAGTTTTCGAATTATGTTCTGGACAAGTAAAAGTAACAAAGGCCAATAACTCTGAAGTGTGCCAAGATAGAGTTATTATTCTTTTGCACTGAACTTCTTCTCATTGTGCTTGACCATTGCATGAACTTGTATTGAATTCCAACCAGTAGTTTTCGAATAATGCTCCGAACAAGGAAAAGTAACAAAGGCCAAAAACTCTGTAATTAGTCAAGATGGTGTTACGGTTGCTGTGCACTGCACTTCCTCTCATTGTGCTTGACCATTGTATGAAGTTGTATTGAATTCCAACTGGTAGTTTTCGAATTATGCTCTGGACAAGGAAAACTAACAAAGGGCAATAACTAATGAGTCAAGATAGAGTTATGGTTCCTATGCACTGCACTTCCTCTCAATGTACTTGACCATTGTATGAGGTTGTACTGAATTCCAACAAGTAGTTTTCAAGTTATGCTCCAGACAAGGAAAAGTAACAAAGGGCAATAACTCTGTAAATACTCAAGATAGAGTTATGGTTCTTGTACACTGCACTTCCTCTGATTGTGCTTGACCATTGTATGAAGGTGTAATGAATTCCAACCAGTAATTTTCAAGTTATGCGCCGGACAAGGAAAAGTAACAAAGGGCAATAACTCTGTAAATACTCAAGATGGAGTTATGGTTCTTGTACACTGCACTCCCTCTCAATGTGCTTGACCATTGTATGAAGTTGTATTGAATTCCAACAAGTAGTTTTCAAGTCATGCTCCGGACAAGGAAAACTAACAAAGGGCAATAACTCTGTAATTAGTCAAGATGGAGTTATAGTTCTTGTGCAATGCACTTCATCTCAATATGCTTGGCCATTGTATGAAGTTGTACTGAATTCCAACAAGTAGTTTTCAAGTTATGCTCCAGACAAGGAAAAGTAACAAAGGGCAATAACTCTGTAAATACTCAAGATAGAGTTATGGTTCTTGTACACTGCACTTCCTCTGATTGTGCTTGACCATTGTATGAAATTGTTTTGAATTCCAACCAGTAATTTTCAAGTTATGCGCCGGACAAGGAAAAGTAACAAAGGGCAATAACTCTGTAATTACTCAAGATGGAGTCATGGTTTTTGTACACTGCACTCCCTCTCAATGTGCTTGACCATTGTATGAAGTTGTACTGAATTCCAACAAGTAGTTTTCAAGTCATGCTCCGGATAAGGAAAACTAACAAAGGGCAATAACTCTGTAATTAGTCAAGATTGAGTTATAGTTCTTGTGCAATGCACTTCCTCTCAATGTGCTTGGCCATTGTATGAAGTTGTATTGAATTCCAACAAGTAGTTTTCAAGTTATGCTCCGGACAAGGAAAATGCAACAGACCGACCGACCGACCAACCACCGGGTGACTCCTATATACCCCCCTAAACTTCGTTTTAGGGGTATAATTAGTTGCTTAACTAATTGTTCCGTGGCACTTTTATTGTTCTCATTTCCATACAAAACATTGTGTATGTACAATACTGAAGGCGCATCATTTCCATCAGGGCTTCGATAATCTTCGGTTTTTCGGTTCTGGACCGAATTTTGACTTCAAAAACCGATTCACAAGTCTGAAAAGCCATTCTTAATCGGTTCAAGAATTTTTACATTTTCAGTCGATAAATGTGTTGAAAATCACAATACACAGGCTCCTGTCAACACCTACAAGAATGTTATTTGCCCCCAGGAAGAGCAATAAACATGTTAGATAATCCGACTGACACTTCGTTAATCGGTCGGTAATTAGCAATCAGAGGACAAAGACAAATGCCTCTGGCAATACTTTGAGGTTTGCAGCTAGCCTACCCACTGACCGATCCACCATTACTTTGTCGGTTATTGTAACGGTTATGTTTCATTAACTCGGGACTCAACTTATTAATTATTTTGAATGATTTTGAAAGTAGATGTTCAGTTTTAGAAAATAAATTTAATAACACAATTTGTAAATGTTCTTTATTTAAAATCACAAAAATATATGTGGTTGACCTATTTTTTTCCAGAATACGATTGTAATTTGTAAATCGTCGACCAGTACATATTTTTGCAGGCTCTTTTCTAAAGTCACGAATGGTCATGTATTAAACAAGAGGGCCAAGATGGCCCTATATCGCTCACCTTGGTACAAGTCCACTTGCCTGGTGGAAGATCACTAGATAATGTTATATACCAAATAAGTTTTCCTATATACGCCTTTGTAAAACAAATGATCCCCCCCCGGGCAAGGTCAATTTTGACCCCAGGGGCATAATTTGAACAAACTTTGAAGAGGTCTACTAGGCAATGCTACATGCCAATTATCTATGCTCTAGGCCTTGTGGTTTCAGAGAAAAAGATTTTAAAAGTTTTCCCTATATAAGCCTATGTAAAACTAAGTGACCCCCGGTGCGGGGTCAATTTTGACCCGGGGGTCATAATTTGAACAATCTTGGTAGAGGTCCACTAGCCAATGCTACATGCCAAATATCTAAGCTCTAGGCCTTGTGGTTTCAGAGAAGAAGATTTTTAAAGTTTTTCCTACATAAGCCTATGTAAAACTAAGTGATCCCCCATGCGGGGTCAATTTTGATCCGGGGCTCATAATTTGAACAATCTTGGTAGATGTCCACTAGACAATGCTACATGCCAAATATCTAAGCTCTAGGCCTTGTGGTTTCAGAGAAGAAGATTTTTAAAGTTTTTCCTATATATTCCTATGCAAAACTAAGTGACCACCCCCGCGGGGTCAATTTTGACCCAGGGATCATAATTTGAACAATCTTGGTAGAGGTCCACTAGACAATGCTACATGCCAAATATCTTAGCTCTATGCCTTGTGGTTTCAGAGAAGAAGATTTTTAAAGTTTTTCCTATATATGCCTATGCAAAAACTACGTGCCCACCCGCGCTAGGTCAATTTTGACCCGGGGGTCATAATTTGAACAATCTTGGTAGAGGTCCACTAGACAATGCTACATGCCAAATATCTAAGCTCTAGGCCTTGTGGTTTCAGAGAAGAAGATTTTTAAAGTTTTTCCTATTTGTTGCCATAGCAACCAGAGTTCTGCATGGAATGGAATTCTTTGAACAATTTTGGTAGAGCTTCATGCAAGGAACATTCCTGCATAGTTTTATCAACATTGGCCTAGAGGTTTCAGAGGAGATGTCATTTGAATCAAAATGTTGACGGACGACGGACGACGGACAATCATCGATCAGAAAAGCTCACCCTGGCATAGCCAGGTGAGCTAAAAATGAATAAATATTATGCAAACATATCTTCATGGCTAATTATTACACGGATCTTTTCCGAGACCTTCGAAGACCGAAGCTGGAGACTGGCTTTTATTACCTCCCGTCGCACGGTGCAACTGTAAACATTTTCTCGATACATTTGGCTAAACTCGGCAGACATTAGTTGCTTGTTTTTCCTTTCAAAATATATTTAAATCAACTTCAAACATGACCAATTTCAACAGAAAATGAATTTTGAAAAGTAAGATCGTGTATTTTGAGCATGACATCACTGTAAAACTGCATAATAAAACAAGTGAGTAACTGCCACTGTATTGCCGAAGTGGGTGGAGTAACATGATTTGCAACATCAATAACGTCAGAGACTCGGCCGGGACCAATTGAGCTGACCAAATTATCGAAGCCCTGTTTTCCATAACCATATCTATTTCCTTTTTCTATGGTGTAAAGCACCAACATATGAAATCTCAATTTAAAGTCTAGGCTTAAAAGACAGTAACTTCTGTTTGTGGAGATTGAGATCAAATTTGCCACACCTATTTAGTTTCATATGCGAGTATCTTGTTTTAAAACAACACAATTTCTTTTCGCTCGCTTTTTTTTTTTTTTTTTAAGTTCCCCACACACAAACCAGGATCAACCAAATTACTTATGAGTGTATATAAGAACCAGCATCTTTATAAGTGGTATTATGCAGACAAATTAACCTGATCTTGACCTTTTTGCATGAATATTTCTTCAAGCGATAACATTGAATAAATAAATTTTCTTGAAGGTGAACTGTGCATTCGCACGAGTTTCCTTTGCAATTACAGAAATTGTTGGTGCAATACACTTCTTCAGAAGTTGCTAATAAGCAGTGATAATTATCAGTGGACTGGGTAGTGTGAAGAATTCAAGACATGCAGCATGCTGGTTTGAATCTATGAAACATAATTTCTCGACATGTAATGCAACTGAACGCGTAATCTAAATGTGATAAATGTAATAAGAGCCATGTTACACATGGTTAATCCCCCCGCCAGGAAGAAGTTACCTGAGGTTGTACTTTCGTACATTTTACTTGGTGAGAGAAAATCCTTAAAAAGCCGTATAGTTATGGCCATGCTGAGTACAGTTTTCAAGTAAGTGGAAAAAGAATAAGGCAATGAAGAGAAGGTTTGCAAAATTATATTAATGTTCATTATCAGTATAGGTATGATATTTTTCTATTTGACTAAAAGTAGGCAAGGTAGAGTTATTGTTCTTGCACACTGCACTTCCTACCAATGTGCTATGTCAGTGTATTAAGTTTGAAGAAAATCCCTCAAGTACTTTTGGAGTTACGCTTCGGACAAGTAAATCTGATAAAGGGGAATAACTCTAAAAGTAGGCAAGGTAGAGTTATTGTTCTTGCACACTGCACTTCCTCCCAATGTGCTATGTCAGTGTATTAAGTTTGAAGTAAATCCCTCAAGTACTTTTGGAGTTATGCTCTGGACAAAACTTTTAAAGTAAATCTGATAAAGGGGAATAACTCTAAAAGTAGGCAAGGTAGAGTTATTGTTCTTGCACACTGCACTTCCTACCAATGTGCTATGTCAGTGTATTAAGTTTGAAGAAAATCCCTCAAGTACTTTTGGAGTTACGCCTGGACAAGTAAATCTGATAAAGGGGAATAACTCTTAAAGTAGGCAAGGTAGAGTTATTGTTCTTGCACACTGCACTTCCTCCCAATGTGCTATGTCAGTGTATTAAGTTTGAAGTAAATCCCTCTAGTACTTTTGGAGTTATGCTCTGGACAAAACTTTTAAAGTAAATCTGATAAAGGGGAATAACTCTAAGAGTAGGCAAGGTAGAGTTATTGTTCTTGCACACTGCACTTCCTACCAATGTGCTATGTCAGTGTATTAAGTTTGAAGAAAATCCCTCAAGTACTTTTGGAGTTATGCTCCGGACAAAGTTTTTCAAGTAAATCTGATAAAAGGGGAATAACTCTAAAAGTAGGCAAGGTAGAGTTATTGTTCTTACACACTGCACTTCCTACCAATGTGCTCTGTCAGTGTATGAAGTTTGAAGAAAATCGCTCAAGTACTTTTGGAGTTATGCTCCGGACAAAATTGGGACGGACGCACGGACGCACACACGGACGCACGCACGGACGAAGACCATTTCTAATATCCCCTTCGCCTTCGGCGGGGGGATTAAAAATACTAAAATATCCCCACCCCCAATGTATGACTCAAAAACCAATTTGATATGTTGAAGTACATATCCATTGTTTGTGAAAAATTTGAAATAAATCTAACAAACAATAGCTGTCAGAAGGACAGCGTGCTCAACTTTTTTCAGTGCTTGCCAATAAAACAAAACTTACAGTAAAAGGCAAAACCAGGATCTGTATAAACAAGGGCCACAAGTAGTAAAGAGTTATCAAACTTAATTGTTTGATATCTCTGAATACTACAGCAAAGTTTTGAATTAATACTTCAAGTGGTTAATGATATATGTGCATGACAGTACCAGTTGCATACAAGACTTTAACTAGGAATTTCTAAGTACAAATCAAGAAACATTTTCACAAAGTTATCTTCTCTTGCTTACAGATAGGTGTCATGATGGTACATAAGTACGAAGGTAATGTTTCATATGGTCAGCAGTTAGGTCAACAAGTAGACAAGAATGAAAAATTAAACTGAGTTTCTAACTCAAAAAGGACAATAATTCAAATGAAATCCTCGACAGAGTTACCTTCTCCTCCTACAATTAGGGATCATGATGGTAAACAAGTATTCCAACTTAGCTCTTTTTAAAAGATGTCAGAAAAGATCAGTAGGTTTAAATGTATTACAAAGGAAAACGCTACAGCTTAAAAACCTGCTGACAATGTAGGAAAGCACTCTCAGACTGGTAAAAAATTGACGTCAATATCTATGTTTGAAGCATTACTGAAAACAAGAGCTGTTTATAAAACATGTATGCCCCCTTTGATGCAATCAGTAATGTGGAAAAAGAAATACAAGTGGCCTGACAAAAAATTTGTTTTTGGCCTCAAAAAGAACAACAATTTTTTGCCTTACAAAAAAAAAATTGTTGGCCTAAAAAAAAATTATGTGGCCAACAAAAAAAAAGTACAGGTGACCTTGACCTTTGACCTACTGACCTCAAAATCAATAGGGGTCATATGCTGGTCATGACCAACCTCCATACCAAGTTTCAAAATGATAGGCCCACGCATTCTCAAGTTATAGTCTGGAAACTGTTTTACTATTCCTGGTCACTGTGACCTTGACCTTTGACCTACTGACCTCAAAATCAATAGTCATTTGCTGGTCATAACCAATCTCCACACCAAATTTTAAGATGCTAGACCCATGCATTCTCAAGTTATCTGGAACCTGTTTTACAATTCCAGGTCACTGTAAACTTGACCTTTGACCTACTGACCTCAAAATCAATAGGGGTCATCTAATGGTGATGACGAACCTGCACACCAAGTTTGAGGATTGTAGGTAAAAGCATTTTCAAGCTATCGTCTGGAAACTATTCTCTACTGACAGACGAACATACCGACATGTGCAAAGCAATATACCCAGTTTACAAAGATATCAAAACAAGAACACTTGACTATTCGAGGGCTTTTCAATAACATGGGTTTTTGTCTAAGAATAGGTGGTATACTGTGTAAGCATTAAGGTGAAAATTATGAAACAACAAGAGCTGTCACTCATAAGTGATGAATGCCCCCGAGGTGGTGATGCTTGAATATGGTTCTTGCGCATTGCACTACAATTACCTATATTCAAAGTTTGGTATAAAATCATTGGTCATTGAAGTAAGGTGATCTGACAAAAAATATACAGAAAGAAAGGCAGATAATTCTCAAATACAGCAATAAAGGGTTATGGTTCTTGGGCACTGCAATGTCCTCTCCCACTGTATCCAATTTGAATGAATTTCCTACGGTTAAAGAGTACTGTAATGCTCTGGACAAGAAAATATAAGGGGGATAATTAAACAACAGCTGTCTCATGACAGCACACTCGACTATTCGAAAGCTTGTGGGTAAAATGGGATTTTCTGTCTAAGAACAGGTGTAATGTGTAATTGTCTATAAGAATTAAGGTCAAAGATATGAAACTTGTTCAAAGACCTTTGTAAATGTACATTACATGCAAAGCCTTACTCTGGATTCTGTAAGCCAACTGGGTGAAGAAGAGGGAATAATTTCAAAGAAATACATGACCTTGTATATTTGATCATGAAAAACTTTGTAATGTTTCAAACTTGATATGTATAAAATTAAAAAAGCATGACCGCTGCATGCTGCATAATTATTCTATGACATTTCAAATTAAAGTAAGCCATTTCGAGTATTTCCATATAATAGTCTGGTAAAAACTGTGACAAAATTCTAAGTTAACAAGAGCTGTCACATGACAGCACGCTCGACTATTCGAAAGCTTGTTGGTAAAATGGGGTTTTTGTCTAAGAACAGGAGTATTGTGTAATTGTCTATAAGAATTAAGGTCAAAGATATGAAACTTGTTCAAAGACCTTTGTAAATGTACATTACATGCAAAGCCTTACTCTGGATTCTGTAAGCCAACTGGGGGAAGAAGGGGGGATAATTTCAAAGAAATACATGACCTTGTATATTTGATCATGAAAAACTTTGTAATGTTTCAAACTTGATATGTATAAAATTAAAAAAGCATGACCGCTGCATGCTACATAATTATTCTATGACATTTCAAATTAAAGTAAGCCATTTCGAGTATTTCCATATAATAGTCTGGTAAAAACTTTTCAAAATTCTAAGTTAACAAGAGCTGTCATATGACAGCACGCTCGACTATTCGAAAGCTTGTTGGTAAATTGGGGTTTTTGTCTAAGAACAGGAGTATTGTGTAATTGTCTATAAGAATTAAGGTCAAAGATATGAAACTTGTTCAAAGACCTTTGTAAATGTACATTGCATTCAAAGCCTTACTCTGGATTCTGCAAGCCAACTGGAGGGAGGAGAGGGGGATATTTCAAATAAATACATGACCTTGTATATTTGATCATGAATAATCTTATAACTTTTCAAAATTAATATGAATAGAATTAAAAAAGCATGACTGCTGCATGCTGCATAATTATTCTATGACATTTCAAAAGAAAGAATTTCGAGTATTTCCATATTAGTCTGGTAAAAACTGTGACAAAATTCTAAGTTAAAAAGGGGCATAAACCTGTCAAAAGTCAAAAACATTGGTGAAGATGTTAACAGTAAAGATACATTTTAAGTTTCAAGTCCATACGTTCAATAGTATTCAAGATATTTGACTTTATAAAAATCTTTAACAAAAAATTCAAAGTTAAAAAGGTGCATAAATCTGTAAAAACTCAAAACAGAGTTATGGGTATTGTCTCCGCAGGTGTAGATGTTGATGGTGGACACATACTTTGAGTTTTAAGTCAATACTTTTGATAGTATTCAAGATATTTAACTTTATAAATTCTTTTACCAAAAATTCACAGTTAAAAAGGGGCATAAATCTGTCAAAAGTCAAAACAGAGTTATGGAGATTATTTCCTCAGGAGTAGATGTTGATGGTAAACGTATAGTTTGATTTTCAAGTCAATACCTTATATAGTATTAAAGATATTTGAATTTATAGAAAACTTTAACCAAAAATTCAAAGTTAAAAAGGGGCATAAATCTGTCAAAAATCAAAACAGAGTTATGGGGATTGTTTCCTCAGGTGTAGATGTTGATGGTAGACACATACTTTGAGTTTCAATTCAATACTTTTGATAATATTCAAGATATTTGAATTTATATAAAACTTTAACCAAAAATTCAAAGTTAAAAAGGGGCATAAATCTGTCAAAAATCAAAAGTTACGGGGATTGTTTCCCTAGGTGTAGATGTTGATGGTAAACATATAATTAAGTTTCAAGTCAATACCTTTGATAGTATTCAAGATATTTGATTTTATAAAAAACTTTAACCAACGCAGACACCGACGCCAACCACGCCGACGCCGGGGCAATAGCATTAGCCTCCTTATTCTTCGAATAATCGAGCTGAAAAGGGGCATAAATATGTCAAAAATCAAAAACATTGGTGAAGATGTTGATAGTAAACATACATTTTAAGTTTCAAGTCAATACGTTCGATAGTATTCAAGATATTTGACTTTATAAACATCTTTAACAAAAAATTCTAAGTTAAAAAGGGCCATAAATCTGTCACAAATCAAAACAGAGTTATGACTTGTTTCCTCTGGTGTAAATGTTGATGGTACACATATATTTTGAGTTTCAAGTCAATACCTTTGATAGTATTCAAGATATTTGAATTTATAAAAATCTTTAACAAAAAATTCTAAGTTAAAAAGGGGCATAAATCTGTCAAAAATCAAAACAGAGTTATGGGGATTGTTTCCTCAGGTGTAGATGTTGATGGTAGACACATACTTCGAATAGTCGAGCTAAAAAACAGGCAAAATCAAGTTATGGTTCTTGTACACTTCACTTCCTCTCATTGTGCTCTATTGTTTCAAGTAATTCCCTTAAATACTTTTTGACTTATGTTCTTGACAAGAAAATTTTAAAAATAGAGATAATTTTTTAAAAAGGCTATATAGGGTTATGATTCTTTGGCACTGCACTTCCCTTTAATGTCCTCTCTCATTGTATCTAATTTGAACAAATTTTCTTCAAAACTTCAAGAGTTAAGGTCCGGATATGGAAATGTAACAAAGGGAGAAAATTATAAATAAGGCAAAGCAGAGTTATGGTTCTTGCCCACTGCACTTCCTTTCATTATGCTCTATCACTGTATGAAGTTTCAAGTCACTTTAATACTTTAATAAGGTCAAACTAATAAAAACAAAACAAAAATTTCAGGTTGGGTGGGGGGACCAAGGGGCAGGGGTTGGAAGGGGGTGGGGGAGAGGTAGAGGAGGTACATTATGACCATGTAGTCATTAGCAATATAATTTGAAAGTCTGATGAAGAACTATTAAGAAATAAATATTAAGAATAAGATAAATATATTACAGAAACGAGTTGCAAAAATAATACTTAATAAACCGATGCGAACACCATCGGCAGAGCTATTCCATGAATTAAAATGACTGAGTTTTTCAGACCGATGCAAATACCACTGTGCTGTCCTGATATATAAAATTATGAATAACAATGCCCCATCATATTTGGCAGATATTGTAACGTTTTCTGACAATAAAACATACCAGTTAAGATCAGTATCAAACAAGGATCTTGTCTTACAGATAACACCTCGTACTAAATACATGGAAACATCATTCATAAATTATAGCAAAAATATATGGAATGACATTCCTTTAAATATACGTAGTTCGAAAACACTTAAAACGTTCAAAGGAAATTATAAGCATTATTTATTGAGTGAATGATAAGTTAATCTACATTTTCTTTAACATATTTATAATTGTGTTTAATTTATATTCATGTCCTTTGAGTGTCTGTCAGTGAATGTTTATGTATGAATGCATTTATTAACAGAATGTTTGTCTTATATATAAATGTGTCTTAACTTTGCCAGGTGATTTATTTTATGTATAATGCTTTTTCTTTCGTTTCTTTACTTTGAAGGCCATATTGAAAATTAGAATATATGTTTTCATATGTCTAAATGTGTAACCTTCGGTAAATAAAGCTATTATTATTATTATTATTATTAAATGACAAATATATAGCCAACTTCCGGTTATCTTGAAAAAATCTAAGTGCAAAAAGGGGCACTTTTTCAAATGTGACCTTGACCCAAAGATTTTAGCTGCATTACAACCCTGTTGTCATAAGCAACACAATTCCAAAGTTTGATGGAGAAATATATAGAAATGGCAAAGTAATAGCTAAGGTTAAGTTCTCGTGACAAAATTTAAGTACAAAACAGGGCAAAACTATGCTAATATGGTTGACAGAGTTACGTTATTTGTTGCAGTTGTCTATATTGCCATTACAAACAAGTATGTTAAGTTTAAAGTAAATACGTTTGATGGTATAGAAGATATTGACATTTAACAAAAACTTTAACCAACGCTGACGCCGACCCCGTCACCCACGCCAGGGCGAGTGCAATAGCTTCCTTATTGTTCCAACAGTTTAGCTAAAAAGAAATTTGCTTTGCAATCGGAAATATGCGGAAATATACATGGTTCAAATATGAGAAGAAAATTGGAGAAATTAATTTTAGGCCCATTCTACCATAACATGAACAACATTCAGTCCTAATTTCGGATCCTGCAGTTGAACATGCTACATTTAGAAAGATGGTCATGGATTCATTGTAATATATGTATTTTTCAAGATAATTATGTATATTTTTATACAAATATTTATTTTATTCGCTCTTTGAAATGTCAGTTTATTTAAGGTATTCACTCAACAATGTTGTGTCTGTCTATCTGTCTGAAACACCTATAATGAACAGGTCTTTTGTCTTCTCACTTATTTCTTAAAGCTGAAATAGTCAAAACATGTTTTCTATATGGTTTGTCTGTAATATGTGCAGTGTTCAGTGTTTATGATTAAATTTATGTATTTTACCTGTGTTTGATTGTATTTGACAAGTATTAATTTAAAGCTTCCCTTTTGCATACATTTGCACAGTGAAAAAAATAATGCATTTCCTCATGCTTTTATTATATATTGCACTCAATTATTAATCTTTTATTATATATTGCACTTAATTATTAAAAACAGTATTTTTGTGAATTGATTTCGAATCCTCATACATGGTATTTTTTGTTTGCAAAACTATTAAGCAACCATGTTTAATCAACAATGGTCACAATGCCATCTTTTTACATTTTCAAGTTTCTTATTAAAGTGACATTATGCGCATTTTTTTCAAGTACAAATCCAGCTGAATATGGTGTGTGTACAAAAGCCTAGAGGAAATAATAACTTTTAACCCAATACACCAAACTCTTCCCGCTACCAGTATGAAATAATCACTTTCAAAATATTGATTTTCTTATTTGACTGGGAGAGTCAATTTCAGAAAAGAACAACTGCATGCAGGAGTTGCTTCCCTTCCACTGCCGAAATCTCTTCCAACATCAACAACGACACAGTCAACTATCATTTTATCAATCCGATTTTTTTATATCTAAAGCACCAACTTAAAATACTAATGCGGCATAATCATTAATTTAACACATTTAAATGAACAGCAACCAAAAATTGCTTTTATAAAACTGTCACCAAAAATACACTATGTGCAATAAGATGCGCATAATGTCACTTTAACTTACAGGGTAATAAGTCGT
>JAFMSR010000007.1:36559536-36584524 GCA_022818135.1 Saxidomus purpurata
CGTCAGATATTTTTAGAAGACTGATACGACTCTTGAACCAGTATTGAAAATGGCCTTATAAAAAAGTAGAAACTTAACACCTATATAAATAGTAGGGTAAAAGATAAAATGTCGGCTAGGAAAACGGAATGGAACTTTTTTTTGCCTTATTTTGAAGTGGTAATACAAAGATGTTACCTAGCTATCGCCAGAAACATTTGTATCAGAAAAAGTTTGTATGCAGATATTAATACAAACGAGTAAAACGAACAGTAGTTAAAAACGTCACACAAATTGACAGAAATCCAAAAATCCAATGTTTTGTGAAAATTCATTGGATAACGTAACGATTATATCTTTACTTGCACGCATGATATTGTCGTAAACTTTTGTGTACGCATATATCTATCACATCACTATCACATCACATTATCCTTAATAAACTGTCGTCGTCATTACTTATTCTGGTAACAAATAAGCAAATATCATTTGTTGCGTTGTGGTAACATACAACCAATTCCGTTCATTCCATAGGTTGACGGAAATATTTATGTTGACAATCAAGGCAAGTTCTGATGTTTTGAATATATGTTTTCATTCAAATCCGTATGATTTTACTTTCTCAAAAATACATGTGTTAAAGTCAAAGTTTATATGTGCAATACAATGACTTTGCACATTATAGGACAGTCAGAGTTTACCCAACTATCCTTCCGGGGAAGAACCAGTTTCCTATTCTCCGCAAGAAACTGCTTAATTTCTCGCATGAAGATACATGGTGGGTACATGTAGCAGGTCTCGAACTCATGACCCTTAATCTGAGTGGTCATAGTGATTTCAAGTCAGCGACTCGATCCACTCAATAATGGAAGCAAACGTACATGCATGGCGCATTGTGTTACTTAAATGTATATAATTTACCTTTCAAGAGTGGCCTGTGAAGTAATCTATGCCTGCAAGCGCACACTTGCTTTCCAAATATTCTAATGGCCGGTTGCACAACACACGATTATCCAAGCGGCTATTATACCATAATAGAGAGTTATCGAACACGGAGTTAATCCTGAGTTATGTTCCGACTATCTTCGTTTGCTGGACGATTTTTTAAATACGACTTAAAATATCTGACGTTCGTGCAAGCGAGTTATCCAATCTAGGCCTATACAAGCTGATGTTATACTAATGTACTGCTTATTGGTAGGAATCTGTTAAAAACGAGGTACTGTGTTTTTGCCATTTGAAAGAGAAATTGTGTAAGAAATAGTTGACAAATACAATGATGTTGTAGAATAAGCCAAATAAAGCAAAAAAGTATCTTACATTAAGAATTTCCGAAAAGAAAAGCTGCGCGGACGTATCACATCAGAATACAATTAAAAAATATACATTTTTATCTTTAAATACAATGTGCATGAATAATAATGATGATATTAATAATAATAATAGTAATGATAATTCATGATCATTAATAATAATATTAGTAATGAACTAATGATAGTAAAAGTTAATACATTTTTTTTCATTATCATAATTATTATATATTTTTTTATTATTATTATCATCATCATCAACATACTTTTTAAGCGGAAAGCGAATTTAGCCCAGTGACATTTCTAATGAATAAATGTACTTGAGTGCATAAATATCTGCTGTGATCTGTTCATAAATATCATTGCGGAACAGCCAGTTCTAAACTGAAAGAACGTGTTGTGTTTTTAATTATTTCATTAATTTAAGTTTCTTGTAATGTAAATTATAAATGATGTGTGAAAACCTGGGAAAGCATATCAGATGATAGCGAACCTTATAACGGCATTTTTGTAAATTGTAATTACACTTAATTAAATCAGATTCTGACCACTGGGTATTCAAAAAGGCGTATACCCAGCTAGATTCGAATACCCGGCCAGCCGGGAGTTGGGTTATTCGAAGCTAACTTGGTATTGGCCGTAACTTATGCGAAAACCCAACTCATAGCTGGCTAGATATTCAAATCTACCTCGGTATTGAATACCTCATACCCAATTCCCATCTTTCAGCTAACATCACAGACGTTAATATTTATACCAAACAATAATTGAAACAACCGCTTCCAGAGACAGTTACTAGTACCCAAGGTGACGGATACTTCCATCTGAACAAAGTGGCTCGTGATAAATACTTTTTCTTTAATACCGTCTTTCACTATAAAGTAGATTTCTAAATGCAATCTTATCGAAATAATGCATTTTCATAATAATGTTTCGGACTTTCATGCATCGGCTTGCTTTCTTTTATTTCATCATTAAATGAAATATGGATGTAATTTAAACAGAATATATATTACATTTTAAACAAAGTGAGAGCTTGAGGCTGGATCAAGGCACATGTCTGCCACATATAGATAACGCCGCATATATCTCACAAATAGCTATTTTCAACGTATAAAGCACACGACAGACTGAGGGACGGACCGACGGACGGACAACGACAAAACTATACAAGGGATTAATAAGCGTTAGTTGCCATAAAAAGCAAAGGCATACCAGTCGTTGTATCATTAGCAGTATCCGTTACATGTAGGTGCAATCCTGTGGTTTTAAATCATATCAAAGGCGAAAAACACGCATTCTACGGAAAAGCGGTATCTGATTCTAACAAAAATATTCTTCTACAATATTTCTCGTATCTATACTTAAGGACAAAAGTTCTGTCCGGTATAATTAAAGACATACAAAAACTGAAAATGGATATTTTGTTCATAATTAGAAAAGCATAAGAATATCATCATTTTCGAGTCAGTTAACACATTTTCATTGTTCGTGACGTCGAACAGAATGCCTTGGGCGTTCAACGCACGTGCAACATGTGTTGTATGCTCACTGTCCTCCAGCCGACATAACACGCGCAAATTTTTCTATCTTGAAAGCTTCGTAATAACTACGGAAGCCCAATAGTGCCACTTTGTTTGTTTTTTTAATTGATTTTTTCAACATAACTAAGTTGAAAATTCAAGATAGTAAGTTGAAAATTCAACTTAGTAAGTTGAATATTCAAGATACTAAGTTGAATATTCAACTTACTAAGTTGAATATTCAAGATACTAAGTTGAATATTCAAGATACTAAGTTGAAAATTCAAGATACTAAGTTGAATATTCAAGATACTAAGTTGAATATTCAACTTAGTAAGTTGAATATTCAAGATACTAAGTTGAATATTCAAGATACTAAGTTGAAAATTCAACTTACTAAGTTGAAAATTCAACTTACTAAGTTGAAAATTCAAGATACTAAGTTGAAAATTCAAGATACTAAGTTGAAAATTCAAGATACTAAATTGAAAATTCAACTTAGTAAGTTGAATATTCAAGATACTAAGTTAAATATTCAAGATACTAAGTTGAAAATTCAACTTACTAAGTTGAAAATTCAACTTATTAAGTTGAAAATTCAAGATACTAAGTTGAAAATTCAAGATACTAAGTTGAAAATTCAACTTAGTAAGTTGAATATTCAAGATACTAAGTTGAATATTCAACTTACTAAGTTGAATATTCAACTTACTAAGTTGAATATTCAAGATACTAAGTTGAAAATTCAACTTACTAAGTTGAAAATTCAAGTTACTGATTTTAGTACTTAGTATCTTGAATTTTCAACTTAGTATCTTGAATATTCAACTTAGTAAGTTGAATATTCAACTTAGTATCTTGAATATTCAACTTAGGAAGTTGAATATTCAACTTAGTATCTTGAAATTTCAACTTAGTAAGTTGAATTTTCAACTTAGTATCTTGAATATTCAACTTAGTATCTTGAATTTTCAACTTAGTAAGTTGAAAATTCAACTTACTAAGCTGAATATTCAACTTAGTAAGTTGAATATTCAACTTAGTATCTTGAATATTCAACTTACTAAGTTGAATTTTCAACTTAGTATCTTGAATTTTCAACTTAGTATCTTGAATTTTCACCTTAGTAAGTTGAATTTTCAACTTAGTAAGTTGAATTTTCAACTTAGTATCTTGAATTTTCAACTTAGTATCTTGAATATTCAACTTACTAAGTTGAATTTTCAACTTAGTATCTTGAATTTTCAACTTAGTATCTTGAATATTCAACTTAGTATCTTGAATTTTCAACTTAGTATCTTGAATATTCAACTTAGTAAGTTGAATTTTCAACTTAGTATCTTGAATATTCAACTTAGTATCTTGAATATTCAACTTAGTAATTTGAATATTCAACTTAGTATCTTGAATATTCAACTTAGTAAGTTGAATTTTCAACTTAGTATCTTGAATATTCAACTTAGTATCTTGAATATTCAACTTACTATCTTGAATTTTCAACTTAGTTATGTTGAAAAAATCAATCAAAAAAAAACAAACAAAGTGGCACTATTGGGCTTCCGTAAATAACAACATATGTTGAGTATTTGTCTAAATTTTTACGTCTTTCAATGGGACTATCCTTTGGTAACAAAAATCACTTGAAATTTTTGTGATTATAAGCTTCATGTACATAAAATCTAGATAAATGTGAAATTCATAGTTTATGCCGTCACGGTTGATTGAATGCTTTTGTATAGAATTCTTTACACCTTGTCATGTAGCAAGTAGTCTCAAAACATAATTTTGCAAATAAAAAATTAAAAGCAATGTACAATTGAAATTTAATTAAACAATTTTGAACCGGACAGAACTTTTGTCCTTCAGTATATAATAGCCATGTCTCTTCATAATTAATCTTAACACTAATTAGTCACGAATATTTGAGTATATAATTTCCATGTTCAACGATAAATTGCCGTATAAACCACCCCACTAGCAGGTATGGATAATCGCGCGTTAATCGGAATCATAACCGTGAAAAATATATGTTCCGGCAACTCGATTATAGTAAGCGGCGCTTATCAAATCAGTTGCTGAAAGATAAGTCGGTGTTCAATAAATCAGTGTTGTGCAATCGAGGCTTAAGCGCCTATTATATTTGTTCAACAACCGGCCAGTACTGTATCTTTTACTTACATGTACTGTGATTTAATTATTGTATAGCCAGTAAAGATATCGGTCAGTGACAATCTGTACTTGTAAACATGTTGCACGGGTAGTACGTGCAAAAAGTTGCATAATAGCCTTCGGTCAGTTCGAAGGACATCCACGTGCTTAAATATTGGGAAAAATAGTGCAGTATATGGAAGATTATTTTGTTACTCATGATAGTAAATTTTTTAAAAACTTAAGTAACGAAAAAACGCTCAATATAAAAGTGCACAGTTTCTTTTTGGTGTCAGTATGTCTGCTTAATTAGACGGTTAATTTCTTCTAAAATTTGAATATGAATAAAAAATGATATAGTTAATGAAAATAACAATTAAAAATTGACTGTTATAGGCTGAATACCTTTAAAGCCGGTTCCTCAACATTGCTTAACGGGGTTAGGTATGTGGCTAAAACAACTTTGGATTTCTGTATCGGGTTTTCACCAAATTTAACCTGCACGGGGAAAGTGGGACGCATCTCGATGTTAGGTTCACTGTTGGATTTCTCATAGCGCGATGTTAAATTTCCTTTGTAATCGTAACCCATGCCATTCGGTGGGTTACGGCGAAATGGCGGCGGGATTTTGAAATGAAAACTTGTGCTACGAAGAAAAAGAGTCGTCAGACAAAATCCATTCTTGATTTATGATGACACAGAATTCTTGGCAAGGGTTCGTCTCAGATAAGAAAGTGTGACGTATTAGCTGTCATGCGCACATTTATGGTTTTTGCATATTTAACAAAATACTGAAACAAGAGGGCCATGATGGCCCTATATTGCTCACCTGACTACCATTGGCTATAATAAAAGGGGTCATGATTCTAACATAATTCGTAGAGGTCCACTACACAATGCTAAGTAACATTTCAAATATCTATTATCTGCCTGTCGGCCTTGTGTTTTTTTTAAGTTTTCCCTATATAAGCCTATGTGAAATCAAGTGCTTTCCCCCTACAGGTGGAAGGAACATACCTTTGACTTTTTTTTCTTAAGCTAATGTCCTTTTCTATGCGTTTTAAAATTGATATCAGAATAAATAATAAAAAAAAATTGAAAAAAAAATTTTTTTTTCTTCATAGCTCTTTACTATAGACAAGGTTCCCAACACACTCTGTATGGAAACAAGCATGTCGCTCCGAAAAACTCTTCCATTTCTTTCAAATTGAAATTACGTTAAACAAATTTGAACGAATTTTAGAGGGAAATGATAGAGCTTTAAGAAAAAATTTACTTCAATGGAAAATTCCAAGCCGTTTTCGTTCTACACGCGAATATGTTTGGTACCACTGTTTAGCTTATTCAATTGTCTACAAACCCAAATAATCTTTTTCTATCGATGCACAGAATTCGGTAACATGTGTCAAGGGTCAAAATGAAAAATACGCAAACTGTGATATTGTTGTTATTGTGAGTATAATCACGTTTTACAGCTCTCCTTATGGTTTTGTTGTGATTATTTTATAAATACCGGGTATGGCCACTAGTTTGTCGGATAACCTGTACAATACGGCGTCTCATGGAATTGACGTAACGTTGTACGACGTGTGCAGGAATGTTGTTCCATTCGATCTGCAGAGCATTCTGTAGCTCCTGCTAACTATTGACGACAGGTTTTGACCTAACTCTACGACCAAGAAGATCCCAGATATGCCCGATTAGGTTGAAGTCAGGAGAACCTGCAGGCCACGGCATGACGTTAACGCCATTTTCATTTAGGTATTGCTGCGTTAGCCGTGCCGTATGCGGACGTGCATTGTCGTGCATCAATGTGGCGGGGATATGCTGATTAACGAATGGAACAGCTACTGGTCTTAACACGTGGTTAATGTACTCGGCTGCATTAATATTGCCACTTACATGATCAGTTTTCCTGTTTCCCATAATCCCGCCTCTAAACAATAACACTGCCCCCGCCAAACCTGTTTCTTTCTACAACACAGGCGTCAGCATATCGCACCCCTCTCCTAAATACCCTCACCCTCCCATCAAGTTCTTGATTCATCGGAAAAGACAATTCTATACCACTGAAGGCTTGTCCAACGGAGATGAAGCCGTGCACAGTTCAAACGAGCAACGCGATGACGTCGTACGAGCACATTACCAACGTGAGCTCGTCTTAGTCCTATAGGCCGAACACAATGACACAGAACCTCAGAACGGTGTCCCTGCCTCGCTGTAGCGGTAGCGTTTTAGAAACGACTCCTGGTGTGCGCTAGTTAAAAATGACGGTTTAATACGTTAGCTACACAAGGCCTGTCGGATCGAGGACGATCGGCAACTGTTCCTGTTTGCTTGAACCTGGCATTAAAGTTTACTTACTGTGTTTCTGTGGCAATTAAATGCCCGTGAAATATTATCGACGGAGTTACCTCTGCTAAGCATTATCAAAGCTTCAGTACGTTGACGCTGAGAGAGTCTGGGACTTTTAAATAATGATAGCATTTCGGTCAAACAACTTGTCAATTTACCGACACAGGATTTAGTGACCATCAGTACGTTTTTAAACTGCTCGCTCTCAGATTTCGAACTGTCTGAACTTAACACATTTTAGGACGAATAATCAAATTAAAAGGTTCCAGTATAAAATCATGTAAAGTTTTGCTGTATGTTTGAAATTGCACGCTTCCAAATTATAAAGCGTTACAATGTTAACAAAGCGTTTGAAATCCCATTATAAACATAGTGTAGCGGTGCCGTTAAACCCAACTATTTCAAACAGCTTTTCACAAATTGCTACCTACTGTTTTACTTGTGTTGTTGATTCTAGCATTTAGTTTTTCATTTTATGTTTTAAACATCATTTTGTACTTGGGCCATGTCCTGCTACATAGACTGGGCATAACTACACATTATAAGTGTTAATTTTGTTTTTAACCCCTATCTCATTTGGTCAAAATTTACTTAATTTCTATTAACCTTTGGCATCCTTTTTGCTCCAAATGATGCATCATGAAACACGTATACAACAATGATTATCCCGATTTGTTTTCATCAAGCTATGCTCAAGCAAAATTAGATGAAATTTCTGATTGTTTTATTATATTTTTAAAATGTCACATTTTTTCCATATACATGTATTTGTATTCGAAGACAATTTTGTCCAACTTTAGTGGCTGAGCACGATTTTCTCGCTGGTTAAATATACAATGATAAAGCGAGCGAGTTCGATCAGCAACTATAGTGACTGTGGTACAACTAAAGTGGCATCGAACTACCTCTGGTTTGACTAAAATGACGTCATCCGGTCACCACGGTTCGATCATAGGGACCTGGTTGCACAACTATATTTCAAAATGAATGCTAAAAAATTCCAGTCTTTTACGAAAAAAAAATCAGTTTCTTCTACTTAATAATAAAGACAAGGGTGGACGGTCGCCATCTTTTTACCAAGCGGAAGCGGACATCCATATTCAACGGCATTTCTACGGCCCTCTCGGCGACCCTATACGGCGAGGAACATTGTGTCAGTGTATCGAGTGCGGCCTTATTTCAGTTAATTTTGAGATGAAATAATGGTGTGGGACAAAGTTTATTTGAATAATTGTAATTAGGCCGCTATCAGCACATCGACACCATTTACCTTGGCTGTATAGGGTCGCCGAGAGGGCCGTAGAAATGCCGTTGAATATGGATGTCCGCTTCCGCTTGGTAAAAAGATGGCGACTGTCCACCCTTGTCTTTATTATTAAGTAGAAGAAACTGATTTTTTTTCGTAAAAGACTGGAATTTTTTAGCATTCATTTTGAAATATAGTTGTGCAACCAGGTCCCTATGGGTTCGATTAGAGTAAATCGGTGGTTTCTCTGGAACAAATATGGCGGCTAAAGGTAAGAATGCATTTTGCGAGAACTACAAATCTTCTATATGAACGTTATTTCTTCCTAAAACATTGAAACATTGAAAATTGTGCGAAATATGTGAAATTAGACATGCAGCAAGTGAATTAATCTGAAATGTGGAAAATTACCGATAAATTCGACACATTTATGAGCTGTAAGTATTTATAGACGATTCGTCGCACTACCGTTTCGTACCCTAAGCTAAATTAACTTTAGGTACAATTTTTCGTCTTTTAAATGCATCTAGACAGCCTATTACAGTTTGTGATCTGTCATAATACTTGCTGTCATCAACTTCCAGGCATATTACCGTAAACAACACTATTTTATTTGTGGGCGCCGCCATATTGAATAGACCAGAGGCTAACCAAACGCGGTTCGATCACTTTTTCATAAACGCATGCGTACTTTGACTTCCGGTACCAAACTATGGTTGCTGGTCGAACTCGCTCGCGCGTTGTCTATACGATATATACAGGCACAATATTGGACGGCGATTGGCCAATTTGCGATGAGCGTGGTCTAAAGCCGATATAACTATAGTTATCATAAAAAGAAACATGCACACTTTTAATGAAATGATTATCATCTAGCATGGTGGCCTAGCAATCACGTTTTCCATTAGTACATTTATTTCTATTTTTTAATTAATTTAAAAAGAAAAACCATTTTTAATGACAAACATTATTGCTGTTTTTGAGCAATGATACAATATTTACATTTGTTTTGAAACGTGTACTTTAATACTATCAGTCAATGTGTTTCATACCGAATCACTTTATTATACAGATAAATCATTTGTGCCCTTACATGACACAAAGGGGTACAGTGGTGGACATAGATTACTTTCCAAGCAGCAAAACAGTGAGTTTTGGGATGAGAATGTGTAACCTTTACAATTACAAACGACAGTCCTTCACAGTGCTTTTACCATAGAGACCGACATAGAGCCTACGTGTTTATTCTGCAGGTTTCGTTATTCAATTAAATAAGGTGATTTCGGACGTGCAGTCTAAATCTGCAATTTTCAAGTAACATGTAGAAAGAAAAAAGAACTGACCGAATCCCGAATTAAAGGTTGTGCCTTTATTTCATTTTTGAATGGCTCGCTCTCAGACTTCAGTGAAATATAAAGTTGTTCGAACTGTGTGAACTTAACATGGATTAAAACTAATAATCAACGAACAAGACTTCTGAATTCATATAGCAGTGCTAATGCTTTTTAAATTCCAAATGTAAACATATAATGTAGCGGTGCAGTCAAACCAAACTCACCAACATTTTCTAAAATTACTATACATGTATGTTGATTATTCTAACATTTACTTTAAATTTACTTTTTGTGTTTAACTATATCATTTTGGAGAAATTTAAATATTTCACTAAAACTTTGAACGAGCAGCTTAAATACTAAAAGAGATCGTAATTTATGCATAACATTGTAAAGATGACGAGTTACCATATTTCACGGTGGGGAATCACATGGTTAAAATAATCTCTAAACAAAAGTGAATATATGAAAAATATTATAAAATAATGAAAGCTGTTCAGCTGTGATTACAAAACGTAGACTATCTTATGACAACATGAACGTATTCTAGAACTACTCAAGTCTCAATAACAATCATCTTCTGATTGTGCTGAACACTTCAAAACTAAATTAGTTCAGTGTACTGAAGGGTTTATTACAATCGGAAGGAGACTACGATTGAGACCTATGTAGTTCTAGAATACATTAACGTCGCAATAAGATAGGCTACATTTCATATTTAAAGCTAAACAACTTTTATTATTTTTTAACATTTTCATAGATTTACTTTTGTTTAGAGATTATTTTGAACACGTGATTCCCCCACCTTGATATTTGTAAGCACATGTTTCACAGGTGAAACTGTACCATCACTGAAAAAGCATGCAGTGTGACCACATTTACGGCAGGACATGCGTCCGAAAATGTTACATTCTAGTGTACATGTATGTTTAAATAAAGCACCTATGCACGCAGAAAAGGTCTAATTATTTACGGATTACAGACCGGTTAGGTCTATTACGAAGCTTTCAAGATAGCAGTGTGTGCGTTTTATGTGGACTGGAGGTTAGTGAGCCTACAACACATGTTGCACGTGCGTTAAACGCCCACGAACATTCTATTCGACGTCACGAACATGTGTAAATTGATTCGAAAATGATGATATTCTTATGTTTTTCTAATTATGAATAAAATATCCAATTTCAGTTTTTGTGTACCGGACAGAACTTTTGTCGTTAAGTATATTATATTTATCAGATATACTGCTTCAGATATAAGTCAGCAGTTTGATTGTAAATGCAGATAGACAAAATATGGTGATGTGCTTTTTTACGAACTCTTAGGAAATGTGCTTGGCGAACAATAACAAACTGCCCAAGTCACTCGAGTCGCCATCTTGAAAGACAGAAAACTTTGCAGACAAAATAGGAATACATGTAATTTTTCATGATATATATTCTACGTTTAACACACAGTGGGGTATCGTTTGTTTACAAATCTTTAATAAATGATGCATATTCCATAACAGTAAGGTTTCGATACGACAAGTCAGTCAGTAGATGTGGTGTCGTGTCAGTTTATGCTTGTTCAACGAGAATGAGTCTCCTTGAATTATTTTGGGCTCATGCCTCAACATCAACCATCACCAATTTCCGAAATATTTACATGTCAGTTTTGTTTGTGGGCCCGCTGTGATCACAGTTTTTCTTGTTTCGTTCAAACGGGTTTTTAGTGAAGAAGTAGATAGTTATTTTGCACAAACATTTTGATCAAAGCGCTGAAGACGCTGGATTTGTTTGTGTATTCAAAATATTTGTTCTTTGTTTTGTTGTGACGGCTATTTCAGTCTGTAATCTTCATTAGTGAAGGCTATACCAGTTGGTAATAAGATATGAACAGAATGCAATAAATCGTATTTTGGATCGAATTGTCTCTGTTTCTATTCCCGGTACACATAGACAGCAGGGATTTTCACTGTACTCAACAAAATGTTTTCACCTACTGTCTAAAATCAGACACTGATCGAGTAGCTAGCTTCGATAACACAAACCAGCAGGCAATAGCACCGATCAATAAGGGGATCAATTTATTGTGCGGGCCGACAAAGTAATAATGCGTATCTAAAATACCACAATATACATTTATAAAACGAATATGGTCGAGACCAGGAAGTAACGATGTTCAAATGTTTTTCTGCAGTCATTAATAGATAAGACATGAATGTTTTTTAACAAAATAGCTCAGTTTGATGCGTTTCAAGATTACGAGGCCTACAGTCGAATATAGGGTAAATTGCCTTTTACTTAAAACAATCACCAGCTATGAAATATAACAAATCGTTTAAACATCGACATTAACGTATCCTAACATTTCTGCTTACGCGTATTTCTAAATGCATGTAGGAATGCAGACTAGCTCGCGCCAGGTCCGCGGAATAAACATATCAGCGATAAGGAAAGTTATAATTACGTCCCTTGCCGCGCATTCAATAAAATGTATAAATGGATGGATGTATTCGTAAAAAGAGAATGTGTAAACATGGGCATAAATATTCCTGGCTGTTCAAAATATTTCATTCTTTAAATAACGATCATGGTTAGACATTTTGTTGTCACAGAAAGTCCAAAACATATGTTTTCTTTCCACACAATGTTTAAGAAATGGCCGGCGGGTTAAGAAATCGGAACTATTTCTATAGGGTAAATTATATACAGTAAATCGTCCCTTATTTTTACGCATCATTGTAAAATGAAATACATCCGCGGTTCTTATTCGGAAACAGTTTACTTTAGTTATATTTACAAAATTTAGTAAAATTTAGCTGATGCTGCATGAGTTTATAACATTATATATTGAAACAATACAACTTTAATGTCTGCGGTGGCCATATGGTTTCGAATGAAGAATCATAATTTGGGATTATATACTGACTGACGTGCCGGGGCTACTTTCAGATTTGGTATTTAAGGAAAAGGCATCGGAAAACGGTAAGTAAATTTGTTTGTTTCACAAACAAATAAAAATGAATGAAAATCGCCTTAGAAAGTAAGATAAAGAATAGGTTAACATCACTGTTCAATGTGTATTGTTATATTGTTATAAATCGCCTCCTAGCTTGACCGTTTACAAGCACAACTCATAGATCTGTTTGGAATAGCATAGATGCACGAATAAATCGTGGCAATGTCGCTGCAGGTGTTCGCAACTTTGCACGCCTTTTTACTTCAAAATCCGAGCTGCACGATTTCACCGTGCTCTTTGAGGCAAACAAAAAAAAAAACAATTTAGTTGCTGGTTTAACCACAATAGAATAATTGAGATAGTTGGTGTAATGTTGTAGAAGATTGAAAAACAATCTATACTCGGTACATTTAAAAACGCAACACTTGCATGTTGCGTTGTAGGAGTTTAACGCCCGTTCCAACCGTGTTTGGTTCATTTTAACAGGCGGGCAATTTATTTAACAATCGTTCCTTGGAAGAACCAGTACTAGACAATTCTTTTTGAAAATTTAACTTTTATGTATTTACATTAACGGAGAATTGATTGTCAGATGTATAACTGTGCAAAGAAAGAGCGCCGGCTGGCAATTTGTTATCAATATTGAGAAAATGGTGAATAAGTCGTGAACAATGTTAACACCAAAGTATTGTTTTAGTCTGAAATAACATGTTGCGATAGGTTTCGCATCAATCATAAATGTTTTTGTGGGGTATATGGTTAAATGAAAAGAATTGTCATATTTATGAAATATCGCTAAAGTCATTCAAAATTTGTGAGAAGAATGGGCTCATTTCACAAATTTGGTGGACAATCAGATTTTGACCATGTAACAGATTTGTTTGAAACTTTAACATCTGATCATTTACACTCATTTATGTTCACTTAGCGCTTAATTCAAGTAAAATTTTCACTGGAGGTTTTATTAAAAATTGATTTCCCTATCCTGGTTGCCCAACCAAGAAGGAGTTATTTTATCATAAGTAAAAATTTGATACACATACTTTGCCTAAGGAAAGCTGTAAATATAAGACCTATTGTACAATATTTGCATTAAAAATTATATATTTAGATGGAATTCATTAGAAATGCAAGTTTGAAAAATTATTATTACCTCCCTTTACCTATCTTGGAAGATAGATTGGAAATAAATGAATTCAAAAGCTACACGTAGTTTTAAAACTTGCATTTTGGTTCAGAATGTTAGAATATTTGTATATCTATCCAATTCAAATGTAAAGGAAGAAATTATATCGAAATAAACGTTTTAAATACTTTCATATTAAAAGGTAGTAATAAAATTTTATAAAAGTTTAATAAAATGTAAATTTCTGATAGGGATCCAACTGTATGTAATGGGTCTTTTTGTTCATTAAATAAATCTCTTACAGAATATACAGAAAGTAAAAAATGTGGCTTAAAAGTGATTGACCACCTTTAAAATAGTGGTTTCATTTACAAAAAAGGGGAATGAAGCAAAGTTTTAACAAAATTAATAGACATACCAGATTTAAAAAAAAAATTCATTTTGGTTATGACAAACATTATCACTGTTAAGTAAATTTTCTTAGGTTGTCTAAATTCTTAACATATTGATTTGTTAACTTTTTCGAAAAAAAAAAAAAAAACAGAATAAAAGTTTAATTGCAAATATTGATTTTTAGCTCACCTGACTATGCCAGGGTGAGCTTTTCTAATTGATGATTGTCCGTCGTCCGTCGTCTGTCGTCCGTCGTCCGTCAACATTTTGATTCAAATGACATCTCCTCTGAAACCACTAGGCCAATGTTGATAAAACTATGCAGGAATGTTCCTTGCATGAAGCCCTACCAAAATTGTTCAAAGAATTCCATTCCATGCAGAACTCTGGTAGCTATGGCAACAAATAGGAAAAACTTTTAAAATCTTCTTCTCTGAAACCACAAGGCCTAGAGCTTAGATATTTGGCATGTAGCATTGTCTAGTGAACCTCTACCAAGATTGTTCAAATTATGACCCCCGGGTCAAAATTGACCCTGCGGGGGTGGTCACTTAGTTTTGTATAGGCTTTATATAGGAAAAACTTTTAAAATATTCTTCTCTGAAACCACAAGGCCTAGAGCTTAGATATTTGGCATATAGCATTGTCTAGTTAACCTCTACCAAGTTTGTTCAAATTATGACCCCAGGGTCAAAATTGACCCCGCTGGGGTGGTCACTTAGTTTTGCATAGGCTTATATAGGAAAAACTTTAAAATCTTCTTCTCTGAAACCACAAGGCCTAGAGCTTAGATATTTGGCATGTAGTATTGTCTAGTGTACCTCTACCAAGATTGTTCAAATTATGACCCCCGGGTCAAAATTGACCCCGCGCTGGTGGTCACTTAGTTTTACATAGGCTTTATATAGGAAAAACTTTAAAAATCTTCTTCTCTGAAACCACAAGGCCTAGAGCTTAGATATTTGGCATGTAGTATTGTCTAGTGTACCTCTACCAAGATTGTTCAAATTATGACCCCTGGATCAAAATTGACCCCGCGGGGGTGGTCACTTAGTTTTGCATAGGCTTATATAGGAAAAACTTTTAAAATCTTCTTCTCTGAAACCACAAGGCCTAGAGCTTAGATATTTGGCATGTAGCATTGTCTAGTGGACCTTTTCAAAGTTTGTTCAAATTATGCCCCTGGGGTCAAAATTGACCTTGCCCGGGGGGGGGTCACTTGTTTTATAAAGACGTATATAGGAAAACCTATTGTATATAACATTTTCTAGTGATCTTCCACCAGGCAAGTGGACTTGTAACCAAGGTGAGCGATAAAGGGCCATCTTGGCCCTCTTGTTTTTTATTTTTGCACTTTTGCAATTTTTTCGTGTCGTTTTTAAGAAAATTACACCACAAGACAATAGTCAATGGAAAGGGCAATTAAAATCTATGCAATTGTTTTTCCCCATAATTTGTTAAATTAAAATATTTGACTTAAAAATGTTTTTTAAATGTACTAAGCATACTTTCTCGCTGCGCTCGCCTCCAAATTACATAGACAACGGCTACTCGTGATCTATCATTTTCGAATTACATGTGTGGTTTCGTCAAACGGACTAATCGTCAAACTTTGTGTGTATTGTAGGTGCGAAACGGGTTCTTCAAAAACTAAACATTGTATAATATATTCGGTCAAAAAAAGAAATTGTCCATGGCTCTTTCTCGTGTAAATTTGTAACCAGTCCGCCATTTTTTGTCAAATTTTCAGCACAGACTAAGTACACTAACGGCCACTAGCGGAAATGGGTAAAATATGCTATAACTTTGGAGATAAATAAGAAATCGCAAAAAAAAAATTCAACAGGGTTTTATCTGACCTGTATTTAACACCAGCTCAATTGATATGGTTATTGCATTAGCAGCGTCTTGGAGTTCAGTTTTCAGAGACGTTCTCTAAACAAAGTTAATCTCATCAATACCGTGTATGTCCACCATTGGAATCGATGCATGCTTGGCAACGACGCCTCATTGATGCGACAAGTATGCTGAAAAATGCCTGGGGAATACCATTCCAAATTCTCACACGCGCAGGTAACGTCAACGGCTGATTTTGGAGGCGACGTAAGCGCCGCTGCATCTCATCCCACACGTGTTCTATAGGAGACATATCCGGTGACATTGCAGGCAGCACATTCACATTGTTCTGGATCAAGAAGTCGGTGCATTATCCGGTTGCAGCGTGGCGTTACGTTGCTGCACAAATGAAAGGACGTGAGCCCGTATGATTTCGTCACGGTATCTGATGCTTGTAAGTGTGCCGTCCACAACCACAAGAGCTGTTCTACCACGGGATGAGATGCCACCTCACACCATGACACTACCTCCGCCGAATGGACGTCGTTAAATCACACAACTGTCATGGAAACGTTCACCAACACGACGGTACCGTCTAGAATGACCGTCGCTGCTGTCGAGATGAAACCTGGACTCATCCGTGAAAAGAACACGTGCCCAGTCTTGTTGCGTGAAGTGTATGTGTCGTCTACACAAAGGCAAAACGTGCTACACGATGACGTTGCTAGATAACAGGACGTATGGCTGGACGTCGTGGACGTATGCCTCGTTCAAGCAATCGATTACGTACCGTTCGGGGACTAATTCTTCGAAGGCCAGGAATACTTCTAGCTGTCAAAGTAACAGTTCTGAGTCGTTCACAGAGATGAACGACCCGGATGTTCGTATCCTGGCGATTAGTTACGCGTGGACGTCCTGACCGAGGCCGGTCTCTGGTGGTCCCAAACTGTTGGTACCGTCTCCCCAAGGCGTCTACAGTATTTCGGTGCACACCAAATTGTCTGGCAACGTCAGTATGACGTACACCAACTTCAATCATGCCTACGGCGCGGTATCTGTCAGTATTATTTTACCTTGGCATGGCGTATCAAAGACGTTTTTCAAAATTATGCTGGTTTGTGTCTTACAGGTATCAACACTATGCTTTTATACAGGTTTAAGCGAAAAACGTGTTTGCGATTGACTGCTGGCCGAAAAAAAAACGTGAAAACGAAGACGTTGGCCAGACAGACAAACTACCCGTGCAACTCATGCACTGACCAGTGTAAATGACCGAGAGGGATACACAACTTACCTGTGTAAAGTTTCAAGCTTTAATTTATAAAATTGAGCGATACAAGAACATTTTACACATGCACAGTTTCTTTTTTCCGCTTGTATACGATAGGCGCTTAAGCCTCGATTATTATAAGCCCATTGCACAACATTGATTTATACAACACTGACTTATCTTATCAGCAACTGATTTGATAAGCGCCGCTTACTATAATCGAGTTACCGGAAAATATTCTTCACGGTTGATATAATAATTCCGATTAACGCGCGATTATCCTTACCTGCTGGTAGGGTGGTTTATACGTATAAGTTCGAGGAAGAGGTCTGCAAGGTGTTTATAGACCTGTGAGGGGATTTGTGAATCGAGCGAGCTCTATTAAAATTTGCTTCTTTCTGCGCCGCTGTATACATGTATATGCAAATCAATTACGTACGAGAAGTGCGTGCTTTTCATGCCCCAAAACGCTATTGTCAAGTCAATTCGCAACACGAATTCAGACGGATACAAGACGGAAAGCGTTAGACGTCTAAGAAGATAAAAGTAAGATATTTTGCTTTTTATGTCGCCACTTAGAAGGGGGTATAGATTAACCTTTGTCCGTCCATACGTATGTACGTTGGTCCCTTCATTCTTGTGGCACGCATTGCTCCTTTACTAATTGACCTATTGTCACAAAACTTCAGACAAAGGTTTATTGGGATGAGAAGTTGTGTACCTTTGTTTTAGATTTTATATGGGACCTGAGAAACACCAGATTTTTTGGCTAAGTCAAAGTTTATAAACAAAATACAAAAAATGTAGTCTCTTATTTCATATACCAAATTGTTCAGTAAAGGCAGTTGAAGTTTTCTATAGTGAATATTTTTGTTTTTACCAACTCATAGTAACTAGATTAGTAAATTGCACGCTTGATAATAATACATTTAAAAATTATATTTTAAAAACAAGTTTGATGTTTTCTACATATCTAATGACGCTAGATACTCAAAGGATGTGCTGTTCGAAGCACAAACAACATTTCTAAACCAAGCATTCGCTACAGAAAGCTTTTACTGCTTTGTCTGAACTTTTTTGTGCATGATATATGTAATAGTAACTTCAAACACTTCATAAACCATAACTAGTTGACATAGTCACCAAACTTTACACAAATGGTCCAGCATTTTACATAAAGCTGAACAAAGGTTTGTTTATGTTGTGGGCAAATTCTTGTTTTTATTCCCTGCTGTTGCAGTGGGCTTAGAGCATTTAACTTGCAGAGAAATTGTAGGTTGTGAGCCTACATTTATCTTATGCTGTCGACAGCAGTAGTAGTAAACGTACGTCTGTCGTTTTGTTCGTGTGCCCGTGCGTCCGTAAGACCTTCCGTCCATTTCCAGGAGTTATATTAACTGTATTGTCACTTTGATACTGAAGGGTACGTGTATTGTTCACTTTTTTGCGATATTATTTACCTGGAAGTCATTAATAATCTGTAAAAATTCGTGAAATTAATTTTAGGTGTCCGAACATTTCAAATAAACAAATAGTTATAATTATAGAAGTCAGCATATCGCAGACACGGCAAGTTCAGTCTGGTAGAGCGTTGCTTTAAAGTCCCATATGTATTTTAATTACTCATGTATAGAATAATAAATTTACGGATAGAATAATGATACTAGTTATTATCTATTTGGTCCAAAAATGTTGAGCTACTCATGTCATTCATATCTTTATACGAAAAAGCGTTGTCAGAAAGTGTTTCTTATTTTTTGCAATATCATTGAAGAAAATACTGTGCTACATTTTTATAGCATGAGTATTTGACAAACAGGTAATGTTAGAATTTTTTTTTCAACACTGCCAATTTCGTCAGTAAGGTACTTTTCTTGTACATGTATAAGAGCTACAAGTAAATTTACATTCAAAATGCTAATGGACTTTAATATTTTAAGTATGGCTAAAATATCATCTAAAAATAAGAAGTGAGTATGCTCGATCTAGAGAGAGAGAGAGAAAACGTGCGTGCTTTTAAAGCCTGATGCAATACTGCACGATTTACTTTCTATAGACCCCTACAAGCGGTCTGTAAGTTATTCATTGACCGCTTTTAAACAAAGGAGCCGGTAGGTAAGGCGATTTATCGTTGAACATGGAAATTACGTGACTAATTAGTGTTAGCACTAATTAAGAAGAGACAATGCTATTATAGATACGAGCAATATCGTAGAAGAAAATTTTTTTAGAATCAGATATCGCTTTTCCGTAGAATGCGTGTTTTTCGTGGTTTTCGTCTTAGTGATACAATTGGTATGCCTTCGCTTTACATGGCAACTAACGCTTATTATTCCCCGATATAGTTTTGTCGTTGTCCGCCCGTCGGTCCGTCCCTCAGTCTGTCGTGTGCTTTATGCGTTGAAAATCGCTATTTGTGAGATATATGCGGCAGCACGTCATCTGTAGTTTCAAGTTTCACGTTTATTCAGCATAATCAGCAAAACATTTGCCTTTGGCCATTTACGAAATACCACATCAACGTATGGCAAAGACAATACAAAAGAGTTACAGCATAAATATATACAAACATAGAAGATCAGAAGACTAAATAATTATTGGTTATCCAGAATAGTGTTACGCATATATAAAGCATCTCTAATATATTTTACAAGATTAAACATACATTTCCTATTTTAGTTGACATTATACTATTGAATTTATGAACAGACGGCCATGAGCAACGGCCTAAGTACTTAGATCTTAAGTCTATAACGAGGACAGCATAATATAAAATGGTATTCAGATTCTACAACATTTTGTGTACATATTGTTAAACACTTTCTCAATTTATCGTTTTTAACATCAATTAAATATTTTTCAAAACAAAAGTCAGTCTTATATTTACAATAACTTTCCAATCTCGGTTGTGTAGCAATAGTATTGCGCCATTCCTGTATAAATTGATCTCTTATTCTAATTTTAATAGCAATATAATAATTAACAGAGGTATCAAATTGTAATCTAATATCACTGGCACCAGAGTACTAGACTGCCCTGTAATTTTAACAAAAAAGATACCCAAAAATATACCTAAATAACACCTCATCATAAAAAAACCCATAATAATGGTAAAAAGTCATTTTCTGACAAATCCCCGTTAACTGTTCTATATTGTTCACATGGTGTTGAACGTTTTCGACAGGGGGTCCGGTCCCCGCTCTTTTTGTACTATTCAAGCAAGCAATTGAAGATCAACAGCGGTCGCGTTTAACAGACAATATATTTAACTACCAAACTGGTAAGTAACACTTTTTTAAAAGCTACCGTTTCTATAAAATTCTTCTAGAATATTGTGCTATTTCGCTCACTCCGTTTTCCTGGTGTTTTTCTGTCACTGCCGACTTCCGGTTCACCTTTCAATTTTGTAACAATTCGTTTTCATTGGTTGATAATATTCCGCGTTATATTTCGCGCACTGTGTCAAATTATTGCATTTCGTATGTAAACAATGCTAAATGCCGCTGTAAGCGGCCGTAACTGTTAACTTGTGGACAAGTAGGTACAGGAAATTTATTTACTGTAAAAACAATTTGTAAAACGTTACGTAAGCAGCGCAAAGTATCACTTCTGTGCATAACCGTATGACGTGTTTGAAAGGTCATTTGAGTTGAATCGGAAGTCAGCAGTGACAGAAAATATCAAGAAAATGGAGAGAGCTATTTAGTTTGGTAGATAAATATATTGTATGTTAAACGCGACCGCTGTTGATCTTCAATTGCTTGCTTAAATAGTACAAAAAGAGCGGGGATCGGATCCCCTGCCGAAAACGTTCAACACCATGTGAATAATATAGAACAGTGTAAACGGGGGTTTGTCAGAAATGACTTTTTACCATTTTTTTTTTTCATGATAAGGTGTTATTTAGGTATATTTTTGGGTAATTTTTGTTAAAATTACAGGGCAGTCTAGTACTCCGGTGCCAGTGTCTAATATTTGTGAAATCAATATGGTCAATTATGGAATGCATTCTATGAGGCCATCCATGATTTACAGTTCGACACAAATCATGATATACAAAATTAATAGGTAAATCTACATTTTTCATTATTTCAACCAGAATTTTACAGACCGTTGTTTACATAAAACAGACAATGGCAAACGCCCAAGTTCACCGTATACAGCATAATTTGGTGTTTGTTTTTTCACAGCTAAGATATATTTACAAAAACGAATATGAAGTTTGTCAACGTCCTTATAATTGTACACACCCCACACCTCACAACCATATGTCAAAATTGGTACAACCATTGTATCAAAAAGAGACAGTTTTGTTTTAATATCAAGATCAACAATTTCAAGCTTTTCATTATCAATATAAAAATCTGAGTATCTATTTTTCTTTCGTTTTCCAAATACACAAATTTTAGTTTTGCTTATATTTATGGTTAGTCCCCATTTCAGAGAATAATGATATAGGCATCAATTTGAGCATGTAGGCTTTTAGGATCAGTAGTAAAAAGTAGTAAAAAGAACAATATCATCACATTGACAGAAGATTATAATCTTTTTCAGTTAATGCATTAAAATTTAAATTATCAGCAATATCAAATAAATAGTAGAGGTGAAAAAGGTTCACCTTGTTTAAGGCCTATAGTAACATAAAAAATATCTGACAATTTCATATTACTAGATATTTTTAGACAAGACTGTACATTTTATCATATTGGTTATTTTACAGCTTAATCCTGACTGGACTAATTTTGTTCATAAGAAATCTCTATTAATTGTATCTATATGCAGCAGACATGTGCCTTGATCCAGCCTCAAGCTCGCACTTTGTTTATAATGTAATATACACTAAACGAAACTGTACTCCGACAACTTTTCTGTGTATATATTGTGTCAGAATTATAACCAGTCTAAGTCGATACTGTATATACTTTAATCATAGTATCATCATTTTATAACAGTAAATGCATTTTGCAATAATTCAAACTTAACAAAAAAGCCAATAACGGAGATCACTAATTATCACAAAAATCAAACACCGCCTCGTTCAGTCAAATACCGCGTATGTCCTCCGTTTGCTCGTAGGCATCGTGTACGCATAAGACATTACGTAATTCAAGAAATGGGCTCCAGAATTTTCGCCCACTCTCAAATGAACAAGTCTGTTTTGTAGCTCCTGTTGGGTTGTGGGTGCATTTTGATTTCTGTATACACGCCAACCCAGCTCATCCCAAATGTTCTCTATAGGATTGAGCATTTAAATTTCCATTAACTACAACGAATGATGTTTGCAGGTGCAATGAATGCCAGCCCATATCATCACAGACCCGCCACGGAACTGATCCCGTTCTACCACGCACAGATCTGTGTATCTTTCTCCACGACGGCGATAAACACGTACCCGGCCGTCTTTACCCTGAACATTAAAACGGGACTCTTCCGTAAACAAGACTTGTGCCCAGTCAGCACGCGTGAATCGTAAATGTGCTCTTGCCCAACGTACATGTGCAAGTCGATGGTTTATGCTAAGTACTATACCACAGATTGGTCTTCTTGCACGGAGTCCTGCAGATCTGAGGCGATTTCGAACGGTTGTGTCGCTAATTGGTTGGTCGTCCGTGGATTGTTGGATTGAGTCACGAAGGAACATGAAAAATCAAACGCTCGACTCGTAAAAAGATCAAATTTTAATTTTGAACATTAAAAATCAACATGAACTTAACAAAGTTTAAAACATAGTATGGAATGTGTTTTTTGCTGTAGCTTATAAGTAAATTTCCCAGGTAGAAGTACGCATAGAAAAATCATAAATATTTGCAACAGTTAAATTCTCTCTGACAAGAATATACTGAAACTATACTCAGTAGTACTTTTGAGAAAATCCCCTGTTTATATCGTTATTCAGATGTCCATCCTCGCCAGCACATCTCTAATACCATCATAGAATTCACATTCCTCTGAACAACAAAATATCGCAATCTATTTTATTCCTTCACCAGTACTGCTACCAAATCGTTCAAATTGTTTAAGACATAGTGGTGGCTTAAACGTCTCACGATTCATGTCGGGTGATATAGCCGGCCACCAAAGGAGCATGTGTTACTTTTACAACATGTGGACGCGCATTGATTTGTTGAACAACAACAGTAGCGTGTCTTAGCATAAATAGAATGGCTTCAGGGATTAGTTTGTTAATTATTTACCCCTGCGCAATTAAATTATCACGAACAACGAGAAGTCTTTTTGGCGAGTTTATTAAAATAAAAGGCTATTAGAACGAATCAACAAGTAAAAAGGTATACATTCTTTAAAGTGACATTATGCGCATTTTTTTCAAGTAAAAGTCCTATACAAAGTGTAGAGAAAATAATAACTTTTAACCCAATACACCAAACTCTTCCCGCTACCAGTATGAAAAAATAACTTTTAAAATATTGATTTTCTTATTTGACTGGGAGAGTCAATTGCTTTTATAAAACTGTCACCAAAAATACACTTTGTGCAGTAATATGCGCATAATGTCACTTTAAGTATTTCTATGTTTTTGAAATTAAAAGCTACTAAATTATATAATGCGTAACAAACGCTTTTGAAAACGGTATACTAACGATCTGTTGTAAAGTTAAACTAAACTCGCGAATATATCAAATAATAATAATAATAATTCTTTATTTTCCTTCATAAGAAGAGTTTACATGGCATGAACATATATGAAAATATATGATTTATATGATTTTTCAAAGTAAGTGGGTGTAGACAGTATGCTTGTGCTGCACCATCTATTAAACTAAAGTATGTTTTCCGTAACTTTTCACAAGCTAATTTTATATTTCCGTCATGTTTCATACTTTTGTCGCATAATACGCCGAGGTGCATATTTATCTGTTTCTTCCACTACCTCGGGTCCAAGATGCCATTTTCGATTTTTTCCTTGATATGTGTGTGATGTTTCATTAAAAACAATGACACTGCTTTTACTGGCATTAATATTGATATCGTTCTTTAACTGAGTTCTGGTAACACATGCTCATTAATGTATCTAGCCCAGATTTACTCAAAGACGCTAAGACCATACCATCTGCGTGGGTTGGACAGCCAAAACTGGTACCAAATATAGTTAACGAAGCATCTGATTTTTCTAATATGTTAATTAGAGTGTTAATGAAAATGAGATACATTGTCGGGCAAATACATTGACCTTGTCTAGAACCCTCCATTACTGGAAACCATTCAGACGTGTAGCCGAGCGACCGAACACAACTATTCACGTTCTCATACATGTTACTGATTATTCTGAACAGCCTACAGTTGATACCCATATTAAACAGTTTTAGTAACATGATACTATGCGTGACGTGGTCAAAAGCCTGATTCATGTGTACAGTTTACTTCCGTGCTCCTTTGCGTAGTATATACTTTCCCTTAATAAGAAAAAAGTCATACTGCAGCTAAAGTTTTTCTGGAAGCCGCCCTGTAAAGCGTTAAAGTCAAAACTATTTTTCTTTTCAATTATGCCTATTATGACTTTTTCGTATAA
>JAFMSR010000007.1:36585024-36595336 GCA_022818135.1 Saxidomus purpurata
AATTGCTATAGATGGATAGATAATGTTCTAACTAAGAAAATGAATACCGACAACACTATATTTAATTCAAAAATAAAAATTCTACAATCATTTTTCGATTTTATGTGATGTGCTGTTTGCTTGTATTCCCAGAAATTTCAGTGAAACGCGCCCTTGTATCCTAAAGCAGCTTCTGAAATGTTGATTTATAGTGTAGCGTGTTAGAAATCCACAATAGCCTAGATCTTATTTCATAAATCTCACTAAATGTCTAAAGTGAGCGGGGCCTAAAACGTGATATCAGGACAGTGTCATAATAACACTGTCCTGTGATATCAGACGCCGCAATATCAAGAAATATCAGACAGGTGTTTTCGGGTCGTCGTCATGGCAGTTGCATAATAAAAAAAAGTTTTTATCATACAACTAGCATTAAATCTGACCGATAACACCTGCCCGATATTTTAAAATGATATCACGTCAGTGACGTGATAACACTTTGTAAACACGCCCACATGCCGGACTACTTCCAGTTCAACAAGCAAGACTCCTCAAGTGCAAACACAGAGAAAAAGTAATCAAAATACTTCATTTATCCTACCATTTTTGTATTTTAGTTTACAAATCATTGTTAATGATGTAGTTATTGCATAAAAATACAGCCCAAATAGATAAACTGAATGATTTAAAACAAACAGCAAGGCACCATAAAAATTGAAAATTCCCTGTAGAATTTTTATTTTTGAAATAAACATATTGTTGTTGGTATTCATTTTCTTAGTTAGATCATTTGCTATCCATCTACAGCAATTCTGAAGCAAAATTTGAGAAAAAGTTGATTTTCATTTTTTTTATCACTATCCAATTTTCACAGTAAGTTCTAATTGCGTGATTGAAATGGCCTGAAACCTATCAGCTAACTATCAAAAGTTAAAAACTGTCTTTAAACCGCTAACTTGTCACTCAGCAACTCTCAAGTTCCCCGTTTTTTTTTTACAATTACAATAACCCAGTGCTGTTGAGCCAACGCCGCCATTTTTGAAATGTCTGTGTTTTACTTGGAAATTCTTGCGTGTGTCTTTGTAAATGTTTTGTTTGCAAAAAATATCATAACATATAACATTAAAACATTTATAAATAGTCTCATGAACACGGTGGGGAATCACGTGATCAAAATAATCTCTAAATAAAAGTAATTCTATGAAAATGTTAAAAAAATAATGAAAGTTGTTTAGCTTTAAATATGAAATGTAGCCTATCTTATGGCGACAATAATGTATTCTACAATTACATAGGTCTCAATCATAGTCTCCCTCGGATTGTAATAAACACTTCAGTACACTGAACTAATTTAGTTTTGAAGTGTTCAGCACATTCAGAAGGTTATTGTTACTGAGACCATAGTAGTTCTAGAATACGTTAATGTGGTCATAAGATAGTCTACTTTTTATAATCACAGCTGAACAGCTTTCATTATTTTGTAACATTTTTCATATATTCACTTTTGTTTAGAGATTATTTTTACCATGTGATTCCCTACCGTGATGAAGGTAATTATGAATTTTGTTTGTTTGTAATTGTGCTTATTAGGTCCACCATCCTCGTTCGAGGTATAGTCGGTACGACCCGTTAATTATGAAGCTATATTTATGTCGTTTATATATTTTTTGTCCTCTGAAATGTAGAACTATTTTTCGAGGCACATGTAGTAATTTGAAATCATTTTCTTTTATAAATACCGTATTTATTCTATTTTAGGCCCCTAAAAGTGTAAAATATATATTATATGAAGATGCATGATAAATAGAATATTAGTCAATTGTCTTTAGACAACATGTGATATCAGGTTCGGCAGAGCCTCGCCTTTTCCGACCGCATCTACCTCACCTGATATCACATGTTATCAAAAGACAGTAGCCTAATATTCTCTATATCTCACATCGCTGCCGGACTATTTTTACGTTAATTGTAAACAGACATAAAAATCGAAAAATGGTTGTAAAATTGTTATTTTTGAAATGAACATAGTGTTGTTGGTATTCATTTTCTTAGTTAGATCATTTTCTATCCATCTTTAGCAGTTTTGAAGTAAAATTCGAGAAAAAGTTGATTTTCATTTTTTCATCTCCATCCCCATATGCACTAATTTCTTCTTACTTGTGTGGAAATGCGATTTAAACGGTGAGAAAATAAATCTACCATGTCCATTGAGTTGTGGATAAGGAAATCCCACCCTCCGGTTGAGATACGTCCAAAAAACTCGGCACATCCTCGTTTTTGGACGTATCTCAACCCTCGGGTGGGATTTCTTTATCCACAACTCATGGACATGTTGGATTCACTTTGTCTATTATATGCGTTTAATATCTTGTCTGACTACATGACCACGCTTTTGACACATAGAGTTAACGTAATTCCAAACGAATTTCTGATCAATGTTAGCCCATGCATTTAGTAAAGCAACTTTAAAACTCCGCCAAGTTCAATAGCAGGGAGGAGGGATTGGGCAATTATCTAACCCGTCGGTCCAGTTCATCAAACAAATGTTCAATTGGATTTAAGTCTGGGGACTTAGAGACCCAGGGTAGGACCCTGGTATGGTTTTGTTGCAAAAGGTGCATGGTGGTTCTAGCTGTGTAACTTACCTAAAGATTTCGGGAACAAAAATGCCGAGATAAAAAATGAAAGCATAATAACATTTGCAACCTTGCCATTAGATGAGACATTCCAGCTTGGACCATCCAAACTGCCTTGGTGTTAAATGTGTTTTTCTATGATGACCGAATAAAACTGGTTTTCTGATAACATCCAACGTAAACACAAAAAAGTTGTTTTGCACGAGTTAACCGTGCAGTAAAACTTGCCAATTTTATTGAGTGAAAAAATCAATATCTTATACAAGTCACTATCAAAATTGTATTGTTTTATTTTAGTACAATAGGACAAGTTGGTCATATAATATATAAATTACAAAGGAGTCTAGTTAGAAAAGTTGCCAAGTGTACATGTACATGCATCTCTCCTGTTATAGCGAGATTCTGACCCAAAACGGAAATATACGAAATATGAATGTAAGTTACCTGCGGCCGGACTACGTTCAGTGAACTTATTTGTACACTTTTTGTTGATTTTGTTGAGGAACGGACAATGAAACCGTCACAACTGACAGAAAGAAACAGACTGACATTCTGTTTAATTAATAGGCTAATAATGGGCTGGATTTTGTTTAAAAAATTATGGTGAATTGATCTTTCCATGGAAGCATCTTAAAAACGCCATCTAACGGAGATGAGTATTTTTCGTCGATTTTCGTGTTTTTCCGACATTTCCTGTCTACGTAGATAATGAATCGATATAATTTTCAAAAATGTAATATTAATTCAATTATACATTCGAAAAATACAATAATAAGTTCATTTTGTTGCCAAAAAAAAAAAAAAATGAAAAAGTGCGGAACGAACCCTGTAGGGCCAACAATTTTCAAGGCAAAAATAACTGCGAATTTGACGCATTTAGCGTCAGTTGTGAAAAAACGGCCCGAGAGATTTTAAAAAGCGCTATGGGATCTTGAACCAATTTAAAGTAGTTTCTACCAAATAAAAAGAGAGGTCACCGTCTTACTTTTCGTGTCACTGAATTTTTTTGAAATGAAGAAAAAAGGTGAGAAACGTTGGCGTAAAATACAAGATTGACGTGACATAACGAGCCATTACTAACGTTTATTGACAATTCTACTATATACCTTTAACTATTCTGTCAAAAAAAACCCATCAAATACGGCCTGACAGAAAAAAAATCGTATTGTATGTACGTGTAATACGCACAGTGCCATTATTTGTAAGTGCATTCAATTGGCCCTAAAACACACATGGCGTTAAGAACGACGCTTTTGACTGGGTCGATACTATTTGTTTATACGATGACGTCAATAAAATAACGCCTATTTCACGAAAAAACGCATTTTACTTCAATTTTATGCTTAAAATTAGGAAATATATTTTACTTTTGAGTGATATACCGGTTAGTTTATCGTTTATCGTTTAGATGCTTCGCAATTAATCACTCAGGCCCTCGGCCTTCGGCCTGTTGTTTAAATGCTTCTTAATTAATCACTCAGGCTTTCGTCCTTCGTGATTAGATTACTACGCATCTAAACTCCACAAAGTGATAAACTAACCGGTATATCACTCAAAAGTAATATATATTTCCATTCTAACACCACCCCGGGTATTCGGCTACGTACACGCCTGAACGATACGTAAAACGCCTGTTCTATGTACATCATACGGTCGAATGTTTGTTGTAAGTACTGACAAAACCAAGATTTTTGCATTTGCGGATAGTTTAAGACAGCTATCTTCTGGTGAATGAATTTGCTCTTAATGGTGAAAATATCAGTCATTAAAATTAACGATTATGGGTAAAAATATGAATAAATATGCGGAAAATGATACATTTTGACACCTTAAGCTTTATTATCCTATGAAAATGATTGAAATTATTAATTTTGCCACTTTCCCTGATAGAACTACACGTAACCGACGGATGAATATACGTTTCACTTACTTTTTGGGGTTTTTGTTGCCAAATCTTGCGATTTACGCGACCGAGACAAGCCTTTGGAGATACTGCTGACGATTATCGATTACAAACAATGATACCTAAACATAAAAGCAGGGATACCAATTTCGTAATTGCAAAGAACCTCAAACTCCCCGCAGCGGTTACTTCCCCTGACAGTATACATTTGAGAGCGGTGCTCACCAAATCAAATCGCTGTAAGGAGTGTGAACGAACATAACATGCTTTCCATGTTGTGTGCAGGGGAATGGAATGTTAACATTTCTGACGTGTAGAAGCGGGTAGGGGCATTATCGTACCATAGTTGGCCTTGTCCCGTATCCAATGTTGCCCCGCCAAAGCATTTTTGACGCACGAAAATATAATAGACATTTTATGTGATTTAGTTTTAATCGTGTTTATTATCTTTATGAAGTACAGCAAAAGTTTGATATTTCAGTCATAAGATTGCCAGTGTGATTTACCCTTTGTTAATGGCTATTTGTGTGTAAGCGATTACAAAAATAAAAGGCAGCAAAGCCAGAAAAAGCATGTAATCCCTGCATAAGTAAATGTGTGATGTTAATTGTCCAATGAATCTACAGAAAAAGCGATAAGAATAGCCAAAACTATGTGCTATAAAGTAAAGAAGAAAAAATTAAATTGTCTCCGCCCGTCCATTGATTCTGTGACAAACATCTGCAGTGCCTGACGTTTCCCTTCAATGGTGCCGCAGTGGTGCAGTGGTAGCGCATTCGCCTCAGAATTAGAGGGTCCCGGGTTCGATCCCAACCAGTGCCACGACTCTGTGTTCCATGGTAAGACACACATATATATCTCGCAAACGAGATTAGTATAAATTAATAGTTTCCCTTCAGCTGTGTGTGTAGTTTACCAAGGGACTGTATTTTTAGTTTCCCAATGCAAGTAGTTGCGTTTGTTGTCAAGAGTTTTCACATCGTATCTTAGTCGGATAAAACATTTATAAGCGTCTTCTGACATAATAATCTAAGCCAAAATACAGGAAGAGAACACGAATGAATGAACTGCTGTGGTTGGACAAAGTCGGACCAGCTACATGTAGATTCAATAAAACTGCGCTTTTACCACACGTCTAGCGATGCACGTTTCACTGGCATCAGATAAGGGTATGGATTAAAAGATATTGAGCCCTTTGGTGGTATCTTTTAAGTACAAGACATGTAAGACCCAATAATTTGACTGTAATGTGAAACGACTTACCAAGGGAAAAATTCAGAGGTAAAAGGTTGGGGTTACCGCTGAAAGCACGTTGAAACCCCGTGTCCACTTGATAAGTCTTTTGTATAAAATGTCGCATCCATGTAGATATCCGGCCTATTCTACATATTTCAGCAACAGAAGTATACATGTATGACACTGATATTTGCGAAAATAGTAATATTTCCGATTTGAAACTCATCTAGTATAGCATCTTCAATAATTCATGCATTGGGGTTGTTGCGGTGGCCGCAGAGTGGTCTAAGGTGTTGCTAGCCGATAACGCCGTGTGCACACGTCCGAGTCCTGGCTTCAGCCTTCTAACATTGTTTTCGATAAATTTATACATACGGGCTCCATTAAGCCCATAATACTGTACAACTCCAATATCTTTAAGATATAGCCTTAAAAACCCGACCAGTACCGTAAATCGTACACGTTTTGCGACATTTGCAAAGCGCGTGAAATGAATACCTTATGAGTTTTTCGTATTTTGAAAAAAAATCCATTTACTGCAGTAATCTTCTTAAGAATAAATATTTTGTTTGCTTCTAATCAGTGAGTTCTTCAAGCATAGTGTTAAAGATTTGTGTTCTTAATAAACAATAAAAGCGTGTTTCAACCAGAAACCTTTAATTCTTATGTTTGATATTTTGCATTCAAATGATTCTATGTTTCATGTTTACAGTGATCGATGAAACAGTAACATCTAATGCTATTTAGCAGTTTACTTTTAGTGTACATGTATTAAGCAACATTGCCAGAGAGCAGACAACTTGAAGTCTATGAAGCCTCTTTTAATCTAAAAACGTATTTAAAGAATAAAAAATACACGTTTGTATGGCGAATAATAGTAGATTGTTTCCTTGATCACTTTCATGTTGAATAATCCACCTAAGTATAACTTTTGCTAAATAAAGCAACCACGATAGTAGTTTATTCATATTGAACTTTCAATTTTTCCAATAATCGATGTATCGGTACATTTTTTACATTAAACAAAGAAGGATAAAATCGGTTTAACCGTCATAACTTTTAAACGGATTTATATTACGCTTATGCGTTGATGACAAAAGTTGACAAATTCGTTTATCTAAATGGTGATATAAATTTTAAAAATATTAATTAAGTATTTCACCTACCCATTTTGGTTTAAAATTTATCACCCCGTTTTCCCTATGTAATGCTTATGAGGGTCTTAAATTGCTTCATTTTTTCAGTGATTTGTTGAAACATTTCGTCTTATATAGAGAAAACCATTTAAAGGATCGCTTATGCGTTTGTAGCATCGGCAAGTGAAATATATAAGGAATAAAATGGTGCAAAAATTTTATTACATAGTTTCCGATTTCACCTACCCATTGAATGATTTATAAACTGTTAGCATGTAAAGTCTGACGGATCGGGTGTCCCCGTGGTTTTCACGGAAATTATCGACTGGCATACGGAAATCATACCAAAGCTAGGCTGTTAAATATTGAATAACTTAGGGACCGTCAATATAGATTTTTGAATTGTTTGTTTCAATTTAATAAAATAAATATGGTAGAGGTGCCACCTTTTTTCAGCTTATTGTGTACTTGAGGGTTTTTTTCAATTTTCACAGTTAAATATATATATTAAACTGGCTTCTTTAGAGGTGTATTTGCGTTTTGACATCTTAAAGTCCCAAAGATGGGACATGTCACCTGCACGTGTTTTTATAAGTTATGGCTTCTATCAATTGTACCCTCCACTTGTCAAAAAAGTGTGAATATTGTTGTTAATTGCAAAACGTGTGACACAATGGTCCCATACCTTTTCTGGTTATTAAAGTCGTGAGAGAGAGATTTTTGTACTTATGTCTTTAATTTTGAGATAAATTCAGTGTAAAATTAGCTTTAAATACAGCGACTGACGAACATTTTTTTTTATATCATGAAGTATGAAATGAACACAATTGGAAAGAGAGAGAAAGAGAGAAAGGGAGAAAGAGAGAAAGAGAGATATTTGTATTTATGTCTTTGAAAAATATTTTCATGTTTAGCTTTTATTTTGAGATAAATTCAGTGTAAAATTATCTTTAAAATCAGCGAGTGTCGAAAATATTTCTTATAAAATTTTATTTTCCATAATATTTAATTATACTCGGATTTCAAGATTGCATTTTCAATTTGACAAAATAACCCTTTGCTTTTTTATGTTAAAATATATATGGAATCTATAAATTTTCATCATCAATGTTAACACACTGTTTTTATTGCGCCATAAATTGGTTTAATCCGGATGTTGATTATTAGGGGGTAATAAACCCCTCTTGTTCGATAATTTATTACCACGTTTTGACCAATATACGTGCTTCGGTTTTAAACTATGAACAATGATAAAATAACAGTCTTGTGTTAATAAAAAAAACCTGAGACTAAGACTTTCATTTCATCTCTTTATATATTAACTAACTAATTAAGGTGTCAAACTATCTTTTACTATTTATGTAACTTAACGAAAACATAATTTTAAAGTTCATTGTTGATTAAGTGATTTATGAAATGAAAAAAGTAATTTACACAATAATGCTTTCTAAGGTCATTTTTTTATCACATTGCCCATCTTCATTTTCTTTTAAATATTCTTTAAATCTAATGCAATAAATCAGTTAGTCAGCATTATCTCAGAAGGTCGGTATCATTTATCGGTATAAAGATTGCGAAGAATGTAACTGTCCCACTTTAGCGCTAGCTTACATTATCGATTTTTGCTGACTAACTGATTTATGACTTATCGTGATACGGAAACTTCCGATCGGCAACGATCAATATTAACGTAGACAGAATTGGCTTATCGATTTTCTAGAGGCTGTCACTGCATCAGCTAGCGTTTAGCGATGGTACACTTTGTTCCATATGTTAACAAGAAGCGTAGAGATTGAACGTCAGTTACGGCTCGTTACGTCACGCCAATCTTGTATTTTACGCCAACATTTCTAATGTTTTCCCACTTCGAAAACAGTTTAAGTGTCACGAATAAGTAAGACGGTGACTCCCTTTTTTATTTAACATAAATCACAATTGACGCTAAATGCGTCAAATTTGCAGTTTTTATGCTTTGAAAATTGTTGGCCCTTACAGGGTACGTTCCGCACCTTTTCATACTTTTTGCTAAAATTATGATATTCTATTTTTTAAGATGGATAAATGATTTGTCATTGCATTTATGAAAATTAAATCGTTTCATTATCTTCAAAGACAGATATATATACATGTATATCGAAAAAAATACACTTCTCCGCTAGTGGGAGTTTTTAATGCAGTTTCCATGGAAATATCACTTTTAAATTACCTCATTTTTTCTACAAAAGTCAATGAGACAGGTGCAAAATTTCTTAAATCTGCGTTGATTTTTAAGAAAAGGAACCAATCCATACATAACTACGCTTCCATCTATTGTGGGCCTCTATAGCTCATTGGTCAGGGCATTCGCCTCCAGACCGTAAGGTTCTGGGTTCAAATCCTAGTCTGAGCACGAAGTTGGTAGTAGCAATGAAAAACTAGCGAGAGCGTACTTAGGATCTGAAATGAGTTTTCGGGAGCGACTCAATCAGCAACGACAGCTTTCTGCGTAGTCAATAATTTTTAATAGACTGAAAAATACTCTCCAACTCACTTAAGAAGGATGCAGCTTGCATATAGGCTATCCTGACGTCAGAATTTGGAGTTTCGCAAAAAGTATTCTTCTTGTCTCACACACGTTCCACCAAGTAGATTGCACGTCTTGTCTGAACTGTCTAGGTGAAATATCCCTACATAACTACGATGACAAGTCTCAGTATGGCATGTGGAAAATCTGAAGAAAAAAAAGTGCTTATAACAATCTCGTAGAAAGTGTGTGGAAATGAGTGTTAAGTTATAATGGCCATTCTGCAAGTCATTTAAAACCAGCAGAAAATATTCTATTCCTACTTAGACTAGTCAGTTGTGAAGAACGTAAATTGACAATAACCGGATGGTTACGATCGCTTTCCTATGACTGCGGATGCTATTACGTTCGAATATCGCCAACTCAACTGTTTTGTTTTTCTTGTGCAAAGTAATTTATCACCATTGTCTCGTTTTATTTAATGTACATTGTAAACAGTTATTGGCAACTTCCTGGGGACTATAGTATGTTTGGTCTTAACTGGGTTTGAGTTTTATGCTCTCACAGAGAGCTCTACAGAACATATATACGTTGACTAATGCGGAGAACATTTGCATTTTACTAACATTTGCATTTTACCATTGCTACCCTTTTACAAAAAGATGTTGATATTCGTTATTCTATGATTCCATAGCAACTGTTTGGTGGATGATGACAGGTACTGAAACTACTACTCATAATTCTTCAGGATTTAAGCTGGTGTTTTGTAACATAAGTTTTTTTCATGTAGTATATGTGGATATATTACCCGCTTAGATTAATATTAAGCCTAATATTATGCTGAGATGGGTAATATTATATTAAATATCCACATTGTGCGACAATCGATGTCAAATATGTAAGTTTAAACAAACCCAAG
>JAFMSR010000007.1:36595836-36613608 GCA_022818135.1 Saxidomus purpurata
GACCGTTTTCAACGTAGAATCTCTGTTAAGTTTTTCGTACAAGTCCCACTTATTGACATAACTTTTTGAGACATTACTTTGGAAGTTGAAATGATTATATCCCATCATGACACCCATCTGAAAGCGAGAGTAAGTAACTCTTTCAATGTAAAAATATGAGTATCAAGAACATTTCATAACTTTTTGAATTTAGCAGATAGCAAAAAGATATAAAAATTCAAAAATTCCTTTGAATACACAAGCATTGTAAACACAACTGTTATTGCCCACAGCAATCTTATCTAAAATGCTGTGTGACGTCACGGCAATCTCTCTTATATTTTGCTACTTATGGCCCTAGTTTCACTTTGAAAATACCTCAGATTCTTGTTTTGCTTATAGCACTGAGAAAAGTGCAGCCTTCTGTCCTACAGACAGCTCTTGTTGACTAGGATAGTCCATTTTGTTTATATTAAATTCAACTATATTCAACAGATGTCAAACTGTTATACAGATATGCTCAGTCATTGTACTTTATGTAGTTTTACCTTTGGGTATATTAATTTTTCTATGAGTCACAATTAGCTGGTGCTGAATGTCTTTTTGCAAATTGCGATAGTTACTTTAAAGGGTAATATCACATTAACTGATGTAAGACCTAAGTTTATGCTGCATTTTTCCTGGGTTTAGAAAAGTGGCGTATGTAATGTCAATACAGGCTTCATAGTAACCACCAAGGAGACCCTTGTTTTCAGTGAAATGTTAGACAATGCTAGCAGCAACACGCTTTTTGCAGAATTATCACCCCACATAAAGGGGATCATACTTCTACATGAAATCAGATTCTTGATGATTGTGACAAATTATACACAAAACTTTCCAGTCACATATTTAACAATTGAAAACATCTCTTAAGGTTTCTTATTCTTGTGCCTGCTTGGAACATTGAAATAGCATAGGAATAGTCTTGAGGAACACTACCTTTAGTCTCTGGAAACTGGCATTCCTTCGTTGATTACAAATTATATGTTTGTTAATTATTGTCACATAAACAGCAAGCATTCTATATAATATACTTGTTTCCATGTTATGTTAAATTGAAGATAATAAGTACAGAGTGTAATATTTTTCGGTGAAGTATCATATTGAAATAGAAATAAACTGTATTCATTTAATGCATACAGAAATAATGAATTTGAAGACTTTCCCCTTTTGCAATGTTTCCATGTGAGTTAAATATCTATTAATGTTACTAATAGCAAAATATTAATCTCGGACATTACGTATGAATACCAGTAACTTCCTTGATCCGAAGGTACCGGGTATATAAAATTGTGTTGTGAAATATAAATTTTTCTAGTAAGAAGTTTCGCTTTTTTGTGGGGTTTCTCATATACATAATGTAATTGTAACTTAAATTAATGTAAAAAGCCAAAATCACCCAGGTATTGGTGAAAATAAGTGTTTTGGCTTGGTCATAGCCTTTAGCATTATATAACAGACTGATTATCAATGTATTTACATAATAATACAAAACATAAAATGGTTATTTTATATTGTATTGCTCTCTCAAAAAGTATATGTTTTAATGTTAGGTTTGTCTTAACTGGAAGTGTGGAAACTGTTTAACCTTGCTCTGTATACATGTATAATTCAGAAACTAAAAATAGAAAAACATTCCAGCATTAAACCTAAATATAACAGAGCTGACAATAAAATTAACTTTAATGCATATGTTGTTCTGACCAATTGTTCACCAGTTAATTACTCCAATAAATGATACAAAATCATCACCTTCCAATTTTCTTCGAATTGCAAAAGGCAGTAACTGTTGTACTTCGCATGTCTTACTATATTTTTACTGTTGAAAACTTCCTGCAAAAGAGTTGTAAGTCAAGTTACAACAGTTTTGCAGAAATGTTGAATATCTATAGATGAACTAAATAATTCTGCAAAAGAGCAGTAAGTCTAGTTACAACTATATTGCAGTACAAATATACATGTTTAAATCTGAAATGTCCTGCAATACAGCGGTAACTACAATGTTATTAAATAAAACAAGTTATAACAAGTCTAGATAGAAAAATAGAAAATTGTTTTAAAAGTAATGTAATTTCAACACACATGTCCAAAGCATGTTGCCAAAACATTGCTTTCTTTTAAATAAGGAAGTTTTAAGCTTCTCCTGAAAAATTTATAAAAACGCAGTTACAACAGTTTTGCGGGCAACCCTCGATATGTATATTTTTGTTGTTTCAGGACCTGGAGCTGGAAGTAAGAAAATGGTTGTCTGGTGCCCGTGACAGGGATGGGGGCAGAAAAGAAAAACCAAACTCTAGTAATCCCATCACAAAATGATACGGTCCGACAATTCCGATGGAGAAACACAGGATGAATAATCCTGCTCAACCTAGCGTCTATCCCTTGGAGATATTGCTGTGAAACTTGGAATACTTGCTTTTATTATGTATACCTTTAAATTTGTATCTGAAATTTCTTTAGTACTTTCACTAAAGAAGTTAGGTTTTTTATGTATTGCATGTGCCAGGTTACAGTGCAACATTACTGTGCCAAAATATTGTTTTTATTTTTTGGATCTCATGTTAAATATGCCATACTAGTCTCACAGTATTAGGAATATATTTGTTTGCTACTTAGGTTTTTATCCCACTGAATAATGGCCTTCTTATTTTAAATTGATGTTTCATTTTGTGTCATATTTTTACAGAGGAGTAATCTTTATTTTCATACTCCAATGTTGTATGTTTGTTTTGTATTTTGAAATTATCATCACACTTTGACGTTAAGACATAGTGATTCAAGTAAAGAGAAGTTATTACTTACAAATCTAGTCAAAGTTATTTCTATTGTAATGTATTTTTTATAAAATAGGTATACCATTTTGTTATATGCAGACTAATCAGACTGTCAGTGCATCATGGCATTGAGGTCTGTGACAGGATTATTTTATTTTCAAAAAGTTTGTTTATGTCAAACTCATGCTCATTACTTTTTAGCTCGACTTTTCTATGAAAAGGGGAGCTATCCTACTCGCCCCGGCGTCGGCGTTGGCGTCACACCTTGGTTAAGTTTTTCGTACCACCCCACTTTATTTCAAAAGTATTAGAGGTATGGCTTTGAAACTTACCATACTTGTTTACCATCATAACCTCCATCTACAGACAAGAGTACATAACTCTGTCAAGGTTTTTGACAGAATTATGGCCCTTTTTTTACTTAGAAAGTGTATTGAGCTTGGTTAAGTTTTTCGTACCACCTCACTTTATTTCAAAACCATTGGAGGTATTGCTTTGAAACTAACCATACTTGTTTACCATCACGACCTTCATCAACAGACAAGAGGACATAACTCTGTCAAGGTTTTTGACAGAATTATGCCCCTTTTTGACTTAGAAAATACATTGAATATGGGTAAAATCCACTTATTGCCTTAACCCTTTGAGATATTGCTTTGAAACTTTTAATGCTATTTCACATCATTACCCCCATCTGTACGCAAGAGAAGGTAACTCTGTCAGGGATTTGTTTTAAAAATTAAGGCCTTTTATCGACTTACAATCTTGGTTAAGTTTTTCGTACCAGTCCACTTTTTGACTGAACTGTTTGTGATATTAATTTGAAAGTTGGAATACTTGTTTACCATCATGATTCCCAAACATGGGCAGGAGAAGGTAATTCTGTCAAGGATTTTATTTGAATTATGGCCCTTTTTGACTTAGAAACTCAGTTAAAATTTTCATTCTTGTCCACTTGTTAACTTAACCATTTGAGATATGACTTTGAAAGTTGGAGTACTTATGTACCATCGTACCTATCTGTAAGCAAATGAAGATAACTCTGTGAAAAATTTTCTTGATTTGTACTTAGAAATTCCTAGTTAAAGTCTTGTGTGCCCTTAACTGTCAAAGTTTTGTTTTATTGGCAAGCACTAAAAAAGTCGAGCACGCTGTCCTACTGACAGCTCTTGTTAGCTCACCAGTGAACAAATAATTTTAAGTGCTGAATGTGTGTTATTCAGACATTATAACAAGATACATGTTTTATACAAGAGAAAAGTCCCAAATAGACCACCTTTAAGGTCAAGGTTACAGTGCATGATTGTATCTTAATTAAATTTTGTTGTGTAAAATGGACTTAAAGGTGTTCAATCACATTTAAGCAACATTTGATGACAATTTTGACTTTTTGTATATTCTGTTAGAGATTTATTTAAGGAACAAAATTGACCCATTACATAGAGTTAGATCCCTATTAGGAATTTACATTTTATTAACTTTTATAAAAGAATGTTATTACTCCCCTTTGATATGGAAGAATTTAAAAAGTTGAGTATTTCTTTTTTATTTCAATATAATTTCTACTTTTACATTTGCATTGGATAGATATACAAATATGTTAACACTCTGAACCAAAAGGCAAGTTTTAAAACTATGTGTAGCTTTTGAATTCATTTATTTCCAATCTATCTTGGTTGCACAACCAAGATAGGTAAAGGGAGGTAATAATAATTTTTCAAACTTGCATTTCTAATGAATTCCATCTAAATATATAATTGTTAATGCAAATATTTTACAAATATAATACAACGGGTCTTGTATTTTTATCTTTCCTTAGTATGTGTATCAAATTTGTACTTATGATAAAATAACTATCTTGGTTGGGCAACAAGGATAGGACATCAAATTTTAAAAATACCTCCAGTGAAAATCTTACTTGAATTAAGCGCTAAGTGAACATAAATGAGTGTGAATGATCAGATGTTAAAGTTTCAAACAAATCTGTTAAATTGCCAAAATCTGATTATCCACCTTTAAAAGCCTTTTCAAAACTGTCTAGTATTTTTAGACTTTTTGCAGCCGTTGCTAATATTTTTAGAGTAATTTTGTATGGTCAAATGCTTTGGTAGTAGGCAAAACTCTATTATTCTATCATGGGCCTTATAAACACGTTTTGCTTCTATGTAAATAATACCTTGTTGCTAAAATTTCAAACAAATAAGAACCACTATAAATAAGCCAGGTGTGTAAGTTTGTATAACTATGAATGCATAGTATTGTGTGCTGTCTATGGTCTGCTATTGTTACAAATTGTCATTTTGTCAGGTTGCATAATGAAATGTTTTGTAATAAATTATCTGTTTTAAAAATCCTATTAAGTAGTTTGTTAGAATATACCTTAATATCACCTTTAGACACTGTGTCCCTGTGAAGAACAAACGACATGAGAAGTGTGGTCAGACTTAAGGATGAAGATGCAGAGGGCATGTTATTCTCTACGTTCTGGCAATATGCTCAAATGGGACCCATCATTGGTTGCCCATTATGGTCCCATAAATTCTTTCCCATAATGGTCCGATGTGTGTTTGCCCACAATGGTCCGATATCTGTTTGCCCACAATGGTCCGATATCTGTTTGCCCACAATGGTCCCATGTTGAGCCCACCTGGGTCCCATGTCGGACCCATATCTTATCCCATATGGGACCCATGTCAATCCCGGTTGCACTTTCCATGTGGGCCCCACATTGACTACCCAAGTGGGGCCCATATAGAAATCTACATGGGGCCCATAAGGGTCCCATATATTTTGCTAGCTGGGATATTGTGTTGGAAATTTGAGATTAGCGAAAGAATTAAAAAAATATAGTTTGCATTTTCAAAAACGAAAGGAGGTTTTCCCGTTTCCAAATATCTTTGTAATTTTCCAGAAATCTCACAGAGAGAGGCTGTAAATAGGTTGTACATAAAAAAGCATGCCTACTTTTATTTATATTTGAAGAACTTTACTTCAAATGATGTGCAAAGTATGTGTCTGATTGTTTACAACAGTCAATAACGCAAAATTAGGACAAAAAGACCACCCAGGTCAATCTAAAGAAATACAAAAATATTCACTCGTTTTTCTGCTGCAGCATTTCAAACAGGGAAATACTTCACGGCTATTGTAAAGTTTAAAGCCAGTTTCAAACTGTCATTCCCATATAACTTAAATTAAAGTCCATTTTCCATGATATTGCAAGAGATAAAAAAAAAGAGAAAAGGGGGCTTGCAACTCTGCTTCTTGAAGATACAAAAAGAAAGAAATGTGTCAATATTGCTTAAGTGTGAATAGCACATGGTGCTATAATTATCCAATGAATACATATTCAAAAAAAACAAAAATAATATCAAGTTGCTATATTAGTATTTAAAAAAGTTGCTTCAACTTACTTCTCAATCCTGTATATGTATTAATAATTTTACAATCGCGTTACTTAATGCGACAATATCCCAACCAGAAAGGGAAAGTGAAACTCTAACGAATTTTTATTGGTCAAGCATTTAACATTCAATCCGACTTTTTGAGATGTTACATCACTTTGCAACAAGTCAAAAGAGTCTAAATGTTTATTGATATAAACAAATACATGTTTTTTGCCAATCTCTCATTGGCGGTTTGTTTTAACATTATTTCATAGAAAAGTATGGAAAAAATAAATATAATAAACTTGACTAAATCAATCGTAAGCAAACGTTAGACTACATTATAATATATGTAATGTACAAACACGTTTTACATTACTGCTTATTTGCAAAAAGAAATAATAACTATGATTATTTCGAATCTTCATTGAAAGATGTATGAACTCAGCAAGCTTGACAATAACATATTTCTTTGAAGTAACATTGTCTAATACATCCAAACGAACATTTTCAAAAGGTTAAGTGAGAATAGGTCCTCCCATCGATTGGGTAGATAATGACTTTTAAGCTTGATAGAAACTACCATTCGCGGACAAAGTAACTTTAAAATCCCTTTTAGAGCAGTGATCATACAATTTATTCAACAAAAAAAACAAAAATAATATCAAACAGGGAATGCCACGTACCAAAAACGCAGCCTCCCCAAAACGAGCCCCACAGCACCCAGAAGTGCACACCACCAACACACACACACACACACCCAAAAACGAGCCCCACAGCACCCAGAAGTACACACACACACACACACACACACACACACACACACACACACACACACACACACACACACACACACACACACACACACACACACACACACACACACACACACACACACACACACACACACACACACACACACACACACACACACACACACACACACACACACACACACACACACACACACACACACACACACACACACACACACACACACACACACACACACACACACACACACACACACACACACACACACACACACACACACACACACACACACACACACACACACACACACACACACACTAGCATACAAAGCAAACACACGAGGACACTTGTAAAAAAAAAAAATAATAATATCAAACAGGGAATGCCACATACCAAAAACGCAGCCTCCCCAAAACGAGCCCCATAGCACCAAGAAGTGCACACCACCAACACACACACACACACACACACACACACACAACACACACGCACACACAATCATGTACACACACACACATACACCACAAACACACACCAGCATACAAAGCAAACACACGAGGACAAAACGAATAATTAAAGGATCACAGTGGGGAACCGCCTTGGAACGGTCAGTGGCAAAAACACCACTGGGGAGCTTAAACCGGTTTATGGTGCGCACCCAACCTCACTCTTACCCCCACCATGTTCCAAAGTAACAGGACAGTGTAAATAAAAGTAATCCCTGCTAGGTGAATCTCTAACACACGCAATGGAAACAAAAGGCATGGTATGTAAAACACAAAAATGCTCGTGTATGAATATATAAAAAGCAAACCTTGAGAACCAAAAAACGTATGTACTCAATGCCTTTGCAGAAGGCAGAGCACAAAGAGAAACACCCTTTAGGGCCCGACGAAACAGGCCAGAGGACAGAAATCAAAACAGTTTCGTCCCAGTGGGATTTAAAAACTGCCCATCACAGAGTCCTCCCCCTCTTCCGTCAGACACAATCAAAGAGGGAAGCATAGCGTCCAACTGTAAACCATCTTCACAATTTAAGAAAAAAGTACAGTATCATCAGTAAAAAGTAACATATATATTTGAAGTTTATCCATAGTAAAAGCATTACTGTTGTGAGCTGCTAAGTATTCTTGCATGTCATTGATGAAGATTATATATAAAAAGGGAAGTAAAGTTTCACCTTGTTTTACGCCCATGTTACTATCGAAAGTCAGTCAATGAATTATATGTAGAACCGTTCAAAAGCACATTAAATCACATAAATATCAGCTTGTTAACTTAATCTTATCATAGATGTCTACTGGATTCCTACCAGTTTTCGGGCGCTACCAGATCTTCGGGCGTTTTTATGTTTCGTACCGCCTAGGCTTTATACCGTACTCAAGGTCCTAGATTACGCAACCGTGTCACTGGGACGATTGTTCTTTCGGTGTAAGTGACTAAATAGGAAACTCAAACTTCTCATATTTGTTAAATATCCCGCTTAAATCACTTCTCTATTGTGTTACTATTTATAATCTAAGCTGCCAGCAGTCGGGGTTTTTCCGATTTTATTGCGCATGCGCTGAGATAAAAGCAGGGATTCAGTTTGTAAAGGTACACTGAATATCAATATTGCAGAAAATGTGAACGAAACTATGTCAGATATATAATTATTTGAATAAAAATGTGTAAAAGTAAGTATATTCAAGAAATACAATTTTAACATAAATAGACCGTGTAACGGATGAGGCGTAATATAAAATCGATATGAGATAAGTAGTTTTAAATACGATGGCAGTTGTCAGAATTGGTCGAGTGGTTATGATCATAGTTTGTCACCCACGCGGACGGGGTTCAAGGCTCACAAGACGTTTATTTTTTTATTTTGGCTTCCCTTTTTTTCTTTTTTTAAGGATCAGCACGAGAAAGAAAATTCATTACTGTTCATATTCCATCCTTCTGAACATGAACACTACAAATGTAAATAATGCAAGTTAAATGGTGTGTATCTTGAATGGAATATACTTATATTTATTGGTTTTTTTTCGTACATGTATTTAAAATAGTAAAACAAGCACTAAACATCTTTGTTGGGAATAGTGCTTTGCACAAAGTTAAGTGCCCGATAATTGGTTGCCCGATGTGGCTTTAAAGAGAGAAATTGTACCCCTTTTCTGGCCTCATTTATAAACAAGCTGTGGACGCAGTCGCTAAACTGACAAGTTTATAATGTCATCACAATACCTAAGTTTATCCTTGGAAAATTTTATGGGTTTACTAGTATTTGTTGCTACAATAAATACAAAAATGTTCATTTTCCGCCCGAGAACTGGTAGGAATCCAGTATATATATTTATTTTTCAGATTCAAGCATGTGAAATCTCAGCTTAGATGAGTGCAGGATTTATTATATACGATCCCTGATGAGGGTGAGAGAAAACCTATCAGAGGTATAGGAGAAACAAAAACACCAATTGGAAACAGATGTGAGTACAATTTGAATTGAATATACATTCAATAGGAAATCTAGACTGGAGATAATAATCTTCTCGATAAGAAAAACTAAAGTCTGTCCCACCTAATTTTGAGACCTTGATTGCTGATCTATTTTACACAAATATTTGCTAGCACTTACACTTTTCAAAGTAGAACAACGATATCTCTAGACATATTTTTTGTTTTTTCTTTTTATTTGATGTTGAAGTCATAAATCGTATTTTTCATATTTTTCCCATAGAGCGTAATGCAAACGTCATAACGTCACTGTTTCAATATGGCGGCGCCCGCGTCAGGGACTTACTCAAAATTAACAATGCGCTAATTACACAGGCAGACAGAATCCTCAACATGCATGCGCGATTTTTTTATTTTGAATTTTAACTAAAATTTAAAGTACTGAATACATTGCTTGTTTTATCAGCTTTCAATTAGGGGTCTTTTATAAAACTTCAAAAAAATGTTGAAGTTAAAAAACACCACCAACAGTACAATAACGGACTATCGGCTTCTGCATATCCGAGTCATGAATACCTTATCAATAAAAATATTGTAATACTGCGTTTGGTTTGCAAACACGGTCTCTCCCATTTAGGGTGCTAAATTAATCATCTACAGACATAGTGACCCATGCATTCTGTTGATGTGGCATGATAGGATGCGTTATACCGTGGTCACATTAACTCTACTAAGCTTCGTACTTCGAAATTTTGCAAAATCAAACGTGCGGACATCGTAGACTCTTGCGAGCATCGTAAAGACTTTTTTAACTCGAAGAGGACTCGGGAACTTGGTGACAATGTTTCACCGAGCTCCCGAGTTCTGGCCGAGCTCATATAATTGTTTAATGTCTGGATCGAGCAGCTCGCAAGGGCCCCGCAAGAGCACCGCAACGGCCACGATAGAGCTTAAACGGGCATCGTACGATGTCCCTGCGGATTTGGAACACCGCAAGGCCCGTAAAAGCTTGCCGATGCTCGCACGACTGTCATAGGAGAGTAGCACGTTCAACGTAAGACGTTCGTACGGTACAACGGACACCGGGTGGGGATCTTGCGATGACCGCATGAGGCCCGCAGGTTGTTACGTTCGTCGTAAGGGCTCGATACGACATCCTTGACGATTATAGTAAAAAAAAGAGAAATTTTCAGATATCGCTGAACTAGTATATTCTTGCCGTTCGGACACCGTGCGGACACCGTACGTGCACCGTACGAACACATGTGCAGACCGTACGGAATTTGAAGAGAATTCATTGAAACAACAATTATGTTATGATCGTTTCTTTCGCTACATATCCAAGTTTTGAAAGTTATATTTTGATTGCAAAAAATTTACAAATCGTACGGATATAGCGATGTTTCTGGGTTTTTTTCTTTATCGTTTATAATTGAACACATACGTTAATTGGGCCCCGCCCTAGCAACAATGATACTTCTTCATAATTGTTGTTTCAATGAATTCTCTTCAGAGATGTATTTCTTTATGCCAGAAGTCTGTCATGTTCATATTTCGTTCTTTCAAAAGAAATGGATGATAACTGATTTAGTGTATTAACCAATTTCAACAAGTCATAATTATGACTAGTACTTTCATCATTTCCAGTTATGTTATTATAGCATGGATTTTTAATCCCTTGGTTTTCTACACGGTAATGCGATATGGTCGGCAGTATGCATAAATACAATGTAGATACATATGCATTCCATTTTGTCAAATGTCATATTACATCTACAGTATGTAAGATTATTTTATAAAAATAAAAATATATTGGTGTGAACCAAACGCATGCATTGTCGTATGCAGGGCGATGTGAAAAGACCGCCGATTGCCGGGGATATAAACTGTTTTTTCCCTTAAACATTAAAGTATAATCACTGACAAATAACAACATCTTTATATGTGATAGAGATCTATATAACCTTAACCCTGTAAGAGAGTTTAAGTGGTATACTGGAGTCAAATTGCCCGTCCGTCTATCTGGCTTTCCATGTGTCTGTGCATATTTTGTTCGCGCTATTTCTCAGCAACTACTCGCACGATATCATCAATGACTTTGCAGGAGTGATTCTCGGCATATTTCGCTCAGATAATGTTTATGCCCCCCGAAGGATGGCATATTAAAATCGCACCGTCCGTCTGTCTGTCCGTCCATCCGTCCGTCCGTCCCCACTTACACATTCGTGTCCGGACTGTAACTTTGTCATGCATTGAAGGATTTAAAAATAACTTGGCACAAATGTTCAGCACATCACGCCGATGTGTCGCGTGCAAGACCCATGTCCCTACCTTATAGGTCAACGTCAAACTTTGTGTTTAAAAGTAATGGAATACTGTATGCATTGTAACTCTGTCGTGCATGGAAGGATTTTAAAATTACATAGCACATTTATTGAGCACATGGAGAGGAAATAGACTGTGAGACACCTCTTTCGGGGGCATTCGTCACTATTTATTAAAGTACACGATACTCTGAAAAGGAAACGTATCAACTAAACGAATCTTCTAACGCACCACATGCCTTTTCCTTTTTTATTTTATCATCAACACTCCCTGTATCTGCTAGTTTATTTTTAGATGTCAGTCCACAAAAGATCTGTACATAATATATTTAAGAGTTAAGCTAATGATGTGAATGCTGAGCGCACCCCTTAATTGCTTACTTGCTCAATACGCTAATGATTAGTGACGTAAAATAACTACGTCATCAGATAAATATGTCACGAGCACAGTAAGGTTAAATACACACTGCCACATGAGTGACATTATGTTGAGGACTTAGGAATAGGATTGAAGTATTTGTCGAGATATGCATGGATTTAGATCTGTGGAAAAAGGGAGTTTCTATAGAAAATATTCAGGGTCATACCGCGATATGCTTTTGGAACATAGTGAAATAGATGTGTTTCATTCGCATGTCCCGTACTTCGCCTGACAAGACATCACTCATATCAGACTGAGACTCTGTGTCAACAATTTAAATATGCGAGGATCGTGTTGAACATAAACATAAGGATTAAATTACAGTCTTCTAGGATTGTGATATTACGGAAAATAAATATATGTAAAACGTAAGTAAAGATTTATATTTCATTTGTTGGGAGGTAATATGATTATTGAGTCTGTTTCTAGTCCAAATTCCACGGTAAATCGCTTAATTTGCTTGATTTAGTGTTTCAATTAATTTTTCGAAAGTTTTGATACACCCCCTAATAAATTCAAGGAAAAAGTGCAAGGCTTCCCGAAAAAATCTCCAAAATGGCGTCCATGTAAACAATAGCGTTTTCCTTTTAAAGCAGCGATATGAGAAAACAAGCCAACTGATGCAAAAACGATTGAAATTCTGGAGGGTGACTTTTTTCTAGATCACAACACGGGTATTCAATGTTCAAAAAACATTCAATTTTTTTTTAGTGTAGGTCAAAGTTGAGGTCCCACAGTGGGATGGGACAGACTTCAGTGGTGTGAGACAGAAATATGTATAAAAATGTAAAACTCTATGAACAATGAAACTGATCTAAAGATGTGAAGGTGCAGCGTCTGCAGATACCACATTATAATTATGATAAATAAAACCTGGTTATGGTTAAAATCCTCTCACCCCACTGACACTGCTAAACAGGCTAATATACTTAAAAATCAAACTGGCGTTAAAGTAGTTGCCATCGCAATTTTGGGGCAATCCGGGTAAGTACGGACGAGAGGGTAACTACGGACATAAGTCCTTTAAGTATCCATTATAAGTGTATCAAAGTTTGTGGACAACTGACACGCTTTAAATCCGTGGTAGTAATATATCTCTTTTTTTATTCGTTAAAGTGCTGTGACGTAAGATTTGAAATTACGTCATGACACGCATGCGCAAGTGACTACCCGCGCGTTTTCTCTTCAACTTTGTTGACATTCAAGATAGCTCAGTCCTAACTACCGCGTTTAGGATTCGAATAAATCGAGGTATACCCGCGTATTTATTGACATAAATGATGTTATTTTATAACTTGTAGTCTTAACTTTCAAAGTAAATCAGTTAACTTGTGTGAAAATCTCTTTGAACGAAGAAAAATGAGGATTTTTAAAGTGTCCGTACTTTCTCTACTTATTTTACATACCCAAAACTACGGACATACTTCAGTATGCTGTTCCCAAAGATGAACTAATCCATAAGCTCATTTGTTACACGATTAAAAATAGATGAAAATATATTCTGCTAGATCTTCATTTAGAACTCTAAAGAATGCAATTCGGTAGATCTACTTTATATTTAAAACAAATTCAAGGTTAAAGATCTATCAAACTGTCAATTTTGTTTATTTGATCGCAAAAAATATTATTTTTGTTCTGTTCGTCTGTCTGTCCGTGTGTGTTGTATAGTAGCATTATTTCAGTCTATGTTTTTCATATCCGCAGCTGTGTATTTCTATCCTTTATCTTGTGCCGGTACACGTGCTTTCTCCACCGCTGCCCATTTTCCCTTTCTACCTTCCAACATTTTCTGTCCGCCAGCTCAATCCTTCCTCTTTATAAAATTGATTACATTACCATTTCTCTCTAGGACAAGTTAAAATGAACAGCAACATCGTCAGTCTGATTTCTACAAGAGAACTTCTTGGCAAAGAATGCAGAGAAGATATTTGGTTGGCAGTGGGCAAATTGACATATTTGTTAGAACATGAAATTATGTTCGAACATAATCTACTATACGATCTCCATGCTTTTCTGATAAAATTGGTTTATAACTATCCGCTTGTAGCTGTCCGCATTCTCGATAGGATAGAGAAGTGGCAACGAGAGAAGGAACCTGCCCAGAGTCAAATATTCCTTGTAAATTGTATATCGGACCTGATCGATGAAGAAGAACTTGACTTTTTAAATGTTACATGTGATGAAATAAAATGTTGCACCTTATAAACTGATGTTTATGACGGACGGATGTATATCATGTTGAAATAAATAGAAAACGAGCCTTAAATTTCATTGTTTTATTTCAGGTAATAAGTGAAAGGTTAGCACTAACATAAAATGTCAACGGCTAGCCTGATTTCAAACACAGTAATTTGTCATCGATAAGCTGGATGTCATACTTATTTCTTTACACACCAATTGGAAGTCCCTACCTAAACTTCGCATATTTCCATAACTAATTAGCTCATGTTCTTGCCAGTCTCGCATTATAACGTATAATACTTTGGCATGACGACTTCTTGGTCTGTTCCTACATATATTGGGTGCGGAAAAGTACTAGCCTTAAAAAGCATTATTTATAGTTTAAACATATTTTATTCCCATATATACACATGCATTCACACAGTTTAACAATTACAAATATACATAATGGAAAAAGATAAGAATGAAAGACAAATGTCTTATAAAATTCTTCTCCCTGACAAGACTTCTTTGTACAAAAACTGTACAATTTTAAAAGGCAAGATCGAGTAATTTTTGTGCAAGGTGTCGATACCCACAAAGAGATGGACTAGTTTCTCTTCGTGGTAGGCAGGAATACCGTTGTGTGTTCTCTCCTCCTCTTGGAATGTTTTGCGTTTTGTGCAGTAGTGTCCATTAGCACGAAGAGCAGTAATTTTAACCTGTACATGCATGGCGTGATGTAAATGTCAAATGTTAGAAACGCGCTTTTCAATGGTCTGACCAATTTAAAACAATGTGAAAAAGACCCTCCCAAAGTGTTTCTTAACCCCTGCAGAAAAATCTGGGTACACTGTAAAGTTACTGGTAGATGTCAGGCCGCACGCCAGTCTGTTTATTTCTCTTTATCGGAGTTTAGAGTATTACAGTTATTTCACTGATAGACAGCTTACCTATACCATCGTTCCTATGAATGCCAATCTTTTCACTTAAAGAGACATTGTCGGTTGCAGGGTTCGAAGCTGTGACCCTCAATCAATCATTATTTTTTGTTTGTTTGTTTGTTTGCTTGTGTCTTGTGTTAAGTCAAAGTGCCAGATTATTGTGACCGCTCAGCGTTCGGCGTCCATTGTACGTCCGTTCACCAATTTCGTTCAAATGACCACTTGGGGAATAATGATGACACTTGGCAAGGATGTTCCATTTCATGCGAAACTCTGGTTTCCATGGCAACTGCTTTGTTATTTTGACATTTGCGACTGAGTAAATTGTTTTTAATGGTCACAAATATTTTGAACGGCGGCTGCTTTAGCCGGAGCCATTAAATCTGTTTGCGGCCATTAAAATCTTTTAATTGTTAACCCTATCCTATGTACAATGTGGTGATTACAAGTCGTTCAATTTGGAAATGTATATACCTTAAACTGGAGTCGCCGCGAGTACACAACGCGAGTATACAACTAAAGTATACAACGTCAACGTAGATGCGTAGAATATAGGGTTTAGTTTATTTTTTTCGGTACTGCATTAGAAACGGGTTTTAATCGTCGGAAATGTCTTAAAGACGACAGCGTTTTAACTTTGGTTAAAGGTCTATATTACAGTAATAAGCCAATTTCTTTCGAGGGAGCGTCCGCGATCCGAAGCATTATGTGTATTTATTCATGTAACATGGACCTATGGCCGGATAACAGTTTGTTGCATCTACAGACAATATTTATATTGAAATATATAGTTAATTGATGTTTTGCATCAATAAAATTGACGTTGTAGTTCTTTACCAAATTTGTTCATATTTAACAATGCGGTAAAACTTGACTCTGCCCCGGGGGTCGTTTGTTTTTTCACAATATAAGAAAATACATTTTAATCTGTTTGACCTTGGCCTTGTCATAAAGGATGAGCGATGTAGGGTCATCATGGCCCTCTTGTTAATTTTCACAATTGTTTCAGTATGCCGAAGAAATACATATACAAAAAGAGGGGCAAAACTCAGAATTACGATCAGCTGACTTTAGAAAATGCTGTAAAGGCTGTAAAAGATGGGTCCATGTCTGTGAGGAAAGCCGCTGTCCATTTTGGTGTACCTAAAAGCACCATTGGTGACCGTATGAGCGGAAAACATGATCTTCATGTACATAATGGCAGGCCGCCTTGCATTCCTCGTGAAATCGAGCAAAGAATCGTGGATGCCTTGAAAATGGCCGCCCGTCGGGGGATTGGACTAACTCGGAAGCAAGTGCTGTTGCGGACAAACGTATTGTGCCAGAGATTGAAAATTGGGTCAAGCTATACAAAATTTCGGGCTGGCAAGGACTGGTGGGAGGGTGTAAAAAGACGCCATCCTGACATTGTAGTGCGTAAGCCTGAAAAGCTGACGACTACTCGTGCTCGAATGATGAATAGGGAAGTCATTGGCAAGTACTTTGCTGATCTGGAAACAATCGTTGACGGGCTAGGTCTTACTGACAAACCATCGAAAATATGGAATTGTGACGAAATGGGAAAACATTTTGAGCATGACCCTGTTAAAGTTATAGCAGCAAAGGGAGAGAAAAATTGCTTAGGACGTACAAGTCCGAGATCGTCGAACATCACCATCATGGCATGTGTGAGTGCGTCTGGGCAACACATGCCACCAATGTTTGTAGTAAAGGGGAAAACTGCAAGATCAGTATATGGCTTCAACACAAAGGTTGCACCGGAAGGCTCTCGTTGGTGTTGGCAACCAAATGGGTGGATGGATGACACTATCGGTGAGCGTTGGTTCAACGATATTTTTTTGCAAAACTGCGGCACTGAAAGACCCCAGCTATTAATACTAGACGGGCACTCGTCGCACGAAACCTTGGGCATTTTGATGCGTGCAATGGAAGAGAATATACACATTCTTGCTTTGCCACCGCACACTACGCACGCCTTGCAACCACTAGACAAGACAGTCTTCGGGCCACTGAACCGCGCTTACAATGAAGCATGTTCTAACTTTATGCAGGCAAACCCCCTTAATCAGGTAAACAAGTGGTCATTTCCCGGACTGTTTGCACAGGCCTGGGAAACTGCCGTGACGGCTGTTAACATACAGAGCGGGTTCAGATCATGTGGAATTTATCCACTTAACAATAGCATTATTCCCGATGCTGCATTTGGTCCGAGTGAGCCGACTGATGTACCATTGCCGGATCCCCAGATACAACAGAAAGAACCAGACAGCCAGCAATGTGAGTCTACAGTCAATGTTCTCCCAGAGTTGCCTTTGTACACGGCAACTCCCATGGAAGATGAGAATGACATTACATCAAATGGCGCTCCTATCACCTGTCATCTCTCAAGATGAATACTTGGCACCAATTTTAGACATTAGTGATCCACACCAACTGTTTGAATTAATTTCCGATGAGAATGTTGTAATTAATCCACTTATAGATGGAGCTGGCAATGCCGTGATCATTCCGGAAACCACCGACAAAACATGC
>JAFMSR010000007.1:36622155-36802155 GCA_022818135.1 Saxidomus purpurata
GGTTTTCCAGTTTTCAAATATCTTTGTAATTTTCCAGAAGTCTCCCAGAGAGAGGCTGTAAATAGGTTGTACATTAATAAGCATGTTCTGATTTGAATTATACTTGAAAGAACTTTACTTCCAATGATGTGCAACGTACATATCTTACTGTTTACAACATGCAATAAAGCGAAAGTATGACAAAAAGACCCCCAGGTCAATCTGAGGAAATTAGATATACTGCAGCAGTATTCTAAACAGGGAAATACTCCACGGTTATTTTAAAGTTTTAGAAGCCAGTTTCAAACTGTATTTTCCTGTTACAATTCCAGATTTAAAAGAAAATTCGATTTGGTCTTAGTAATGGACCTTTAAAGACCTCAAAACAACCTTTTGTGTGTACATCAACCCAAGATATAACAGTTATTGTTTGCTGGCTAGTAGGAGGCAAAACAGAGTCCAAAAATATGACATTTTGACACGTTCGGTTCCGTACAATTTCATTATCCGAACTGAAATCAATTTCGGTTTGCAATATTCACTTCCAGCTTGAAATAAAAATCAGCACAGGGTTTCTGTTTTGAAGACTTTTAAACATTAAACTTTACTTTTTATGTGTTTGCATTCATGTATGTTTGTGTATCATATGTGTCCATGGACAGCAAGGCTGATATAACTGAAATTGTCAGTCTTCATCTTGTGTTAACATTTACACGTCTTGGAGTACCTTGGAGTTGAGCACTTCAAATCTCACTTAGTAGCTGAGCAGAATTTCACAAAAAGAAATGATTTAACATTTCGACGTCTTCAGGTGAACATCTCAGTATCTCGCTCGAAGCTGAGCGTTTCATTACTTCACTTGGAGTTGAACATCTCAGCATTTTACTTCAGTATCTTAGAGTTGAGCATTTCAGTATTGCTTCCCTGAACCGTCCAACCAGTACTTTCAGTTCTTTAATAATATAAAGATAATAATAATAATTATAATAATAATAATAATAATATCTTTATTTTCAGAAGGTATCACATGATGATATTTTACAGAAATCCATAACAACATCATAATTACAATGCGGCCTCCATAAACAAATCTGAAAAAAAAACAAATGACGTATCACATATACACAATCACGTACATTAAAGGGGAGCGGTGGTGTAGAGGTTAAGGTGTCTGCCGCTCATCCCGGAGGTTGCGGGTTCGAGCCCCACCAAGGTCACGACCGTACCTCCTCATATGACACCAGTACTGGTATTTTTCAGGAAGCGGACTCCAAAGTGACTCGATAAGCTCAAAGATTTCTTCACAGTCTATAAACGAATCATGTACATGCATAATATATTATGCTTAACTATTTAACTTTAACAATATGATTGACAAACCTAAACTGCATTCTCCGACATGCACTCAACTCGAGTCGTTAGTGCGTTTTAATCGTTTATTTATTTCACATGTATACAAATTGTAAACATTAAAATACTTCAAGTAAAATTATTGCTTGGATTTATCTTAAAAATAGGATTTACAGTTAACTTAAAAAGATGTAAGCTTCTTTGCACTACATATATTATTTGGTATTTAATTCATGTTTGATCTACAGCTGATCTGCCGAAACCACATTGCCGCCATTTTCACTATCGGAAATCGTGTTGTTACGCGAACGCTTGAATTTGAGACGCTTGTAACACAAAGTGGTTGAAATGAACCTACAGTACCTGAAATTAGCGACAAATGTTTGCGCTGAGCAAAATTTCTGACGGATATACGGCGGGATTTTTTCCACTTTAGTATTTTGAAGTAGCGGAAAATCCGACAAACTGTTAATCAAATTGGCGTGGCCTTAGTAAAACAAATCACAAAACGTACCGCCATTGTAAGTGATGTATCTCCGTTGTTCAAATTATTATTATAATATCATTTAATCCTATATGTAAGACATAGGGGAGGCAACTATGATGGTTTAAATACATTAGCAAATACTTTAAATCATACGTAATATATTTGCTCAGTGCACACCCGAATCATTCTTATCTAGAGTTGTTGTCTTAAATATGTAAAGTGTCTGATTTAATGAGTTAGATGTTCGTTTAATATTCATTGCGGAATGTATTTCAAACATTTACTGCAAGATTCAAACACCGCCATGAATACATTTATAATTTACCTCGGGTTATAATATCAAAATTATATTAACACGGTTCTACCCAAGGAAATCTGTATTTTTAAAGAGTGCTAACGTTGCGCAAAAATTTTGTATATAGAATATCGTACTAAGTGTGTTGTGTTTCGGTTTTTTTTGCCGAATACAAAAACTGCAGAAAAGGATTAAAATACTTGTTAGGATTAAATTGGATAAAGAAAGTATACTATATTGGGACGCTGTTGGAGAAATAACGAAAGAGGACATACGATCTCAGGTACGGCTACAGTTGATATTATTACCTGATATTTTCATATTGTATGTGATATAACGCAGCGCTTTTGTTGTCATATCATGGGAAGAGAGTAAAGCATAAATACTTTTAAATGATGTTTTAACTCCTCAGCACGCTTCAAAAGTATTGAACGTATCGTTTTTAAAGTTCCCTAAATTAGTTACTTTTATAGTTGTGTGTGTTTATTGCATTTGTTCAAAAAACATGGTTAGGAGTAATTTCCCTTCATCTATTCAATATGCAGTACTGCGTATATTAACAAGGAAATTTGACGTGGTCCTCAATTGCACAGTAGTTAGGGCGTTCGCCTGCAGAACAAAAGGTTCCGGGTTCAAATCCCAGCCGGATCACGAGGTGTGTCCTTTGTTAAAGGCACTGATGCCACGCATTCGTAAGTCTACCCAGCTGCAAACGGGCGACAGCGATGACAAATTCAACCGAGTGTGAAAGCATCCGGAATGAAAGTTCGAGAGCGATTCAAAGACGTACAAAAGCTTTCGTCATAAAAAAGTAAATTAGTATTTGTTAAACAATACTGTAAATTTTATCATTTCTACTCTGGGAAAACATGTCCTGTAGCGTTCCTAATACTGCTTTAAAGTGAATGATATAAAGACTTTTATAGGTGACGTCATCCAAACCACACATACAATTCCAATCTCGTATTTTATTGCTCTTTTCAGATAAGACCCTGTCGAAATGGATATTTTTTTTTCCAAAATATTGTTTGCAAATTCTGTTGACATGCAGACATAACTGGTTTATTTTACCCGGTTTAGGACAAAATTTGTTTATTTAAGAATTGAATGCGTTTTTCTGCATTTCATCGAAGTATGAACTGTCAGAATGTTACACCTAATTTGCATTAACACTGTGAAATTAGGTGTAAAACTTCAGTTCATAACTCGATGAATTGCAGAAATAAACTCATTCAATTCTAATAATTACAACTTACTATAATTACAGACATTCGTTTAAATTATTTAGTGATCACTTATGATATTTCGTCGCGCATTAATTTTGTTAACATAACGCCACTACTCATTAGCATAATGCAAATGGCGGACAGCAGCCAGCTGCTGGAACAATTTTTTTTTGACATATGCCAAGTTCTCAACCCGAGGTTGGGATATCCTTATCCTCAACTCAATGTATATGTTAGATTTATTTTCTCACCGTTTGAATCGCATTTTCACGCAAGAAATAAGTGTAGATACAGGATGGGGATGAAAAAATGAAAATCAACTTTTTCTCGAATTTTACTTCAAACCTGCTATAGATGGATAGAAAATGATCTAACCAAAAATGAATACTAATAACCCTATTTTTATTTCAAAAATAAAATTTTTATGTGATGCGCTGGCTGCTTATAATGAACGTAACAATAGTCTGGCAGCGATGAGAGATAAGCGGTGAAGGATAAGGTTATCTATGACCGGTAAATGCCTGGAAATATGTATCTCATAGGTGAAAAACACTATTCTTGCATACCAGATGGGGATATCTGCAGTTTTTACCAGTGCTGGAAAATCTCATCTTACACTCCCCCGTGTAAGACGACTTACGTGAATTACTTGTGACGTAACGTTATAAACAATGTGACGTCACTTTCCCATACATAGCATCTAAAAATAATCGGAAATAACCGTCACTTCGGGTAACTGTTTCGCGGGAACTCGGCTCCAAAACAGTTACCCTCAGTGACGGATATTTCGATCTAAACCTCGTGCTCATATAAGAAACTAATATTCCTTTTTAATTCTCATAGTGTTTTTGTTTGGTGACATGCCCCGTACACGATTCTATGATTGAAAAAGTAGCACGTCATGAATATTAATGAGAAGCTATGAATACGTACCTGCGTTCATCGTGTTATGAACAGAGAATTTGTGTGCAATGATTGCAAGTTGTAATTATTGCATATTAAATCCGGTTGCTTGTTTTAACGCAATTAACAACTACAGTAGTTGTCATCCGTGAATATAAAGTGTTGGTTTTTTTGTGTGAACTGATTTCAATGCTGACATGTGAGTTCGCAGGCACATTATTATATTAACGTCTTAATATGGTCTGCTATCTTTTTATTTGGCAAGAACATCGTGAACACAGCTTATGCAACAACAAAAACTTTTATTGATGGGGAAATGAAAGCATACACACGGGGAAAGCCTGCTCACCGGAAGTACATCTTTTCATATACATTGTATGTTATTAAGGGTACAAATTGTATTAAGATAGTTTTGAAAAAGATGTTAAACTGAACTATGTTGATTTTTTTCATTATGATACCCTTAAACAGTGTGATATGTGCTAAGTCACCAAGACTGTTGGAATTCGAAAAACAATGCTGAAAAATTGCAGTAGGAATCAGGTGAATTTACACGAAATTTGTTTGTGATGTATTTCGATCGTTTATCATCACATAAGAGTTATAGGAATAAACAAATTTATTGCGAGAGAGCGTCAGTGAATTTCTTTATTCCTGTAATATGGACCTATAACCTGCTAGCAGTTTGTCCTATCTATAAACAATGTTTGTACTGAAAATAACAGAGATAAGGGGGCGGAGCTTAGTTCTGCGATGTCACAGCCCACTTATTGGAAAAATAAGTGAAATAATCCTTTTCATATAAGAGATACTGAGTCAATGGAAACTACAATTTGCTTTTTTGAATGAAATTGGTGCCTTTGATTGGATCAGGAAGTAGTGCAAACTGTTAAGAGATATTACATAATTTTACACGACCTGTCGTTAACGGTGTATTCATTTTTCCATCAAGGGTAGTCTTGAGTTTGTATTTCGGTAACGAAACATAGTACCTCCTAGGTACCCGTCGAAATGGGAAGATTGAATAACACATACACCGTTTAACGACAGATCTTGTAAAAGTTGAAGGAGTTGTAAATTTACCTGAATCTTACAGCAATGACAGTGTTATGTGACTCTCGTGCTTGCCTTAGCTGCCCTCACTCCATCCTAACTCCTAAAGTCAAATGTGGCGTTCCATAGTAAATAAAAGCTATTTACTCCATACTACAGTAATTACAGTAGTGGGACATATTTTAGGAACAGGACACTGAAGAAGTCTGAAAGGAAACAAGAATAACTATGGGAAGCGGAAGGTAAGCTACTTCAAAACATAGCTTAAATAAAACCCAATGTTAATCTTACAGGGTAACCTTAGAATTCTTCAGGGTGTTGACGAGACATTTTACTTTCTCTCAGTTTATCAGAGCTAACTCAAGATAGATTTTGTATTGTGTTCCGAAATTTATGTTACAAATATGATTTTATGCTATATGTATACCCGTGCTAAATTGCTTGTTTAACTAGCGCAAGTTTCAAATCATGTTTTATCAACAGTTTTGTTACTGGAGTGGAAGATATCAAATGTTTGAACAATCAAGTATTTGTTCGATATCAATAAAGTTTTTTTTTCAATTTGAATCAAGTGTTGCACTCTAAAATGAAAATTGGCATGTTTTGATCAACAGAATGTCTAAGAGTCGAACATGGGCAGTAGTTACAATACTAACAGTCGCCCTGATTGTGGCACTTGGAGTAGGGTTGGGTGTAGGTTTAGGTAGAAAGAAAGACGACGATTCAGAAACTGTGGTACAAACTCCATCCACTTCTGCGACACGGATGCCAACGACGACGCAGTCGCCATTGTATAACCCGCCGTCTGTTTCGACAGAGGGTAAATACAGGTTCGCAGCTGTTGCTGCAGACCACGAGGAGTGCTCTAAAATAGGGAAGTAAGTGTAATGACTGATTTAGTTTACGGAGTGTATGATTTGCGACATCGTTATCTATTTAGGTTATATAGTATTAATGACCACATATACTTAAATTAAACCCATATTTGTTTATAGTTACCTTGGTATGACGGTGATCAAGTTAAAACAGTGTAACCGTTTAAAGGCACATGATCACTTTGATTTTGCAAAAACAAAAAATGATATTATCAATAGAATAATGATAGATCTATTTTCTGTTTACTCTAAATCAATATTGGCGTCAAACGTTTGTATTGGCGTATGCCTTTCTTTAACTTCATATTAAACATTGTTAAAGTGGTTTATTCACACACCGTTGAAAAAATACCGACAGAAAGCATTCCGTATTTTTTTAACATCATTGAAAAAAAATGTTATGCTATATTTATATCATGTTCCTTCAATTTAAAAGCAATGGTAGGAATGTATTTGGTTAAATAATAGTTACATGTAATGTTGACATCCAAAGTGATATTGAGTCTTTAACATCGTCCTGTAAAGCACTGTCCTTTGCCAAAGAAAGCGTGTTCACTAAAAGAATTCGACTTCAGTCATTAATATGTAACCATTGCTTAAAACTTTATTTTCTTAACATGTTTCTATAGTAAATAAAACGATATACAGTTGAACCTGTATTGAGTTGTAACATGAAAACACCTGCTTATGTTAAGTAGCCACCAATAGCCGTGTACGGACTTAATCAAAATTGGGGACTAAATATGTAAGCGGCCGATTAGCTCAGGCGGGAGAGTGTTCGCTCTTACCACGCTATATGCGAAGGGCCCTATTAGGTTCGCTCCCGGTCAGGGTACACACTTTTTCTCACCCTGTGACATTTGGCGCCTTCTGACTTCATAAAAATTAAATTTTACAGGAATGTTTACTATAAAATCTAGCTACAAATCGCTTTCGTGTACTCAAAATTGTGCCGACCAACTGTTCAAAAAATAGTTCTTGCTATTACAGTCATGTTATGGCTGTACAAGGCGGAAGTGCTGTGGACGCTGCAATAGCCGCCATCTTGTGTGTAGGAGTTATGAACGCTCACAGTTGTGGTATTGGCGGTGGACACTTTCTCACATATTATAAAAGGTACGGTATAGCTATCTGAAATATCGGAAACTCGTGGTATATACCTACAATGACCTGTTAGTTATGATCTTTAAGTCTGTTGAAATACAACGATAAAGGCCGAGGAGTACGTGTAAGTGAGGCTTCATTTACTATTGTTGACCTATTTTTGTCTCTCTTCATACTGAAAACAAGTATGGTATTCTGGAAAACACTAGATTCTGAAGGTACTCAAGTTACAGTGGAACACTATTTACCTTGCGTGTTTATGGTAAAGTGAATTTAAGCGTCTGTAAACTTCCTTATCATGGATACTACAGATTATTAAGCTGCGCATATCAGAAATGCAGCAACCATTTCATCTAGATTTAGAGAGAAAAACTAGCTTATAAAGCGATGTTTAACGTTTGATTGCAGAGATACGGGAGAAGTTCATACAGTTATTGCTCGTGAACAGGCTCCATCGGGAGCAACCGAGGACATGTTTACAGAAGGCAAAAACGCATCGTCTGAATCCGGTAAGTATGTGCAAATGTGCTTTATGCTTGACGAATATTAATCTGTTACACGTTTATCTTTACCGGTACATGCTACATTAACTATGCAAGTCAGACGTCTCTGTATAATGGCAAATATGTCCAGAGAAAATCCCTAAAGAATCTTAAGACATCTGCATATACGTAATCAATTAATTTCCATATTTCAGGTGGCAAGGCCATTGGTATTCCGGGAGAAATTTTAGGTTTGTATAAAGCCTGGGAACTTGGTGGACGGTTACCATGGAAACAGTTATTTCAACCGACGATTAAATTATGCAAAGAAGGAATAACAGTCGGACCTGCTCTGATTGACGGCATTAAAAACAAAGAAAAGTTTTATGCTGAATTTCCAAGTTTTAAGTAAGCATTAGTTTCATACTGTCATCATAGGGCAGTGCTGTAAGAAATCTGTTGTGCTCTTCAAAAATGGAGGTAATATACCTAAACTTGTTTACAGTATACAGAGGTACGTATATCATAGGTCTGAACGTTATCTATACCCTATTAAACAAAAATACTTCATTCTTTCTTTTCTTTCTTCTTCGTTATAATTTCATTTCGTGCTTTCACGGCTAAAAAGAGAAACTGTTTTTACTTGTCTATACTGACACGTATATCTTTGAATATTTAGATATCGTCAAACTCAGCAACATAATAAACATCTTTCACTTTCAATTCCTGTAGTTCAAATTTTTTCAGAGAATTTATAACCAATTCAACAACAGGGGAATTATACAAAGAAGGGGAGAAAATGTTTCGTCCACGCTTGGCAAGAACCTTGGAGACTATTGCAGACGAAGGTCCTTATGCATTCTACAATGGCAGTCTCGCAGAAAATATTACGAAAGACATTGAAGACGCAGGTATGTGATTAAATGTACTACATACATATAACAATGAAATGAGAAGTTTAATTTTTCAAATTCTGCAATACTACCCAACTGACAAGCCAAATCACATTGCTATGATTGGGTCATAATAATACATATCTACCAAGCAGACGATACGAGCCGTCTGTGTAATAACTTGTCGGTGATTCTCAGCAGATTAGGTCAACTTAACAGTTCGATGTACATTTCGTTCATCGTATGTAATTGTAATGTAAAGATGTGATTAATTTTTAAAATGTGTCCTCTTATATATAAAAAAAAACACGTTATGAACCTATGCACTGAATCCAGCGACAACATGTAACTCGATACAGGCAATTTACAATTAGAGTTATACAGTCAATGCAATTGTAGAGAGTCGCAATAATTAAAAAAAAAAAATGAGATTTTAGAAAATTAAAAATCAAAAATTAATTTGAACAGTATAATTTCAAATATTTTACGTATATGTCATGTTTGTACAGGCTTTTTACACGAGTAGCTCTTGGTGTATTCTATATGGACTGAATATTAACCCATACACAATTCCTATATGTACCCAAATGAGCGAAGCCGAGATTGTGTCATTGTCCCTTAACATGTTCATTTTGTTTGACATAGCCCATTGGATACCTTTAAAAGCAGCCAACTTGATGCTTTACATTGTAACAAGTGCTATAAATTGTATTTTTCATTCATTTTAGGGGGAATAATTACACTGGATGATCTTGCTAACTACACCGCCCCTGTCAAGCAACCACTTACCTTCCGACTCCATGATAACATGACTGTGTACTCGCCGCCGCCACCATCTAGTGGAGCTGTTTACCAGTTTATACTCAATGTTCTTAAAGGTTTATACGTATGTTACACACTTTCAACAACAACAACAAAATGTTACCTTATAATAATAGGTCTAGATATGTATGCATTTTTTGACATCTGGCGATCAAAGTAAAAGCCTCATTTTAGAAAAATTTCTTCCGTTTTTTTTCTGCAATATACCATTTACAAGGTAATAGAAACTTAACTGTAGATATCCTTATGTTCCCTGTATTTGCTTAAACACCCATAGTATAACAGTCCGTATGTAAATACTAGAATGTTTGAAAGGATATAGTGAAAGGATATTGACTCATTGGTCAATTTACAGCAAAACTGTCTGAGTGTTTTATGTATATAAAATTATATATACATGTATATATATTATGTTTATTCCATTTACATTACATCATAAGAATTCATACATAAAACATAAAACAATTAAATGGTCATTCTTTGCAGAATTATAAGAGACTACAATAACATTTCACTTATACATAAAACATTCATTAAGACAAATAGTCCATTTGATAAAAAAATATATACATTGTTTGAAAGAAATTGTATCAAGACTGTAGCATACAATACGAAATAAAACACGAACAAACAAACGCCGAGTATGCGATAAAATAGGTTTTTATGAAACAGCCATAGTGAAATTGATACCCAAATTTCAATCAAGCACAACATCCAACAGCAATCATATCCACAGAAAATATTTTACACAGGGTAATTTCATCCCTCAACTATGAGAAAAATGTGCATAGATTCATTCAATTGCAACAGTCTAGCAATATGTACGGATACTTAGAAACATGTCCCATGTAAATCTTTTGTTGACAAAAATATGACCAACAGTCCAAGCTTTAAAGGACCGCGAACGTCCGTTTTCAAAAAAAGGTCAGATGTATTTACAGTCAAACAAACGTATAATGAGAAAAGAAATCCCAATACACCATCAAACATAACTCAGCAGCAAGCAGACCAACGTGAAAAATAGGAATCATTTGGAACTTGGTTTTAAATAATCTGTAGCTTTTTCTTTTCCACAGCTTCTCACTGGGATTTAAGTATGCACGTTAAAATGTGCGGGAACGGAATTTGAAAACAAGCCCAAAAGTAATGAAGTATCGTTTCAATTTTATCCAGTTTCACCGTTTTTAAAGAAAAGCAGTCAAGATAACTTTCAATGCTTTCCATATTTTACTTCGTGATGTTGCTTCTTTTTTTCAGGATTTCGATTTGATAATACCAGTGTGCTTACAGTGGACAAAGCACTGGAGACGTGGCACCGAATTACTGAAGGTTTTAAGCATGCATATTCTTTAAGAACGGAACTTGGCGACAACGACGTAGGAACCGAGTCGTTTAAAACTTTTGTTGATGAGGTAACGTTAAAGAGTGTGCACTAATTATTTATTTCTGATGGCTCCGATATTTTGAGCATGTAAGCTGAGCTAATAGAAGGATTCCAATTGTAACAGATAGTTTTATTTACTATTTACTTATAATATCACTTCAGCCAAGATTGGAAATTATAGTTACGTATATGTTGTGTTGCTCTGTCTAGCGTATACTTCCGTGACTTAAGGTAGTTGCAGACCTTAGAACCAGAATTCAAAAAGTAGACAGAAAAGTACGAAATTTGGCCTAGGTAAAGATCCACATCGAAATTCTTTTTTATTATTGCGCTTAACGCTAAAACGTTCGTGTAAAAAGTGCCACCTGTCGGCATCCGTTTTTCTAACGAAAATTGGTCGCTTTTCTATCATAATTTCAATAATATTCACCATTTCTAAGTGTACATTATTTTGACTACAGCCTTCATTTGGTAAGAGCAATTTTAATGTGATTGGTGCATTAAAAATAATTATTTCTGCAAAAATAAATAGTCCGAAACTAAAAACGAAACGCATATTTTTTTCGTCAAGATTTACGGATTTTGCCGTATAGCACGTTTTCCGCGCGATCAGAGTTTTTTATATTTTGATATTATGTGTATCAGGTTTTGCTCTTGTTCACGTTGGCTTTTTGCTTCAAAAATTACGATCAAATGCTAAAAACACGACGTTGACTGGGACTGGGTTATGACAAACACTGAAATAATTAAATTAATGCGCTTTCTATTATTTTTGCAGAAAATCTTTAAACGTAAAAGAAAGAAAAACACGTATACCATTTTTGACTTTTAAACACCCTTCTAGCTGCAACTGTTCTTGATTGTATTTTTTTTTCGCTGTTTGTCTTATTTTAACTTTCACTGAAGAAAACATGCCTGCAGTTCTGGAAATATTATACAACTACATATATGGCACAAACATTTATGCTTCCCGCCATTTCTTATAATGTGATAATTACGTCTGGACCCGGAACCATTCCCTAAAATGGTAAAAAAAAATCGCTGTTATTTGAGTCAGGAGTGCATTGACAGAGGGTATGGATCACTTTCAGTGATAACTCTGATTAAAAGTACATCGCATAACATGCAAAACATAATCAAATTGACACACCTTTTATTTTCCAAAAATAAGCAATATCGTCAATGAAAGTAAAATGATTAATAAATAAAATGCTTGCACAATGATCAACATAGAGACCTTCTGTAATAAATCGCTATCCACCCATTAATTGTACAACAACTTTACTACATATTTTGATTTTACCAATGATGACTGGAATGTAAAACTTAAACGTTAAGATTAAGTAATAAAACTTGCAAATATTTTCTTTTTTATGCGTTGGGAGTAATTAAATTTGACATTTATTTTAAATTCCATATTACTTTAAAAACAAAATAGCATAGATAAGTGTGATGCATTAGTTATGGATGGATGACAGAGATGTAAATGTGCAGATTGGTTTCAATATTTTGGGAAGGTGGTGTAGGTGATAGTACAAATTGCAACAAAATTATGCATTTTTTTCCTACGCAATTGATAACCACTTCGTCTTCAATGTGGCAAATGTTTCTTGCAAATACAAGTGATTGTATCAATAACATATCCTTGTACGCAAATTTAAATTTTACCTGTTTTCACAAAAAGAAGATGAAATCATTTTAGTCAAATAGTTCTGACATGAACATGTTAATACATCCAGGACTGTTCAAAACAGTTCACTATGACTATGTGAGAAATTTAACAGGTTACAAAACAATTTATTTTTTCCGCAGGTAAATTCATACTCTGCATTATCAAGCTTAATCGCTTGTTTATTGTCAGTGTTTTGATTCATCAATCCTTTATGTTATAGTTTGTGAAATACACACTGAACAGCATTCTTACCTGATTCACAGAGGTTCTTTGTCAAAAGAATAACTATTGCCAAATCGCGACTTGAGGCATGTTTTTGGTTAATTTTATAAAAATTAGTTTAGTTTGATTACGAAGATAATGTCCGTAGCTTAATGAGTGGCTTTTGAACGGTCAGTCAAGATTCTGTCACCTTCGTGGAGAGATGTAGTTCGTTTACTGTCGCTGCTACCCATTTCAGCTTGATCGATGGACTAAGGCATTTGTCGGGATTCGAACCCTAGACCTATCACACCGGATTTGAACCTCAGAGCTATCAGTTTCAGCGTTAGGGCGTTTTTCGGGTGTAATTATTTAATCACGGTAAAAATGCAATTCAGTTATTTAAAGTCGACTCAAAGCTGGCAGAGTTTGAAATTTGTTTATGCACGAACACAGTAGTGTATGGTTCTCCACTTTTACATACACGTTTATGCATAACACATGTATTTTGTTATCGACTTAGGGCTGGAAACTAAAGGTTAATCTAAAACACTTGTCTTTATCAATCAATATTTTACAATGTACATCTATTTGGTGTGTACGTGTCTCATTTGAAAACTAATACAAATGTATCTTTTATATTGTAATATTATAATTTATAAGCTGCATGTGCAGGAAAATTAGTTCATTCTACTTTTAAAATATGAAAGGACATGTATACTGTATAATGTGAGTATTAAAGATGCAAATAAAACACACTGATAACGTGAAAAATATACTGCGAAACTTCTAACGCACCACTTACCATTTTCCTTCTTTATCTAAGTATCAACCCTTCCAATACCTGCCAACCGGCGTATGCAAACATGATACAAAGTTTATGAAATACTGTTTAGGTATAAGTATGCTAAATAGGTGAGAACCGGAAGCAGACTATTTTGTCTAGGGAACAGGCGAGCCCAACACTATGCATTTGATTCTGCAAAATAAAATGCATTTCAGCAGTTGGTGAGAGTTTTTGTAGTCGCACTGGCCGAAAACCTGCTAATGTAAGTCTATGGAAATGTATTTAGCATACTTACACCTAATTAAATAGCTGTATTCGGCAGTATACCAGTTTTGATCCAGTGACATGACCGATGCATGTAATGTTTAGAATATGATTGTGACATTGGAAACTTCGGACCTGCCTCGGTTTAGGTTTGTGGAGTATGGATATCGAACACACATGTGCACAATGATGTCGGCTCATACACTTATATTCTTCTTCTTTTCTATAGCTGATCAAGAACATGACTGATCCAAGTTTTGGCGAATCAAAACGGGCCTTAATTAACGATACTGTCACTTTCGGAGCTTCGTACTATAGCCCTATGTTTAGTAACCCCTGGGACCACGGCACGTCACACCTGTCAGTTCTGGGACCAAACGGAGACGCGGTATCAATCACCAGTACTATAAATTTACAGTGAGTATGCCATGATTCTAAAGGAGCGGACAAGTGGTCTAGTGGTTAACGCGCTGGGCTTGTAATTCAGGGGTCACAGGTTCGATCCCCTGTTACTCTAGTAACATAATTAATAGTCTTTCGGATTTGACCTAAAACCGAGGTCCAATGTATCGGTGCTGTATATCGGGCATGTTATAGAACCAAGGGCGTCTCTGGAACGGGACGCTTTCTGTATCTTGCTTTATCCCCCGAAAAATAAAGTAAGTAAACTCTTCTTGGGACGATGGTCATATGGATTATCCGGTACCAACGATAACACTCTAAAATACATACATACATGCTTCTGATAACACATCATACTGTGTAAATGGGTACGTTAAAAATTTGATATATAAAATTGACACAGTAAACAACAAAGAGAAAGCATCTTGTATCTGCTGACTATGCCTGTCTGTAGTTCTCCTTCCCATGACACAGCACACATACACAGTTTAAATATTTCATCGGATTTATATCAAGGAGAATGAACATCGCTGCACTTTGTGGCACAGTTTGGACCTAAAACATTTTCGACCTAACGAACGAACGCATTAACATCCACGAAATCTGAGAAAACTGAAGAAAGCGCGAGAGTTGTCCTGTCATGTTGACAGTGTATGAGAATTTCCCCCATGCCCTTTTTAGAAAGTTTATAACGTGTTTCTTAACAAACCCCTTTTTAACATTTTGTTAATCAATGTATACAGTGTTCAATATATGTGATCGTTGTGATCTCATTTTTTTCCCAGTTTTGGATCAAAGGTTATTGGTTCACGGACAGGGATTGTTTTCAATGATGAAATGGACGATTTCTCAACACCGGGGCTTACAAACTATTTCGGCTTGCCGCCGTCTGTTGCCAACTATATTGCACCATGGAAACGCCCATTGTCTTCCATGAGTCCCAGCATAGTTGTGGATAAGGACGGAGACGTAAAATTGATTGTCGGTGCTTCCGGGGGAACCAGAATAACTAGTTCAGCGGCACTGGTAGATATTGTTGCTATTAAAGATTGCATTTTAACCCTTAGTATCCCTTTAGTTTTAAAATTGGAAGTCTCCATATTAAAATGTGTTCGTTACAATTAATAATTTAAAGGGACTCTCACTGAAAATTCTATGACTGTTTTAAGCCACATTGCGATATTGTAACGTACTTCTGTCGAGTGTCATATCGCATTATCGACTCGCATATTCTGGGCGTTGACCTGAATTTTCAGGTAATTAAAGCGGCGCATGTATTAAAAGTCAAAACTCTGATGTAAGTTCTAGCACAGTCACTTGTCTGATATAAAAGAAGTGAAGAGTGTGGATGATGTATTCGTGCATCGTACTTTTTTAACATGAATGTTATTACATATTTAAGGTTACCATGGAAACATTATGGTTCAACTGGGATTTGAAGGAAGCTATAGACTATCCTCGTATTCATCACCAGTTATTTCCTCAAGAAATTCGAACCCAGAGAGGATTTCCGCAGGTAAAATGAATATGCATACGAATGCAATCGGAACATCAGTCGGCCGTTTCCGTAGAAATTCTACGGAAACACTGTGGTGTAACCGAGACGGTTAACATTTTTTCGGAATTTCCAAGATGGCGGACGAGAGTGGATGTGAAAAGTAGGTGTCTTACTTTTGTCCTTGTAACTAGTTAAAAACGAATTTCAGAAATGAAATTCTTACACAGACCGATAGAAAAATGATTTTGCCATTCTAGGCTTTATCCGTTTCATTAAACAGTGTCTACTTTTCTAAATATCGTTGATAAAAGTGAACCAAATGCCGGTGCTCTGAAATGAAGCGAGAGGTCATGTGTGTTTTTACTCGGCAAAAGTTCATTCTTTGATGGATAAGTCCACGAAAACCACTACTCGGTAGATTCTGTTGTTATCTTAAAGAACGAAAAGCTGAATGTTGATATATGTACAGGAAATGGGCGAAAAAGCCACTTACACGAAATATGCTCTGTACGGTCCATATACATATGTTGAGTCACACGTTTCTTTCACTGTACGGTTCGTATATGCATAAAACTGTTCGGTGCGTAGCAAAATTTAAACAAAATTACTGTACGGTCCGTAGAAGAAACCTAGATGAAACAGTACGATGGGTTTTTGTAATATATAGCTTGAAGCTAACATAAACATAATTAAAGAGCTTACATGAGCGTATTGCACTGTAATGATAAATAATTGCAAATAAATCTAAATCACATAGGCTACTTTATCAGCTGGTAGATTTGTTGTTAATATTTACGCTAAAAATTTCTGTATACAATATCTACAAACTGACATATAGTTTCACATTGAACTTTCATGATCATTAGAAATCAAGTCATGGCATCAAAATGTAGAAAAACATTGAATGCTAGTTTATTTCTGACAGTATTCATATCATTCAAAATCTCTTATTAACGTTATATACTGTCTTCATGTTCGTTTTCTTCATTTTAAAAGCATGTCCCGGAAGTATCATTTAATCTATACAAATATATACAGTTGTACTTAGCCGGAGCTGTTAAAACTGTTTGCGACAATTAAAACCGTATTTACAGTCGCAAATGTCAAAATCACTAAATACCCTTTTCTAACGCACAAATTGAATGTGTTTTAATGCGATAATTAAAACGTCGTTGGATTCTTGCGTATACGTTATTTAATAGTCGCAAATTTAAACGACGTCACCGATCAGAAAACGACGTTACTCACTCTCTACACTATCGGCTATCATTACATTCCAAAAGATTGGCATATTTTTATCTTTTTATAATATTTATGCCTTCTTTTTTGTTTAATTTTCTAATTTTATGTACCTAGACGGGCTTGATTTTTTATTCATATATAAAAGAAAATGATGAAAAGGTTCAAACATATAAAAAGGATTTTTCTACAATGTGTACATAAGCAGCAACATATAATTATCATATAGTTTCATAACATGTACCAATTCCTTACGGACATATTTCTGAGTTAAAAATAACCAGTCGGGATATGAAATGGGAAAAATACATTCAAAGGATGCATGCAAAAAGCATTCTAGTTAAATAAAATAATACGTATTATATTATTGTGTTTGTCTCATGGCATAGTACCCACAATCACATATTTTCAGGTGTTTTTTTTTGCAGTCAGTGATAACTTCATATTCTTACACCACACTGACAATACACCACACTGACAATGCTATTAGTATACGAACTACTTAGTGAAAAGTCTGTTCAAACAAGTAGAAGAGTCGACGTATCATACGTAAATTGTTTCGTTCAATGATTATTCTGCATGTGTGTATTCAACTTTCTACATTGTCAAGTTTAAGTCCATGACGGACATGCGGCAATATTTTTGCTTCACATGCTTTGTGGTTTTCTCGCACTGAAAATGGATTCCTGGCTGGTTCAAAGTTCTAAGATACCTTTCCAGACTTCCTTGTCCGTTTACCACGCCTTCGCTCCTCTGTATCGAAAGAGTGTTCCCTGAAAAATATTAATTATTATGATCATTTTCATTACCGATATTATTTCCGGAATGAACTTACGCAATACGCTCATGTAAGCACTTTTTGTTCATGTAAGCTTCAAACTATATATTACAAGAACCCATCAGTACGGTTTCATCTACGGACCGTACAGTAATTTTGTTCAAATTTTGCTACGCACCGTACAGTTTTTATGCATATACGAACCGTACAGGGAAAGAAACGTGTGATTCAACATATGTATATGGACCGTACAGAGCATATTTCGTGTAAGTGGCTTTTTTGTCCATTTCCTGTACATATATCAACATAAAGTATTTTGTTCTTTAAGATAACTACAGAATCTACTGAGGAGTGGTTTTCGTGGACTTATCCATCAAAGTATTAACTTTTGCCGAGTAAAAACACACATGACCTCTCGCTTCATTTCAGAGCACCGGCATTTGGTTCACTTTTATCAACGATATTTAGAAAAGTAGACACTGTTTAATGAAACGGATAAAGCCTAGAATGGCAAAATCATTTTTCTATCGGTCTGTGTAAGAATTCCATTTCTGAAATTCGTTTTTAACTAGTTACGAGGAAAAAAGTAAGACACCTACTTTTCACATCCACTCTCGTCCGCCATCTTGGAAATTCCGAAAAAATGTTAACCGTCTCGGTTACACCACAGTGGGAAAAGGCCGAGTGATGTTTCCGATTGAGTAACAGCAACAAAGTCAAATATATGAACAAAGACCATTAGCCTATAGAAGCCGTGGTTCCCCGCCCAACTAACTACAAAGGTGTGCATGTACAGTCTTTGATCGGAGATGGTCTTTAATTCAGGTTTGGCTGTATACAAAAAGAAGGTTTCGTGACAAATATCTTCGAATTTTCTACTGGTTGCCATTCGTTCAAGTCATTGCATTGATACAGTTGGACCTGTGTAAGAAGTGAGCTGAATTGAGTACTGGTTTGCCAAATTACAAGCAAACCAATGAGCATCGCACTTAATTAAGTGGTCACAGGCTTGAGACTGTGGCATCCTTAAGTATGCGGTTTTCTCTAGTTTAATTCTAGCATTTCAACCTTGATCCTTCACAATTTCATAGTTTTCGGTTTAAAATTTTTTTATTTATTCCAAATTGTGTGAAATTCTCTTGTACGTTTTTATTTTGTTATGTAACGTTGGTTTTGGCACATCTCGGCTCTAATACTTTTGTATCACTATAGGTACTCATAGATGGGTTGAGGGGCATGGGTCACAATGTTACCCTGTATGACAGTGCATCGTCTGTTGTCCAAGGTATTCTCAGGAAGGGGAACCAGATAATAGCCAATTGTGACTATAGAAAACACGGGGAACCAGACGGATACTAACAACAAAAGTGACAAAATGAATTTTAGAAGTGAGGATCAAATCCCTGTGTGAACAGAGTTATACATGTACATTGTTCTATACATGTACATTTTTCTAAACAATTTAAAGGATATTTTGAAATTTTCGATACAGTGACAACTATGTTGAAAGTGTTATTTTTGACAACCGCATTTTCTTTCATGCTATATAGAACATTCAATGTAGTCAGCAGGCTCAACTCTAATCCTAAACTGAAATGTTTTTAATAAAAATGTTTGAAACTATATTTTCATAAAACTACAATTTCACTCTCAGATCTCTTCAGGTGGACATAAATAAGCTGGTGATCGTTCTTTTTTCTTGAATTCAACGATAGACATGTTCATTTTCATATACGAGCTTCCTACCTATTAAACAATATTTTATTAACATATAATAATTTCATATTAACAATATATACATGGGCGAGTGTAAGGCTAACACCTTCCCACTGACCTAAAGCATTCCATTGTTTTCAATCAGAGAAAAATTGAAAGCTTCCTATGAAACAATAGCGAAGTCTCGTTAAATCTCGAAGAGGCAAAACGTGGAAGGATTACGTCAACGATTTTATTCAGTGTTTTAGGGCGAGAGCGAATGTGGTAGCCTGGTCAGATTTATAACAGCGATACCGGCATTTCGCGGAACCGATATGGGTTTGAAGCTGGCAACGGAAACTTCCGAAACTTGCCGAAGATGATTGGGGGTAGTAGCAAAAGGTCAACGGAGGGAAGTCAACTTGTATCTATATAAAATGATATAAATAAATGTATTCACTTTTGTCAAACGCAACAAGTAAAGTTTAATATTGTGATCATAAAACATTGTAAAAAGAAAACATGAACCTGTGAATATACCACAAAGTTAATATAAATCTTAGATTGAAAGGATACTTCACACATTGATAGAGGGCATGGAGAGGGAGTGCAATGAAGTATAATAACACTAAATCCATATTTCAATTATCTCCCTTTATGAATATAACTCGAAAACTATGCGAGGGATTGATGTGATATTTCACACAATCATAGAGGACATGGAGTGTGAGTGTAGTAACTAAGAACCGTAACTCTATCTGACCCTGTTTTTTTAATTGCAATGTATCTACCTTTATCGTATGCGAAACATAAAAGAATGAAATAGATTTACTTGATATTAGGCACAGTGATAGGAGATACTTAAGAGGAAGTGAAGTAACTAATAACCTTAAATTTATATTGTTTCCAGCCCGTTTGACTGATAATAAATAAATGGTATTTGAAACTAAACAGTCTCGGGTTTATTTTTTTTTAAAAGTTGGTGGAACCAGCGTAGAAAAATCTTGTGAACACTAGAGGCGACATTTGACCCCCAATCATTCTGAAAGTTGGTCAGAATGTGTGTCTCTTTGAGATAAGCAGGTATTTGAGAGTTTTGAGATAACAAGTCCATCATACTAGCATTTGGACCATCCCCTTTGACTCTCTTTGATATACAGAAGTGGTTGATTCCCTGTAGTTTGCCATATCCATCATTTCAGCAGAAGAAGTGGACATTTACCCCTTAATTATTTTGCAAAGGTTCACTCTTCAAATTAATATCATCCTAAAGTTGAAACCATATTTTTTTGTTAGATTTATTAATCTTGTCAAAGCATTTAGAGATTTTTTTCTCTTAATGACTGAAATATATAACATCATTAAACAGTTACCGTAGATGACATCTGAAATGCGTTTTTTTTTCGCAACTATCACGAGTGCTGTATTATCACCGGCACTTTATGTGGCATCAATTCTTTAGGTGGTACTTTTCATTATCTATTTGAATGCGATTACTTTTTAACTAGTAGAAGTTTGTTCCTAGATATAACATAAATCATCCAAATACATTTAACCTAGAAAAACTTAGTCAGAGTGAACCAAAACTAAATTGGCTTTACTCTCTAAAATCATTATTTCAAAATTTGAATTATTTCATTCTTTACAAACTTACAACAAAACTTTATCTTTTCGGCAATATTAATTTGTTGTACATAATTGATTAACACGAGCTTTTGGAGGGTGATTATTTGGAAGGTGATAATCGCCTTCATAGCGTATGGGATATTGCTAGCCGCGGACTATTATAATATACTTAAAAGCGCCCAAATCTTACTTAACTTGCGCTAGACAAAAATGAGCACCTTCCTACGACATTGCTAGCTTTAATCGTCGAAGAAATGCATTTTATTAATAAGACCCATAGTACTATTAAGATATTCCTTGTAAACTGCCCGGAAGTAGGATAACTCAAGACCTTTGATAACTCGGGCATTATTTAAACTTATTATAATAAATGCTAAATCAGCCATTTCGAAACAACAATAAGGGTTAAAACACCACGAAAGTGCTAAAGGTGGGTATGTAACCTGTAACAAAAACGATTGACGGCACAACCTATATAGTCTATCAAACGAATAGTTTGTGTCCAAACAGCATGAAAACTCGGCATTATTGTCCTTTGGCATGCATCTCTTATTCCTGTAATTTGACAGTTAAGGAAGACAATTAATAAAAAGAGACATAACCAATGTATAACCTTCGTTAAAATTTGTACTTTTTTCAGAGGAGTTCAAATTTAGTTGCAATTAAAACTACTGCACATTATTCTGATATCTTTTCATTTACGAGGTCGCCTCGGCTAAAGCACCGGTAGCCGTAGTTTAGAGATGATACTCCGTTACTTCACTTACCGTTAATGTACGCCTGTTCTGAATTGTATTCGATTTCTGCCAACAAGGGTATATTTTTATTTGTCAAGTAGTAAGATTGTATTTCGCATTAATTAAGCGTCAAAAAAGTGACTTCTTCTTAAAATCGCGCACACAGTCATGACCAGTGCTTACTCGTGAACGTGTTCTAAAAGTGTCCAGTTGAAAAAGAAAATGACGCCATAATTACGTTTCATTGACAGAGAAATTATTTCGTTTAGATCATTTGTTTTGTTCCACGGTAAAAATGAAAAAGAAAGCCATTTAATCAGTCTCATTATGCAAAGGGAAAATCCAATTCTAGTATATTAAAAAAAAAATTGTTCAGCTACCATAAGACACCAATGAATTTGGAACAATAAAATGACGGTTATCTCGTGAAGACGATTCATTGATATTGATTTGCCGTCAGCGTTCAGTCGGGAAACGTTTTTAATATGTGCATCATTAGCTCGGTGAATAGGGTGCGGAAGGTCTTGTGTTCGAATCCCTGTCGGAGCGCAAGTGTATTCTAGGTAAATACGTGCCTCAGTCCACCTAAAAGCGACGAAAAACTCACTGCCTCACTTTCGCGATTGTGCTTACACGTTGAATGACGAACGAATGTTCGATAGCGATTCAATGAGCTACTAAAGCTATCGTCTTAATCGAACTTACTGTTGACTCATGCCATAAACATCGTTATGTTTCCATTGTTTTAAATGCTATAGCCAAAACGTTAACAGAACACATATCTCCCAAAAAAAAAACGTTACAATTTTAACGTAGCATTTACTTTCGATTTAGAAAGTTATGTTATGAATGTTTTCGTACAAACAATGCTCATTTCCGCTTGGTTTAAGAGCTACACGTTATTTTTATTCAAAATGCTCCTGGGACTTTAAATACTTTTGAGAAAATAAGTCAAAGAGCTTTACAAAACATTATATTGATATTTGCTTTTTAGAAGTCAAGTAATGCGTTTCTTTATGAAAAAGTCACCTCTACTTAGAGGGCCAGTCATTCTTAACTTACAGGACATCTTCTCCATAAACACATGTACCCTTCAAATTAAATGCCGGCAGCTTTAAAATCGAATTGTCATAAGAACTGACCTGTAAGCATTTGAATCTTGAACTTCCTGACCTAAAGAAATATATGCCAAAGGAGGAAAGTTTGAAACTATGGGATCAGTAGCATTGTTTAATCCACCAAGCTTGTGAACAACATGTTAGAAGGCAAACTAAGCTAAAGATACATTGATAGTTTTCATCAGAAATGGAATTTGATTACTTTTGAATAGTGACAATTAAATTTTAAACTGTACTCGACAACGCTAAAAAACGTTAAACTTAAATTTGCAGTTTCACCCCATCCTGTTATGTATTTAAAGAATAAAACAGAAGTACATGTTACGCGGTTAAGTGTTTCTGTTTCGTGTTAACCAGATGCGGGAAGTTTTTTAAATTATTAGTTTCTAGTATTATAAACTACTTGACCTTCACTTCTTCTTTGACGCACTTAAAAATAGCTAAAACATTAAGTGCCTTATAATTATGTTATAAGAAGACAAGAGAGCCAAAACTGCCCAATTATCCACCTAATTCATGGATCCACCTCCGTGCTCGAGTGGTTAGAGTCGCTGACTTGAAATCAATATACCCTCTCATAGATTGCGGGTCATGGGTTCGAGCCCTGCTACCGACGATGTCTCTTTGGCAGTTTTTTTACCGACGATAGCAATCTAGTACTTGTTCTAGGCAAACTGACCAAAATACGGTTGAAACGGGCGTTAAACCCATACATCAACAACCTAAGTCAAAGGATGTTGTAATTCTAATCCATATATGTAGATATAATGTGACCGAAAGGCCTGAAACTCGTCAACTATTTTAACTTGACAGAATTCATTTCACCACGATGGTCACGATCGCTGTAACCTTAACCCAAGATAAGACCCTACTATACTAACAGTGGGCGACCTTTACTAGTCATTGTGAATCTATAGCCCAAGTTTGGTAATTCTTCTGTTCTTTAACAAAAAACTATTCTAAAAAAGATAATTTTAAACTAAGCCAGTTCTTATTAAATACTGACCATTAGTCATGAACACCAAGGACTATGGGACCAAAAAGAATTTTTAGGTGCCATTATAACTGTGGATAAGTGGATTTTTTTTCTAGGAATCTGCTGAATTATTAGAATCGTTAATATTTTTCTTTATTAAAGACTAGAAAAAAAACACAATCAAATGCTGAAGTCAGTACTCAAAGTGAAAATAGCTATTTATCACAATTTCAAGGGCTATAACTCTGGTGAAAATCAACAGATCAACTTTAAATTGTTCAGAGTCTGAACCAAAACGCCGACTCACATAGCTGCTTACCATGATTTGTGACTACAAACAAAAATTACATTGTATCTTATTAATACAACTGAGCTAAAATGAACAATCAACTAATATATACAAAGAAATATCACAATATCATTTTCTGCAGTAACCATAACTTGACTCAACTTGAAAATTCACTATAATGCTGATATAACTGACCGATAATTCTGCACATGATGGCTTAGTGCTTCAAGCAAAGTTTTAACACATTTCCATCACTAATTCACACAAAATTTGTCAAACCTGATTTCATGTCCTGTGGCCTGGCCTGGTGACCTAATATGTTTTAAAATGGACTGACCTGATTCAGTGAATAAAATATAGTCGCAGTCAAAGCAACAATACTTATTAGCCAAATCCAACTCTGTAAAGTGTTGTTATGTAAATAACAACTCAGTGTATGAAGAAATGATTTCATTTTTTTTTCAAACATGAAATATATAATATAGATCATCCATCAAATGTAGAGGCTACAACAACAAACATGATACCACGGATTTTACTTAATTTCAAATGAATAAAAAGAAAACGTAGTGCAGAAATGTTGAAGGTAACCATATAACAAATATATCGAAATACATGTATATAAGAAAAGGCTATTACTTTAACCTTGCATAAAACAAATATTTAGTTTTTTTCATAATGGTTAAGTGTAGTAGAGCTAACGGTGAATTGGTATAAACTACATGAAACTCTTGAAGTGATTATAGCTTAAAGTCAGTACGTACGTCATATTTGATAAGCTGGACATACTATGAAGTGAAGCTAGCTGGAACTCAATTAGATCGAAAAATGTGTAAATTCAAGTTTTGATAATAGGGATCGTTCCACGGTACTATTTTTAGTTGATACGGAATATCATCAATTACGGGAAAACCACAGTATGGAGACGAACAGTCAGACAGGCTACAAGGCTAAGCTTATTATCTGCATTCAGGTACATTTTGTGTCATTATCTAATTAATCATAACAATCTAGACAATCTAGGCAAAGTATGTACTCATTGTAAGAATTTCTTCCATACCTTCATCAATTTTTAGGCCGATCGTGTCTCATCACCTAAACTGATTGGTATGTAACGGAAACACAATATACATGTATCACAAAACATTACATACGAAAAACTCTTTTATAAATGCCAAGTTCTCATATAACTTACTTAAAAGTTGTTCTGCCCGATAGAATATCAAAGCAATTTATGACATGTCAAGTTCACAACTGTCACCAACTAAATATTTTTGTTTTCAGAAGAAAATGTCGTTCATTTCAACTCTTAGGCAATTTTAGTAACTGACTGCATCTGAGCATGGCGTCGCACAGTCGACATTTTCAAATTACGGAAAGGTACGTTTAGAATATATTTCTATAATTGAGGTACAGACCTGATCAATATCAAAATCGTACAGCTAAATCTGGAAAAACACTGCCGGAAAAATGTCAGGACGGAAAGATGTCGTATCAAACACGCCTGCAGAGAACATAGAGCTACAAAAAAAAGGTGAGCTACAACAAAAATGTGTTAACAGACCGAAACCTTCTGCATGGGGCTCGGGTTTACCATGTTGCGGCCATCTGCACGATAAATATTGGTTCAAACTTTTGGGATTTTTCCTTATGCTTTCTGTTGGCGTTTTGGATCTTGTCAGTGATTGGTGGCTGTATGCTGATGTTTCTATGACGGAAAAGGGTTTGGTGTACGGACCACCAGAGGTTCACTTGCGCTATTTATTACTTACCTTTTCTTTCAGTGGATCTTTAACAATCATCTTTGAAATAACAAATCTATGGTGGGAAATTTTCAGAGACGATCCTCGATTTGACGGCGATTTACTCTCTGCAGTTACAGTATGGATTGAAGATGTTCCACAAATAGCAATTAGCGTAGTTATCTTCAAATGTCGTGAAGAGGCAATCAGTTACTTTCAGCTTGTCAAAGCGTCTGTGATAATCGTTAAATCTATTATTATACTTATTATTTCCTTCATACGCTACTTCAGCAAGAAGGCTTTACATGACGTATATTGTGCAAAGGTCAATGCCGAATCATGCCGTCATGTTGCTTACAGAGTCTTTACCATGTTAGGACTCATCCTTACATTCGCTGGTGCAATAGTTATCTTCCTGATGAACAAGTTCGAGCGCAGTCCTGATGGAAGTCTGAATTTTAAAGTCCCGAAAAGTGTCATACAAGGTGAATATGACGATCAGAAGTTTTTCCGTAACGTCAGTATATACTTCAGTCATGAATTATTTCATTGGGACAATACTTCAGCAGAAAATCTTAATCTTGTGCGATTGTTAAGAATGAATGACATAAGACGAGAAAAGGTTTTTAGGGCGATTAAAATACAGTATGATCAAGACACAGGGCCGTCCAAAATCGTAATATGGGAAAGTGACATCAGTGGCACTATGCAAGCTAAAGAGTGTTTTCAGCTAGATAGAAACAACAAGAAAGTAACCATTGGATCTAGTTGTGCATCATACCTACCCGCAACAGCCAATAAATTTGTGATAAAATTTCACTACGTAAAACAATCTTCTGGGTTCCTTTCTCCTCCGAGACTTATATTTGGTGACATAAAATACAACATAAAGGTTAAATACAGCAGATGTGCAAAATGCGAACCGCCTGACTTTGTGATCAATGATGATGTCAATGATCATTCTGCTAACAGCAAAGGCGCAGCTCTTCACTACTATCGAGTAGCAGGTAATTGCGTAGAAACATACCATGTGATACACACATCTATAACGGAAGGAACTTTCTATCATTCAAGTGACCTGGAGGATATAACTGATGTGTGGAAGACGGGATTTGCACACTGCAAGAGCAGTGGCAGCCTCACGCCACATCGAGACGACCGTATTGATGTATCATGCAATTAATTTCTTTCGTAAAAACATATGATATGGGTTTTTTAACATTTTTTTATTTCACGTATAAGAGCATATGAATTTAAATGATATGCTGGTGAATCAAATATTTTTCGTGACGCTAAATCAAAAACCGTTTAATTACTCGTTTTTGCTTCGGTCAGACGAATTTATATTATTTTTCCTCTTGATAATGATGTAAATTTCAAAAGCATTAATTTGGTCTTTCACTTACCTTTTTTAATTAAAAAAAAGTACCATCGCATTTTCCTTATGAAATGTAAAGGATTGCAAGAATTTTAGTCAGATTTTGGGTCATTTGTACTATTTTGACTCATATGTAGAAAATCATTTAAAAATCGTTTTTGCTGCGGTGATATAAGCGAGGAAATTTTATCAACAACAAATTGGTGAAAAAATCAATAAAATATTGGTAGGATTGTGCTTACCTTTTTTATGCGTTATATAAGCATAGTCACTTAAAAATGCAATCGTAAAACAGATCGGGCGCATCCGTAGTTTTCACGGAAGTTGTCGAATTCTACCCTATTAAAATCTTCACAGTGGTGATTTTTTTGTACATATTGTTGCTTTAAAGACGTGAGGATAACATAAATAATATGAAAAGGAAAAAATGTAATGATTGTACATTTAGATATTAGCTCTTTATCGAGCCTCGGTAGGTGACCGTTTAACCTTGTGCGAAATAAAAGGACTGCATTTGGTTAAAGTAGTAAATTTACTTATTTTGAAATTTGTTTCAACGGCAGATATTTAGTGTCAGGGTAACACATGTGACAGATAGAATTCGTGTTCTTGTACACATTTTCACAGGTATTGTGTAATGTCATACAAACACACATGTACATAAGTATGTATATCACTTTCAAATTGTGACGCTTATCTTATACAAAAATTGATTTTCAAAATCCGTCTGTACGGGTAAAATCTCGTCTGTCATAAATGGTGTGATATTTTTCTATTTGTGCACAATTTGACAATCGTTTATCTACATTTTGTAAATGATATCTTTTGCAACATTTCTGACCTTCATGAATTTTTGATAAATCTGCAGTTTAAATGATGTGGTAAATTATGTATTATTCATCTGATGATAAAAGTCCGACGGTGTTCATTTAAATTTTGAAGAAGTCTGTGAAGTTAACAACTGTTACTGTTATTGCTTCAATATTTAATGTCAAAACATTTGCGACTTCGTTTAAAGTGCGATGGCATTAGTGTTGCTGTTATATTTGTCAAGTCACAATAAAGTAGTGTGATATTCACAAACAAAGCAATCTAAGACTAGGTAACTTGGCCCGTAAATTATAGTTCATAGTGCATTTAGTCAAAATATAAGTTTTGTATTTAAACAAAGGAAGTATTTTGACTTATTCTGAAGTTGGTTGTATTTTTCATTTTCATATTGTACCTAACCTGATTAATGTGTTACAATTTGCCAGGAATCACTGAATAAATGCTACGAGATTATATTTTACCACATGCACATTCATAGTATTTATAAAATTTAGAACATTTTAGCAATTAATGTGCTTGAATTTTGCTATTACTATGCAGATTTATATCTAAATGCAGACATATTTATATCTATTCATAAAATGTGATATTCTGTTGTCATGTCTATATTTTAGCTTGTGCTTCCCTCAAAGTTACGGAAGTGTCTTTTAGATAAAGAAGATACTGATTAATTCTTTATCAATGTTTGAAATTCAAGGGAGACCACAGAAGATAAAAGATACAGAAGTACATGGTACTCAATGAGGAAACATAATATATAGTTCCGTTATTAACATCATTCTTCGATCCAGTTGAAAGTGGTCTCACTACAGTGTGGTCTTGATAACGGTATTTTAATCAATTTTTCAATAACTTTTATAAGAAAAAAATTATTACATCCAATCCATTTGTTGAAATTGTTTAATAAAAGTTTTAACAATTGATTTATATATTATAGCTTTTTATATAAAAGCACAATAAATATATAGAAATGAAATCCAACACTTCATGTTTATCAATCCCGAAGTCTGTTACATTTGGGGATTACTATTGCTAACACTTAATGAAAAAACAGAGATTCACTAATTAGTTCTAATTAGACTGGCAGCTGCTTGTTGAACCGCTATGAAAATATGCAAGTGCAGAACTAAGAATGGTTGACCTGGTGTCCTAGTTTTTGACCACATGTGACCCGGTTTCGATGTTGATCTAATGTTATCTAGAGTTAATCAAAACAAAGGGTAAATTTTGACCCCTGAGGAATGATTTGAACAAACTTTGAAGACGTCCACTACAGTATGTCCCACTCAATCGGTAGACTTCGATAGTTTTGAATATGCACGTGACATCAATATAAAATACATCAGCATCATTGGAAGATTATTATCTCAAGGCATCTTTTTCAATTTTTGATTAACTTGATAATTCAGTCAAAATTCGAATTTGTGTGATTTATCCCATAGGCCGTAATGTTAATGACGTGACGTCGCTGAATCCAAGATGGCGGCGTCCATAACGTCGCTATCGGGGATGAACTCAAAGTTAGCGACGCGAGTTTTTATATGGCGATAACGTGTTCTACAACAAATCTGCAACGTCTTTGTTATATAACGACAATGATTTCAATCATTTCCCATGTAATTTCGACATAGAAAATGTATGGTTAATAAAAGTTACTTCTCTTTTTACCATCGAAGGGAATGCTAAATGCGTATTTTACTCAGAAGCAATATAAATCGAATTTTCATCGAACGATCTTTATGTGATGTTATATAAATACCTATATGACAACTCACGGCCATGAATAAACAATAAAATAGCAACACACGGGTGAAAGATCTCACCCAAATCCTGGAACGAAAGTGTCTGGTTGTCCGACTCCCTACGCCAACGCATACATGTAGCCTACGTTCAGGTAAGAAAATGTGTACTGAAATTTGATTACGTTAATAGCCGATGGCAAGTGCTTCATAACCACGGCGGGAAACCAATTACAGAAGGAATGCATGGCGACATGTACACGTAATCCCTCTCCCCCAACTTCATGCAATAAACTGAATTAATTTTTAGATACAATAACACAATGAGATGATTTTGTGCTTCTCAAACCACTGTAGGGAATCGGGTAGGGAAGACGATATGGGAAATTAGCACTGACCTACTGGAATTCCAAAACTAGCATTGGCTTACAGTCTACTTTTACATGAAGCATTCATCACCGAAGAGTTCCGATTGATTAAAGCCAGTACGATTTGTCTTCATTGGGACAAAAAAGGAGGCAACTCGGGCTTTCCTTATTAGTGTTAATACGATTTGTCTCCCTTTGGATAAAATGAATGTTTTCCTATCAAGTCCATATGATTTGTCCCCATTGGGATAGAAATGGAGGTTACTTTGCTTGCACTAATTTCAGTTAATACGATTGGTCTCCCTTGGGATCGAAAGGGAAGTAACTGTTTTTACTAATTTAAGTCAAATTGGCATCGAAAGGGAGGTAACTGTTTTTTTAGTCAGTCCTATTTGTCTCCCTTTGAAAAAAGGGAGACAATTGTTTATCCTAATTTAAAGTGACATTATGCGCATTTTTTTCAAGTAAAAATCCAGCTGAAAATGGTGTGTATACAAAAGCTTAGAGGAAATAATAGCTTTTAACCCAATACACACCAAAGTCTTCCCGCTACAAGTATGAAAAAATAACTTTCCAAATATTGATTTTCTTATTTGACTGGGAGAGTCAATTTAAGAAAAGAGCAACTGCATGCAGGAGTTGCTTCCCTTCCACTGTCAAAATCTCTACCAACATCAAAAACGACACAATTTATCAGTCCGATTTTTTTATATCTAAAGCACCAACTTCAAATACTAATGCGGCATAATCATTAATTTAACGCATTTAAATGCACAGCAACCAAAAATTGCTTTTATAAAGCTATCTCCAAAAATACACTATGTGCAGTAAGATGCGCATAATGTCACTTTAAGGCAATACGATTGGTTTCCCTTGGGAACGAAAGGGAGGTTACTCTGTTTTTGCTAATTTAAGTCAATACGATTGGTCTCCCTAGGGAAAGAAAGGGAGGTAACTGTTTTTCATTATCAGTCAGTACGATTTTTCTCCCTGGGGACAAAAAGGGAGGTGACTCAGACTTCCCTTATAAGTGTTAAAACGATTTGTCTCCCTTTGGATAGAAAGGGATGTTACTCTGCTTTCACTTAATTAAGTCAGTACGATTGGTCTCCCTTGGGATCGAAAGGGAGGCAACTGTTTTTACTTATTTAAGTCAGTATGATTGTCTCCCTTGGGAATGGGAGGTTACTCTGCTTTCACTTAGTTAAGTCAGTAAGATTGGTCTCCCTTGGGATCGAAAGGGAGGTAACAGTTTTTACAAATTAAGTCAGTATGATTTGTCTCCCTTGGGAAAGAAAGGGAGTTTAATCTGCTTTTACTAATTTAAGTCAGTACGATTGGTCAGCCTTAGGGTCGAAAGGGAGGTAATTATTTTTACTAATTTAAGTCAGTATGATTTGTCTCCCTAAGAAAGGGAGGTTAATCTGATTTTACTAATTTAAGCCAGTACGATTGTCTCCCTTGGGAAAGGAAGGGAGGTTACTCTGCTTTCACTAATTTAAGTCAGTACGATTGGTCTCCCTTGGGATCGAAAGGGAGGCAACTGCTTTTACTAATTTAAGTCATTATGATTGTCTCCCTTGGGAAAGGAAGGGAGGTTACTCTGCTTTCACTTAATTAAGTCAGTAAGATTGGTCTCCCTTGGGATCGAAAGGGAGGCAACTGTTTTTACTTAAGTCAGTATGATTGTCTCCCTTGGGAAAGGGAGGTTACTCTGCTTTCACTTAATTAAGTCAGTACGATTTGTCTCCCTTGGGATCGAAAGGGAGGTAACTGTTTTTAGAAATTAAGTCAGTATGATTTGTCTACCTTGGGAATGAAAGGGAGGTTTATCTGCTTTTACTAATTTAAGTCAGTACGATTGGTCTCCCTTGGGATCGAAAGGGAGGTTAATCTGCTTCTACTAATTCAAGTCAGTGCGATTGGTCTCCCTTTGGATCGAAAGGGAGGCAACTTTTTTACATATTTAAGTCAGTATGATTGTCTCCCTTGGGAAAGAAAGGGAGGTTAATCTGCTTTCACTAATTTAAGTCTGTGCGATTGGGTTCCCTTGGGATCGAAAAGGAGGCAACTTTTTTTACTTATTTAAGTCAGTACGATTGTCTCCCTTGGGAAAGAAAGGGAGGTTACTCTGCTTTCACTAATTAAGTCAGTATGATTTGTCTCCCTTGGAAAAAGGGAGTTTAATCTGCTTTTACTAATTTAAGTCAGTACGATTGGTCAGCCTTAGGGTCGAAAGGGAGGTAATTATTTTTACTAATTTAAGTCAGTATGATTTGTCTCCCTAAGAAAGGGAGGTTAATCTGCTTTTACTAATTTAAGACAGTACGATTGGTCTCCCTTGGGATCGAAAGGGAGGCAACTGTTTTCACTAACTTAAGTCAGTATGATTGTCTCCCTTGGGAAAGGGAGGTTACTCTGCTTTCACTTATTTAAGTCAGTACGATTGGTTTCCCTTGGGATCGAAAGGGAGGCCACTGTTTTTACTAATTTAAGTCATTATGATTGTCTCCCTTGGGAAAGGGAGGTTACTCTGCTTTCACTTAATTCAGTACGATTGGTCTCCCTTGGGATCGAAAGGGAGGTAACTGTTTTTAGAAAGTAAGTCAGTATGATTTGTCTACCTTGGGAATGAAAGGGAGGTTAATCTGCTTTCTCTAATTTAAGTCAGTGCGATTGGTCTCCCTAGGGATCGAAAGGGAGGCAACTTTTTTTACTTATTTAAGTCAGTATGATTGTCTCCCTTGGGAAAGAAAGGGAGGTTACTCTCCTTTCACTTATTTAAGTCAGTACGATTGGTCTCACTTGGGATCGAAAGGGAGGTAACTGTTTTTACTAATTTAAGTCAGTCTGATTTGTCTCCCTTGGGAAAGAAAGGTAGGTCAATCTGTTTTTCCTCATTTAAGTCAGTACGATTGGTCTCTCTTGGGATCGAAAGGGAGGCAACTGTTTTTACTAATTTGTCAGTATGATTGTCTCCCTTGGGAAAGAAAGGGAGGTTACTCTGCGCTCACTTAAGTCAATACGTTTGGTCTCCCTTGGGATCGAAAGGGAGGCAACTGTTTTTACTAATTTAAGTCAGTATGATTTGTCTCCCTTGGGAAAGAAAGGGAGGTTACTCTGCTTTCACTAATTTAAGTCAGTACGATTGCTCTCCATTGGGATCGAAAGGAAGGTAACTGTTTTTACTATTTTAAGTCAGTATGATTTGTCTCCCTTTAGAAAGAAAGGGAGGTTAATCTGCTTTTACTAATTTAAGTCAGTACGATTGGTCTCCCTTGTCATCGAAAGGGAGGCAACCTTTTTACTTATTTAAGTCAGTATGATTGTCTCCTTGGGAAAGATAGGGAGGTTACTCTGCTTTCACTTATTTAAATCAGTATGATTTGTCTACCTTGAAATCGAAAGGGAGGCAACTGTTTTTACTGATTTAAGTCAGTATGATTTGTCTCCCTTGGTTAAGAAAGGGAGGTTAATCTGCTTTTACTAATTTAAGTCAGTACGATTGGTCTCCCTTGGGATCAAAAGTGAGGTAACTGTTTTCATTATTAGTGTCAGTACGATTTTACTCCCTTGGGACAAAAAGGGAGGTAACTCGGACTTTCCTTATTAGTGTTAATAAGATTTGTCCTTCTTTGGATAGTATGGGAGGTTACTCTGCTTTCTCATTCAGGTCAATAAGATTAGTCTCCCTTGGCATCGAAAGGGAGGTAACTGTTTTTACAAATTAAAGGCCGTTCTATTAGTGCCTTTGAAGAAAACAGGGAGACAACTGTTTTTCCTCATTTAAGTCATAACAATTTGTCTCCCTTGGGAAAGAATGGCAGGTTTTTCCGTTTTTACTAATGTAAGTCAATACGATTGGTCTCTAATGGGATGTAACTGTCTTAACAAATTTAAATCAATACGAATTGTCTCCCTTTGGATTAAAAGGGAGGTAACTATTTTGTCCTTATTTAAGTCAGTATGATTTTTCTCCCGTGGGAAAAAAGGGAGGTAACTCGGGCTTTCCCTATTAGTGTAAATACGATTTGTCTCCCTTTGGATAGAGGTTACTCTGCTTTCACTAATTTTTGTCAGTACGATTGGTCTCCCTTGGGATCGAAAGGGGGGTTACTCTGCTTTTACTAATTTAAGTCAGTACAATTGGTCTCCTTTGGGAAAGAAAAGGAGGCAACTCTCCCTTGGGTAAAAAAAGGACGCAGCTGTTTTTACTAATTTAAGTCTGTACGAATTGTTTCCCTTGGTATAGAAAGGGAGGTTACACTGCCTATAATAATTTAAGTCAATACGATTTTCTCCCTTGGGACATAGAGGCAACTCAGACTTTCCTTATTAGTGTCAATACGATTTATCTACCTTTGGATAGAAAGAAAGGTTACTCTGCTTTCACTTATTTAAGTCAATACCATTGGTCTCCCTTGGGATCGAAAGGGAGGTAACTGTTTTTACTAATTTAAGTCCGTATGATTTGTCTCCTTTGGTGAAGAAAGGGAGGTTACTCTTACTATTTTAAGTCAATACAATTGGTCGCCTTTGTCATCGAAAGGGAGGTTACTGTTTTACAATTTTAAGAAAGTACTATTTGTCTCCCTCTGAAAAAAATGGGAGACAACTATTTATAAGATTGGTCTTTCCTGGGATGGAAAGGGAGGTAATTCGGGCTATCCTTTTAGTGTAAATAAGATTTGTCTCCCTTTGGATCAAAAGGGAGGTTACTGTGCTCTTACTTAAATTTAGTACGCTTCGTCTCCTTTTGGAAAGAAATGGAGGTTAATTTAAGTCAGTACGATTTGTTTCCCTTGGGAAAGGGAGGAAACTCTGCTTTTACTTATTTAAATCAATACAATTGGTCTCCCTTGAGATCGAAAGGGAAGTCACAGTCTCCCTTTGGATAGAAAGGGTGGTTACTCTGCTTTCACTAATTTTAGTCAGTACGATTTGTCTCCCTTGGGATAGAAAGGGTGGTTACTCTGCTTTTACTAATTTTAGTCAGTACGAATTGTCTCCCTTGGGATAGAAACGGAGGTTACTCTGCTTTTACTAATTCAAATCAATACGATTGGTTGCCTTTGGGAAAGGGAGGAAACTGTTTTTCATTATTAAAATCAATACGATTAGTCTCGCTTGGGATAGAAAGGGAGGTTACTCTGCTTTTCTAATTTAAGTCAATACGATGTGTCTCCCTTGGCATCGAAAGGGAGATTACTTTTTCAACATATTTAAGGTAACTCTATTTTTACAAATTTAAGTCAGTGAGGTAACCCGTGTTTTCGGTATCAAAGTTAATACAATTTGTCTCCCTTTGGATAGAAAAGGAGGCAACTGTTTTTTTACCAATTTAAGTCAATTCAATTAGACTCCCTTTGGAAAACAAGACGGCCAAGATGGCCCTATAATGCTCACCTGTATATAAATTGCCAATAATACAAGGGGTCATGACTTTAACATAATTCATAGAGGTCCACTGTATAAGCCTATGCGAAATCAAGTGACCCCCCCCCGCACCCCTCCCGAGAAGGGTCAATTTTCAACCGGTACTCATAATTTGAACAATCTTGGTAAAGGTCCACATCAATGCTACATGCTAAAAATCTAAGCTCTAGGCCTTGTGGTTTCAGAGAAGAAAACGTTTGAAGTTTTTCCAAGTATGTAAAATCAAGAGACCCCCCCAGGCTGGGTCAGTTTTGACCAAGCGGTCATGATTTTAACAAACATGGTGGAGGTCCACTAGGCAATGCTACATGCCAAATATCTCAGCTCTAGGCCTTGTGGTTTCAGAGAAAAAGATTTTCCCTATATAAGCCTATGTAAAACCAAGTGACCCCCCCGGGTGGAGTCAATTTTCATCCGGGGGTCATAATTTGAACAATCTTGGTAGAGGTCCACTAGACAATGCTACATGCCAAATATCTAAGCTCTAGGCCTTGTGGTTTCAGAGATTTTTAAAGTTTTTCTATATAGCCTATGTAAAACCAAGTGACCCCCCAGGCAGGCTCAATTTTCATCCCGGGGTCATAATTTGAACAATTTTGGTAGAGGTCCACTAGACAATGCTACATGCCAAATATCTAAGCTCTAGGCCTTGTGGTTTCAGAGAACATTTTAGAAGTTTTTCCTATATAAGCCTATGTAAAACTATGTGACCACCCGCGTGGGATAAATTTTGACCTGGGGGTCATAATTTGAACAATCTTGTTAGAGGTCCACTAGACAATGTTACATGCCAAATATCTAAGCTCTAGGCCAAGTGGTTTCTGAAAATTTTTAAAGCTTTTCCTATTTTTTGCCGTATCAATCAGAGTTCTGCATGGAATGAATTCTTTGAACAATTTTGGAGCTTCATGAAAGAAACATCCCTGCATAGTTTCATCAACATTGGCGCAGTGGTTTCAGAGGAGACGTCGTATAAATCAAAATGTTGACTGACAATCATCCATTACAAAAGCTCACCCTGGCGAAGCCAGGTGAGCTAAAAAAAGAGAGAAAACTCCTTTTTCCTATTCAAGTCAATATGATTTGTCTCCCTTGGGATAGAAAGGCAGGTAACTCTGGGACAGTCCTAAATGTTGTATTAAAAGGAATAGTCACACACTAGGACGAAAAGAAAACAACAATAATTATAACACAAACTCACACTTGAATGCAAAAATGTCGTTTATCGACATCAGATCTGGTGATATCATATCAAGCAAATTTAGTGAATTTATATCCCCTGCCAATGAAACAAATAATTGAAAAAGCACAACTGGAGAGTGTATTGGTCAGTCTGTTTCAGAAAATAAAAGAATTCTTATAATTTCTAAACCCCACTGGGGCCTCATCTCAAAGGAGATATCTTTTTTAATCCCCTTAATTAAGGGATTCCTGTAAAAATCCAGATTCTATTTTTTTTACAATTTTCCATTGTAAGAGAATACAACATTGACAATTTGTGCCAAATAAAATCAAATTTTGACAAGCTTTTTCAGAAAAATCTTTTTTTAAAAATGTCACCACCCCTTTGGGACCTCATCTCTGAGAGGTAATTTTTTTTCTGCAAATTACAGTCGTACAGAACTCAGTTGTTGTAAATTAAATGCTATTAGGTCTGTTAGTTTCAGAAAACAAAACTTCTTAAGTTTCTATATAGAATATCTAAGAAAAGTGCCACTACCCCTTGAGGGCCTCATTTCTAAAAAAAATACCCAAGAACAGGGTGTGGATATCATAAAGAGTGATCATTAAATTATTTGAACCAACTGCAATTGAATTTTGATAACCTGTTGCTGAGAAATAGAATTTTGATGTTTTCACATTGAATATAGAAAAAAATGAGTTGCACATGGGCCGCAGCATTATGCTAATGCTACTGTATACTTATTTAAGTTTCATGAAATTCTATCCATTGATTCCTTAGTTATTGCTCTGGATGGATGGACTGACTGACAACGCCAAAACAATATCCCTTTGCCTTTGGCGGGGGACAATAAATTATTAATTAAAAAAGATGTTACATTACTTGCAAAGTATGCTCTTCAATATAAAACAAGAGAATTGATGCATGCATCAACATCAAAGGCGCTTCAAGTTGATTTTTTCGTTTATTTTTTGGTATCAGGTAATGAACTGGAATAGTGCATTTAGACCACCCTTATGTCCTTATACCTACCCTAAACCCATGAAAATGCTAGAGTGGTTAACTTAATTGTACGAAGTAGATTTCTTCCTTGGATAAAGATACATACATGTTCTCCAGTTCTTTGCAACATTGTAGACGTATATCTAATAAACTGATTCCGATTTGACATTTAAATATTAATCAAAGTATTAAAATACTGATGAACAGCCATTTTGAGAGATGTCAGCTATTTAATTTTTTAGCAGTTTGCAAATGTAACAGCTCACACTTCTCTAGTAAAACTAAAAGTTTCAAAATTAATCCATTTTAATTATTCAGCTAAAATTAATTGCAGCTTCAAAACTTCTTTGTCATTTTATGCATTTTCTTTCTATTTCTTTTATAATACTGTAAATGCTGAGTGTACTTGTCGCTCATTTATCTATTATTATGATTATTTATCAAATATACAGTATTTTTTTAATAAATACTAAAACCGAATTTAAACCATCGCTTTCAAAAAACTGTACATATTTAACAATATTTTGACGTTTTCGAGTGTCTTTTGGAAGTCTACGGATGTCGTCAGCTAAGTAGTTTGCCCAGAAGGATCAGTTTTGAATTCATTACAATTTTTTTATTTTATATAACTTAATCTTTTTTAAAACAAATGTTTCATTCAGTATAGGAATAGGTTTTGATATTTTTTAGTAATTTAATCATTTTTGGAAACTATCGTTTTTCTAAAAAGTAATGTTTTTTTAATAACATTTAATGACTGCTCCTACCACGGATTTCCGGCAAAGTGCATTTCATACAAGACCCCATCCTCAAGGGCCGCGGCAATAAGTACACAATTTTGAAAGTTCAAAACAAACAATTTTTTTGGTAATAAGTGCTACAGTAGGTTATCAGGGGACATTGGTCTTATGCATACATAATAAATGCATAAATGGTAAATAAATATTTGATTTTCAAGTATTCATTTACAATTATTACATTGAAAATACAACATAAACTTTCTAAGTTAGTGCATGTCCCTTGATTGGATTTAAATTATAAATGGAATGGTATTTTTTCCATACTGGTCTTTTTTTGGAAGTGGTCTTTTACAATGGTTTTACTAAATAAGTTATGTCAACATGCATCTTTAACTTATTCCAGAATAACGTCTATATCTTCAAGTCTATGGTACATGATTTTGTAAATTGAAGTCTCTTGCACATGTTCCAGTTTCTCTCATACAGTCTCACAAGTGTGCAAGGTTGCATTATCCACGCAGTTTAAAATACAGAATGAAAAGTTACAGTAACTGTAAACCAATGAAATTGCACGTCAATATTCGTGTCAACCAATTTTGTACCAATAGGCAATTACTTAATTTCATGACATTACATTAACAAACTACAAAACATAAATTTGTGAAGTAAAGAAAATTTATCTGCATATTATTCTATGCGCTGAAAACTGGCTTCTGCGAATGGAGTGAAAATTACAAGGTTTACAGTATAAAATTATTATCATTATTATTATTATTATTATTATTATTATTATAGTGATTGTTATGGTTATAATTAACACATCAATTCATACACATTCATAGTCTATTGTAAACTGCCTGAGTACTAAGCAAAATTGATCAATAAGAACAATACAAGTGAGGTTGGCATCGTATATGACAGAAACAGAATAAACAGAAAAAAATATAGTTCACATCAAATCAAAATAGTGTCAAAGTCAACATTCATATCTCTTGAACATCAAATAAAGACCAGCTGGGGCAAATCCTTGCACTATTCATTTATAGTGGAAACATCTTTGAATAAAGACCACCTGTCAACAAAGACCGCTTAAATTTCTTCCATTCAGCATTGTTTGTTCTCAGGTTTGACTATATCAAAAGGTGTTTACTAGCACTGACCTTATGACGGGGCCTTAATTATATGGAATGCATTTTGCCTGAAGTCCATGGAAGGAGCAGTCATAAAATGCTTAAACATTTTTATAAAAAAACAACAAGGAAATAGTACCAACTTCGAAACTGGCCTTCATGGCAAACCTGAAGAAACCCCTACGCTACACAAAGACACCAGAAAACGTCAAAAGATTGTTATAAATGGGATGACTGGTTAGTGCAGTGGTTAGCACATTCGCTTCTCCAATGCCATCCAAGTTCGAGCACATGTGCGATGGTTGGCAGTTACTAGACTAACAGGTGGGTTTTTCCGGTAAGACCAACATACATCAACTCCTGTGCGGTCAATTCAAAAGCTTGAGTTGTCTTATGTCTGTTGTTATTTGTATCTTGCTGACTTTAAATAAAGATGATGATGGTTATTATTATTATTGTTACTTGCCGACTTTAAAGAAAGATGATGGTGATGACGATTATCATCATTATTGTATCTTGCCAACTTAAAATAAAGATGATGATGATTATCATTATTGTATCTTGTTAACTTTAAATAATAAAGATGATGATTATTATTATTATAATTGTATCTTACTGACTTTAAATAATGTTGCCCTCTTACGCTTCGTCAGAATAACCAATAATTTTGTGACAAAATCTAAGTACAAAAAGAGGCATAACTCATCAAGTATGACCATGACCTACAAAATTTGGCGGTATCACAACCCTTTTGCCATAAGCAATACAACTGTAAAGTTTGATGAAGAAATCTTATATAGGTAAATGTCTAATCAGAAACAATTTATTAAAAATATGTCTACAATGTTGCAGCGAAGTTGAGAACATGTATGTACCTTTATCCAAGGAAGGTATCTATGGTGGGCAAGTAATTTAACCGTTGCATCTAGCATTTTCATGTTATCCAGGCACATACATACAAAATGACAATTCAGCGCAGGTATAATGACATCAAGGGTGATCTAAATGCCTTATTCCAATACATTACCCGATACCAAACAATAAACAAAAGCATGAAATTGCAGCGCCTTTGATGCCATGCATCAATTTTTCTCTTGTTTTAGATTGAAGAGCATTCTTTGCAAGTAATGATACATCTTTTTTACTTCATAACTTACTATCCCCTGTCAAAGGCAAGGGATATTGTTTTGGCGTTGTCTGTCCGTCCGTCCGTCCGTCCATCTGTCAGTCTATAACTAAGGAGCCAATGGATAGAATTGCTAAGAATGCCTTATTCCAATACATTACCAAAAATAAAAAATACATGTATACACATAAAAAACACGATGACCAGTCAGAGTTTGCTTGGAAAGATCAATAAATTTGCAGCTGGCATAATATGTGTATGCAACAAAAAACACGAGCTGGATGTAAGACAGCATGCTCGACTTTTCTCATAACTTTTGTCAATTAATAGTAAAACAAAATTGAGCTGCCGACTCTGAACGTATAAACTAGAAAACTGAAATCATAGAAAAATGTCTAACGCTATTTATAGTAACTTCGTCATAAGTGTTTCGAGATTTAAGTTCAGACACTTTTGCATTTCGTGAGACTTTCTGGCAGTCAGCAAAGGACACTTCTGATCTTCACTACTGTCAAAATCTGACTAAGAGAAAATAAAAGACCATCATCAAAATAATGCTTTCCAGATAACTGTTAAATTTTCGATGTGATTTAAAAATGCTTGAAACTATTTTTCGACAAAAAAGAAAAATATGATCGCTACCTTTTTTAATTATCTGTAAAATGATAACTTAATCTTTGAAATCGGTCAGCAATTTGTTACTTAAACGGCTTAATCTTTACTTTGTCCAATGTTTTGTCACAAGTGCCAAAATTAGGTTGCATTTGATCCCTTATTTCTTTATTCACTACAGAATATAGCTTATAATCATTTTACGTGTCCGAAATACTTCCCACGAAATTTAAACATAACACTGAACTAATATGCATATACAAAAGTAATACCATAACGCATTATTATCATACATGATTATGTTTAACACTGCAATATTAAGGAGTTTTTAAGAGCGTTTATATCACAGATCTTTTAGGCTAAGGTAAGTGGCGTCGGTTTCATGTGACATGTCTTCTATGGTCACTAATTTCATCTTCAATAAGCCAAGAAAAACTTCCATCCCTCCATCCATAATTCCTGAAAAACAAAAAACCCGCACTGAATCAACTCCTGACACAAAAATCTCTATGTACACTATACCTATGAACAAGAGCTGTCAGTAGGACAGCGCGCTCGACTTTTTAGTGCTTGCCTATAAAACAAAACTTTGACAGTTAAGGGCACACAAGACTTTAACTAGGAATTTCTAAGTACAAATCAAGAAACATTTTCACAGAGTTATCTTCTCTTGCTTACAGATAGGTCTCATGATGGTACATAAGTACTCCAACTTTCAAAGTAATATCTCAAATGGTTAAGTCAACAAGTGGACAAGAATGAAAATTTTAACTGAGTTTCTAAGTCAAAAAGGGCCATAATTCATATAAAATCCATGATAGAATTACCTTCTCCTGCTGATGTTTTGGGATCATGATGGTAAACAAGTATTCCAACTTTCAAAGTAATATCTCGAACAGTTTAGTCAAAAAGTGGACTGGTACGAAAAACTTAACCAAGATTCTAAGTCGATAAAGGGCCTTAATTTTTAAAATAAATCCCTGACAGAGTTACCTTCTCTTGCCTACAGATGGGGGTAATGATGTAAACAAGCATTCAAAGTTTCAAAGCAATATCTCAAAGGGTTAAGGCAATAAGTGGATTTTACCCATATTCAATGTATTTTCTAAGTCAAAAAGGGGCATAATTCTGTTCAAAATCTTGACAGAGTTATGTACTCTTGTCTGTTGATGTAGGTCATGATGGTAAACAAGTATGGTTAGTTTCAAAGCAATACCTCCAATGGTTTTGAAATAAAGTGAGGTGGTACGAAAAACTTAACCAAGCTCAATACACTAAGTCAAAAAAGGGCCATAATTCTGTCCAAAACCTTGACAGAGTTTTGTACTCTTGTCTGTAGATGGAGGTTATGATGGTAAACAAGTATGGTAAGTTTCAAAGCCATACCTCTAATACTTCTGAAATAAAGTGGGGTGGTACAAAAAACTTAACCAAGGTGTGACACCAACGCCGACGCCGGGGCAAGTAGGATAGCTCCCCTTTTCATAGAAAAGTCGAGCTAAAAAATCAAAGTGTTGAAACTCTGTGAAAAATTATCTGAGCGAAAGATGCAGAGGAATGCACATATAGGCTTGGTACCAATCACTCCTGAGAAGTTTCATTGATTTCTGTCCAGTAGTTGCTGAGAAATGGAACAGACTAAACTTGCCTAAAAAATCTAATTTTAGCTCAATGTCAAAGTACCCAAGGGTAACATAACGACAATATGCTTACTTAAGCTTGGTATCAATCATTCCTCTGAAGTTTCACTGGTTTCCAGCCAGTGATTGCTGAGAAATAAGTGCAGACAATTTGGTGATAAAAGGGCTGTAACTCAATAAAAAAATTATTCATGTGCAATATGCCAACAATATGCACAACAAGAGCTGTCCATAAGACAGCAAGCTCGACTATTGTGGGTGCTTGCTAATAAAACAAAACTTTTGTCAGTACAATAGCAAAACAAAATTCAGCTATTAAAAATAAGTATAAACTAGGAAAGTTGAATCATAAAAAAAGTCAAAATCTATCAATATATATTTAATTTTTAGTAAATTAATTGCTTGATACAAAATGTATCCCTGAACACTATTGCTAAGTTTGATATAACTATCATAAGTGGTTACTGAGCTATGTGCAGGATAGTACCTTGCATGCAAAACTTTAACCAAATTATCAAAGTCAAACAAGGGCCATAATTTGTATCAAATTTATACAAGAGTTATCTGGTTTGATTGTATGACACCCCTTAAGACATTTACAAAGTTTCAAGTCAATATAATAAGTGGTTACTGAGATATGTGCATGATAGTACCTAGCAGGCAAAACTTTAACCAAATTTTCAATGTCAAACAAGGGCCATAATTTGTACTAAATTTATACAAGAGTTATCTGACTTGACTGTGTGACACCCCTTAAGACATTTACAAAGTTTCAAGTCAATATCATAAGTGGTCACTGAGATATGTGCATGATAGTACCTAGTAGGCAAAACTTTAACCCAATTTTCAAAGTCAAACAAGGGCCATAATTTGTACTAAATTTATACAAGAGTTACCGGACTTGACTGTGTCACACCCCTTAAGACATTTACAAAATTTCCAGTCAATATAATAAGTGGTTACTGAGATATGTGCATGATAGTACCTAGCAGGCAAAACTTTAACCAAATTTAGTACCTAGCAGGCAAAACTTTAACCAAATTTTCAAAGTTAAACAAGGGCCATAATTTGTACTAAATTTATACAGGAGTTATCTGACTTGACTGTGTGACACCCCTAGAGACATTTATGAAGTTTCAAGTCAATATCATAAGTGGTTACTGAAATATGTGCATGATAGTACCTAGCAGGCAAAACTTTAACCCAATTTACAAAGTCAAACAAGGGCCATAATTTGTACTAAATTTATGCAAGAGTTATCTGACTTGATTGTATGACACCCCTAAAGACATGAACAAAGTTTCAAGTCAATAGCATAAGTGGTTACTGAGATATGTGTATGATAGTACTTAGCAGGCAAAACTTTAACCAAAGCAGCAACGCCGATGCCGACGCACAAGTGACTGTAATAGCTCTCCATATTCTCCTAATAGTCGAGCTAAAAAGGCTTGATATTTATCAATCATCTGAAGTTTCATTGATTTCCCGCCAGTTGTTGCTGAGAAAAAGCTCGGACAAAGGACAAACTTTGCTGAAAAAAACTATTAAAAAAATTATATGAGCTAGACATGCAAATGATATGTGCAAATAGGCTTGGTATCGATCCATCCTGTGAAGTGTTATCAATTTCTGGTGAATGGTTGCTGAGAAATATGCAGAGAAAATTTGCTGAAACAAGAGCTGTCCCTCATAAGTGATGAATGCCCTCAAAGAGTTGTCTCACAGTCTGTGTCCTTGACTGTCAAGGTTTTGAACACGACACCTTACCTTCATTCATTCGTTCCAATTCATTTTAACATCTTTCAATGTTACAACCCGGACATGAACATTTGTATATATACACGATTCTAAACTGTCTATCCTCTAAGTGTGACCTGGACCTTCAAGATAAGGGCGCGGGATGCATGTGACATGTCATCTCCATGTGCTCAACAAATGTGCCATGTAATTTTAAAATCCTTCCATGCATGACAAAGTTACAGTCCGGACACAAAGTGTGCATATATACAGAATGAACTCTTTTGCACTTGACACGTCGTCTTTACATTGGATTGTCAACACTTCATGAAATAACAAGCAATTTCAGTGAATTTATATCCCCAGCCAAATGAAACAAATAACTGAAAAAGAACAACTGGAAAGTGTATTGGTCTGCCCGTTACAGAAATTATTTATTTTTTAATTTTTCCACCCCACTGGGGCCTCATCTCTGGGGGCATTATTTTAACTTCAAGTTACAGTCATTAAGAACTTTGTTGTTGAAAGTTAAATTTAATCAGTACTACTACTTTCAGAAAAGCACTACATTCCCTTAAGGGCCTCATTTCTGTAAAAATCCAGTCTCTAAATTTTTCATTGTTTGAGAATACAACATTGATTATTCATGCCAATCAAAATTAAATTCTGACTAGCCTTTTCAAAAAAAAGAAACAATTTGTAAAATTTCACCACCCCAAGGGCAGGGTGCAGATGTTAGAAAGAGTGATCATTAAATTACTTGAGCCAATTACAATTCAATTTTGATAACCAGTTGCAGAGAAATAGATTTTTAATGTTTTCATATTGAATATAGCAGAAAAATACAATTAAAGGGCAATGACTCTGACTAAGCCAATCTTGAAGAAAGTTGCGCGTACACAGCGGCATTATGCTATTGTATACTTATTTGAAGTTTCATGAAATTCTATCCATTGGTTCCTTAGTTATGGCACCAGAGGGAAGGACAGACAGACGGACGGACCGACAGACGGACACCCGTACATTTCTACCCTAAGGTGGTATTTTCCATTGTATTTTTCAGACAAGTGGCTCCCACTTAGCTCTAAAGCAAAGAGTAAATGACCACTAAACACACCCTAGCCCTAAACCATAGGTGGATTAAATGACCACAGAATGAAGGAATTATTGGGGCTGACCGACAGACAATGCCAAAACAATATCCCTCCGCCTTTGGTGGGGGATAAAACTCGTGACTTTACACTCACATCAGAGAATTCCATATGAACAATAAACCATAATCTATCCCTTGCCCTGCTGATGGCAAGTGATTTTGCCTCTGTGACCAGTGCAGATCATGATCAGCCATATTTCTGTGCCCGAGTGTGTTGTCAATGTCTATCCTGTATGCAACTAATGTTACGGTCCAAACTGAAAAAATAACCATTTTTAAAAATTAAGCATTAGAGGAACTTGCTTTGTAGCGTGAATACTGTACTTTACAATGGACATCCGGACCTTGAGACTTACTATATACAATGTACATGACTATAAGTTGCCTGCGGCTCAGGACACCAGGTCTGTGAAATTATCGTTACAATCTTATTTGTACCAATTAGATAAATGTGTTTGATTCTTCAGAGAACAAAATACAAATGTATATTCATGCTGTCGAATTTTCAGTTCAAATAAAAAAAAAATTGTATAATTTTAAGGCTTATGATGGGTTGTTTAATTTTGGAATGCATAATATACTATAGGTGATATTGCTTTATTTTGTATTTTGCATTATAATTATGTTATTTTTAATTTTAGTTTAAAAATGTGTTCGTGTACCCTTTTTTTTAAACATTACTGGATAAAGTTACTTAAACTGTTCCTTTCAAATAAAGGATGCTGTCAACATAATGTACACCTGAGAAAAAGTAAACCTATAAAAAAAATAGTGAAATTATGATTAAAAACTACCCAAGTGCACTGGAAAGTTAAAACTTTGAAAATAGAAAGAGAATTTTATTTTGTTCCATGGCATACCTGGTCCTATTTTGACATCTTTTAGTTTTGGGCTTGAGTTATGTAGTTTCCCAAAGTGGCAACAGAATACATAAAATGTCTCAGGCAACACAATGCTGGATATCAGGCATCGACATCAAGCAAATTCACCAATTCTTACCCTGCCTCTAGCAAGGGATACTAGGGCAGGTGTAAACAGTGGATCCTGCGGATCCGGATCTAATATGATTATATATTATGTACTAGGAGAAAAAAAGAGGGTGGCACGGATCCATTTATAACTTTTTCATTTATTAATACACTGAAATAATTTGGGCACCAAATAAAAGCTGAATATTGTGGCTTTGTGTACATGTACAATATTGCCATATTGGAGGAACATGTGTGTTTTAAGGTGAAAGCACCTCAAATTTTTTGTTAGAATTTTTTCATGAAAATTACACTGTGCATAATTAAAGATATTTCTGATGGAAATCCGATTACATTGTTTTGATATCTCTTACGGGTTTTATGTTATTTTTTTATGTATATTGAGTTATAAAAAAGCAGCTCGATGATAAAAACCCATATGTTTGATATGCTATATAAAAATAATTTCACTATCATTTGATATATAATAAAAAAGATGGGTTACCGGCTCACATAATTTACAATATACAAAATTCCATCCCTACCCAAAACCTGTTGACGTTATCATGAACTGGGAGTTACTTTGAATGTTTCCTTTTTTACATACGGATAAAAGGCTCCTGTTTTTCAATAAAGCAATTTATATACCAGGGTGGTTTATTTTAACTGTTACAATCTTTATCTGCATGAGACAATTTAGATAGGGTTTACACCCTCCCGTTATGAACATAGTAACAAAAGACATAACTTTGCTTGCAAGAAGTGTTTCAGATGCTCCTGTGGCGACTTAATATGAGTAACAAATACTTCTTAAAGTAGAGCTTTAAATAAAATCTTTCAGTATTTCCATGACTGAGATGGGTACGAACTGCATTTTCTTCTTGTGATGGTTACAAACAATGCAAGATCAAGCTACATTATGATTATATAGTTTGGATAGAATAAAAAGAAAAACTAAAATGGAGTTATCACTAAATGTGATTAATTCCCCCGAAAGACTGCTTTATAAACTGAGGAAGTTTGTAGTAACAGAATACCTTGCAAACAAACTAAAAAGAGATATTGTTCTTGGCAATTTGTCAAGATAGAGTTATGGTTCTTGTACACTAGACTTCCTGTCAATGTGCTTGACCATTGTATGAAGTTGTAGTGAATTCCAATAGTTTTCAAATTATGCTCTGGACAAGTAAAAGTAACAAAGGGCAGTAACTCTGAAATGTGTCAAGATAGAGTTATTATTCTTTTGCACTGAACTTCCTCTCATTGTGCTTGACCATTGTATGAAGTTGTATTGAATTCCAACAAGTAGTTTTCGAATAATGCTCCAAACAAGGAAAAGTAACAAAGGCCAAAAACTCTGTAATTAGTCAAGATGGAGTTATGGTTCCTGTGCACTGCACTTCCTCTCATTGTGCTTGACCATTGTATGAAGTTGTATTGAATTCCAACTGGTACTTTTCGAATTATGCTCTGGACAAGGAAAACTAACAAAGGGCAATAACTAATGAGTCAAGATGGAGTTATGGTTCCTATGCACTGCACTTCCTCTCAATATACTTGACCATTGTATGAGGTTGTATTGAATTCCAACCAGTAGTTTTCAAGTTATGCTCCAGACAAAGAAAAGTAACAAAGGGCAATAACTCTGTAAATACTCAAGATAGAGTTATGGTTCTTGTACACTGCACTTCCTCTCATTGTGCTTGACCATTGCATGAAATTGTTTTGAATTCCAACCAGTAATTTTCAAGTTATGCGCCGGACAAAAAAAAGTAACAAAGGGCAATAACTCTGTAAATACTCAAGATGGAGTTATGGTTCTTGTACACTGCACTCCCTCTCAATGTGCTTGACCATTGTATGAAGTTGTATTGAATTCCAACAAGTAGTTTTCAAGTGATGCTCCGGACAAGGAAAACTAACAAAGGGCAATAACTCTGTAATTAGTCAAGATGGAGTTATAGTTCTTGTGCAATGCACTTCCTCTCAATGTGCTTGGCCATTGTATGAAGTTGTATTGAATTCCAACAAGTAGTTTTCAAGTTATGCTCCGGACAAGGAAAATGCAACAGACCGACCGACCGACCGACCTACCACCGGGTGACTCCTATATACCCCCCTAAACTTCGTTTTAGGGGTATAATTAGTTGCTTAACAAATTGTTCTGTGGCACTTTTACTGTTCTCATTTCCATACAAAACATTGTGTATGTACAATACTGAAGGCGCATCATTTCCATCAGGGCTTCGATAATCTTCGGTTTTTCGGTTCTGGACCGATATTGACTTCAAAAACCGATTCAGAAGTCTGAAAAGCCATTCTTAATCGGTCCGAGAATTTTTACATTTTCGGTCCATAAATGTGTTGAAAATCACAATACACAGGCTCCTGTCAACACCTACAAGAATGTTATTTGCCCCCAGGAAGAGCAATAAACGTGTCAGATAATCCGACTGTCACTTCGTTAATCGGTCGGTAATTAGCAATCAGAGGACAAAGACAAATGCCTCTGGCAATACTTTGAGGTTTGCAGCTAGCCTACCCACTGATCGATCCACCATTGCTTTGTCGGTTATTGTAACGGTTATGTTTCATTAACTCGGGACTCAACTTATTAATTATTTTGAATGATTTTGAAAGTAGATGTTCAGTTTTAGAAAATAAATTTAATAACACAATTTGTAAATGTTCTTTATTTAAATTCAACAAAAATATATGTGGTTGACCTATTTTTTTCCAGAATACGATTGTAATTTGTAAATCGTCGACCGGTACATATTTTTGCAGGCTCTTTTCTAAAGTCACGAATGGTCATGTATTAAACAAGAGCTGTCCATAAGACAGCAAGCTCGACTATTGTGGGTGTTTGCTAATAAAACAAAACTTTTATCAGTATAATAGCAAAACAAAATTCTGCTATTAAGTATAAACTAGGAAAGTTGAATCATAAAAAAAGTCAAAATCTATCACTATATATTTAATTTTTGGTAAATTAATTGTTTGATACAAAATGTACCCCTGAACACTATTGCTAAGTTTGATGTGCATGATAGTACCTAGCAGGCAAAACTTTAACCAAATTTTCAAAGTCAAACAAGGGCCATAATTTGTACTAAATTTATACAAGAGTTATCTGACTTGATTGTATGACACCCCTAAAGACATGAACAAAGTTTCAAGTCAATATCATAAGTGGTTACTGAAATATGTGCATGATAGTACCTAGCAAGCAAAACTTGAACCAAATTTTCAAAGTCAAACAAGGGCCATAATTTGTACTAAATTTAAACAAGAGTTATCTGACTTGATTGTATGACACCCCTAAAGACATGAACAAAGTTTCAAGTCAATATCGTAAGTGGTTACTGAGATATGTGCATGATAGTACTTAGCAGGCAAAACTTTAACCAAAGAAGCAACGCCCACGCCCACGCACAAGTGACTGTAATAGCTCTCCATATTCTCCGAATAGTCCAGCTAAAAATGAATAAGTATTATGCAAACATATCTTCATGGCTAATTATTACACGGATCTTTTCAGAGACCTTCGAAGACCGAAGCAGGAGACCAGCTTTTATTACCTCCCGTCGCACGGTGCAACTGTAAACATTTTCTCGATACATTTGGCTAAACTCGGCAGACATTAGTTGCTTGTTTTTCCTTTCGAAATATATTTAAATCAACTTCAAACATCACCAATTTCAACAGAAAATGAATTTTGAAAAGTAAGATCGTGTATTTTGAGCATGACATCACTGTAAAACCGCATAATAAAACAAGTGAGTAACTTCCACTGTATTGCCGAAGTGGGTGGAGTAACATGATTTGCAACATAAATAACGTCAGAGACTCGGCCGGGACCAATTGAGCTGACCAAATTATCGAAGCCCTGATTTCCATAACCATACCTATTTCCTTTTTCTATGGTGTAAAGCACCAACATATGAAATCTCAATTTAAAGTCTAGGCTTAAAAGACAGTAACTTTTGTTTGTGGAGATTGAGATCAAATTTGCCACACCTATTTAGTTTCATATGCGAGTATCTTGTTTTAAATCAACACAATTTCTTTTCGCTCGGTTTTTTTTTATTTATAGTTCCCCACACACAAACCAGGATCAACCAAATTACTTATGAGTGTATATAAGAACCAGCATCTTTATAAGTGGTATTATGCAGACAAATTAATCTGATCTTGACCTTTTTGCATGAATATTTCTTCAAGCGATAACATTGAATAAATAAATTTTCTTGAAGGTGAACTGTGCATTCGCACGAGTTTCCTTTGCAATTACAGAAATTGTTGGTGCAATACACTTCTTCAGAAGTTGGTAATAAGCAGTGATAATTATCAGTGGACTGGGTAGTGTGAAGAATTCAAGACATGCAGCATGCTGGTTCGAATCTATGAAACATAATTTCTCGACATGTAATGCAACTGAACGCGTAATCTAAATGTGATAAATGTAATAAAAAATACTAAAATATCCCCACCCCCAATGTATGACTCAAAAATCAATTTGATATGTTGAAGTACATATCCATTGTTTGTGAAAAATTTGAAATAAATCTAACAAACAAGAGCTGTCAGAAGGACAGCATGCTCACCTTTTTTCAGTGCTTGCCAATAAAACAAAACTTCACAGTAAAAGGCAAAACAAGGATCTGTATAAACAAGGGCCACAAGTAGTAAAGAGTTATCAAACTTAATTGTTTGATATCCCTGAATACTACAGCAAAGTTTTAAATTAAATACTTCAAGTGGTTAATGATATATGTGCATGACAGTACCAGTTGCATACAAGACTTTAACTAGGAATTTCTAAGTACAAATCAAGAAACATTTTCACAAAGTTATCTTCTCTTGCTTACAGATAGGTGTCATGATGGTACATAAGTACGAAACTTTCAAGGTAATATTTCATATGGTCAGCAGTTAGGTCAACAAGTAGACAAGAATGAAAAATTTAACTGAGTTTCTAACTCAAAAAGGACCATAATTCAAATGAAATCCTCGACAGAGTTACCTTCTCCTCCTACAATTAGGGATCATGATGGTAAACAAGTATTCCAACTTAGCTCTTTTCAAAAGATGTCAGAAAAGATCAGTAGGTTGAAAATGTATTACAAAGGAAAACGCTACAGCTTAAAAACCTGCTGACAATGTAGGAAAGCACTCTCAGACTGGTAAAAAGTTGACGTCAATATCTATGTTTGAAGCATGACTGAAAACAAGAGCTGTTTGTAAAACATGTATGCCCCCTTTGATGCAATCAGTAATGTGGAAAAAGAAATACAAGTGGCCTGACAAAAAATTTGTTTTTGGCCTCAAAAAGAACAACAATTTTTTGCCTTACAAAAAAAAATGTTGGCCTAAAAAAAAAAATTATGTGGCCAACAAAAAAAAGAAGTACAGGTGACCTTGACCTTTGACCTACTGACCTCAAAATCAATAGGGGTCATATGCTGGTCATGAACAACCTCCATACCAAGTTTCAAAATGATAGGCCCACGCATTCTCAAGTTATAGTCTGAAAACTGTTTTACTATTCCTGGTCAGTGTGACCTTGACTTTTGACCTACTGACCTCAAAATCAATAGTCATTTGCTGGTCATAACCAACCTCCACACCAAATTTTAAGATGCTAGACCCATGCATTTTCAAGTTATCATCCGGAAACTGTTTTACAATTCCGGGTCACTGTAAACTTGACCTTTGACCTACTGACCTCAAATTCAATAGGGGTCATCTAATGGTGATGACGAACCTGCACACCAAGTTTGAGGATTGTAGGTAAAAGCATTTTTAAGCTATCGTCTGCAAACTATTCTCTACTGACAGACGAACATACCGACATGTGCAAAGCAATATACCCCCGCCTCTTCAAAAGGGGGCATAGAAAGTTTACAAGATATCAAAACAAGAACACTTGACTATTCGAGGGCTTGTCAGTAACATGGGTTTTTTTCTAAGAATAGGTATACTGTGCAAGCATTAAGGTGAAAATTATGAAACAACAAGTTAGAGCTGTCACTCATAAGTGATGAATGCCCCCCGAGGTGGTGATGCTTTAATATGGTTCTTGCGCATTGCACTACAATTACCTATATTCAAAGTTTGGTATAAAATCATTGGTCATTGAAGTAAGGTGATCTGACAGAAAATATACAGAAAGAAAGGCAGATAATTCTCAAATACAGCAATAAAGGGTTATGGTTCTTGGGCACTGCAATGTCCTCTCCCACTGTATCCAATTTGAATGAATTTCCTACGGTTAAAGAGTACTGTAATGCTCTGGACAAGAAAATATAAGGGGGATAATTAAACAACAGCTGTCTCATGACAGCACACTCGACTATTCGAAAGCTTGTGGGTAAAATGGGATTTTTTGTCTAAGAACAGGTGTAATGTGTAATTGTCTATAAGAATTAAGGTCAAAGATATGAAACTTGTTCAAAGACCTTTGTAAATGTACATTACATGCAAAGCCTTACTCTGGATTCTGTAAGCCAACTGGGTGAAGAAGGGGGAATAATTTCAAAGAAATACATGACCTTGTATATTTGATCATGAAAAACTTTGTAATGTTTCAAACTTGATATGTATAAAATTAAAAAAGCATGACCGCTGCATGCTGCATAATTATTCTATAACTTTCAAATTAAAGTAAGCCATTTTGAGTATTTCCATATAATAGTCTGGTAAAAACTGTGACAAAATTCTAAGTTAACAAGAGCTGTCACATCACAGCACGCTCGACTATTCGAAAGCTTGTTGGTAAAATGGGGTTTTTGTCTAAGAACAGGAGTATTGTGTAATTGTCTATAAGAATTAAGGTCAAAGATATGAAACTTGTTCAAAGACCTTTGTAAATGTACATTACATGCAAAGCCTTACTCTGGATTCTGTAAGCCAACTGGGGGAAGAAGGGGGGATAATTTCAAAGAAATACATGACCTTGTATCTTTGATCATGAAAAACTTTGTAATATGTATAAAATTAAACGAGAGGGCCATGATGGCCCTGTATCGCTCACCTGTCTAACATTGGCAAAAATAAAAAGGTTATTAATAGCAGAAAGGATCAATTTTTACCTTTGGCTCATGATATCCTCTTAATAAGCCTATGTAAAATCAAAAGACCCCCCCCAGGCAGGGTTAATTTTGACCCTGAGGTCAGGATTTGAACAATCTTGGTAGAGAGTCAATTATTGCCACATGCTGAATATCTAAGCTCTAGGCCTCATTATTTTGCTGTCTGATCATGATCTGCACTGTTGGCTATTCATTTTTTTGCTGTCTGATCATGATCTGCACTGTAAGCTGTTCACTGTATGTTGGCTGGTCATGATCTGCACTGTCAGCTTTTATTTTTTTGCTGTCTGATCATGATCTGCACTGTTTGCTATGCATTATTTAGCTGTCTGATCATGATCTGCACTTTCATAATTTAGCTGTCTGATCATGATCTGCACTTTCATTATTTTGCTGTCTGATCATGATCTGCACTTTCTGACAAATTTCAAGGATATCTGGGCTGAAAATGTAACATCTAGAGTGTTAACAAGGTTTTTCCATATTTGGGCTGTGACCTAGTTTTTGACCCCAGATGACCCATATTCGAACTTGGGCTAGAAATCAACTTAACAACCTTTCTGACAAATTTCCAGGCTATTTCGGCTAAAAATGTTACCTCTAGAGTGTTAACAAGGTTTTTCCATATTTGGGCTGTGTGACCTAGTTTTTGACCCCAGGTGACCCATATTAAAACTTGAGCTAGAAATCATAGAAACAACCTTTCTGACAAATTGCCAGGATATTTGGACTGAAACAGTAGCCTCTAGAGCCTTAACAAGATTTTTCTATTTTTGGGCTCTGTGACCTAGTTTTTGACCCCAGATGACCCATATTCGAACTCGTCCGAGTAATTACTGGGACAAACATCCTGACCAAGTTTCGTGACAATTGAGGAAAAAATGTGACCACTAGAGCGTTAACGAACTAAATGTGGACGGACGACGGACATTCATCGATCCTAATAGCTCACCCTGAGCCAGCTCAGGTGAGCTAAAAAGCATGACCGCTGCATGCTACATAATTATTCTATGACATTTCAAATTAAAGTAAGCCATTTCGAGTATTTCCATATAATAGTCTGGTAAAAACTTTTCAAAATTCTAAGTTAACAAGAGCTGTCACATGACAGCACGCTCGACTATTTGAAAGCTTGTTGGTAAATTGGGGTTTTTGTCTCAGAACAGGAGTATTGCGTAACTGTCTATAAGAATTGAGGTCAAAGATATGAAACTTGTTCAAAGACCTTTGTAAATGTACATTGCATTCAAAGCCTTACTCTGGATTCTGCAAGCCAACTGGAGGGAGGAGAGGGGGATATTTCAAATAAATACATGACCTTGTATATTTGATCATGAATAATCTTGTAACTTTTCAAAATTGATATGAATAGAATTAACAAAAAGCATGACCCCTGCATGCTGCATAATTATTCTACGACATTTCAAAAGAAAGCCATTTTGAGTTATAATTTCCATATTAGTCTGGTAAAAACTGTGACAAAATTCTAAGTTAAAAAGGGGCATAAACCTGTCAAAAATCAAAAACATTGATGAAGATGTTAACAGTAAAGATACATTTTAAGTTTCAAGTCCATACGTTCAATAGTATTCCAGATATATGACTTTATAAAAATCTTTAACAAAAAATTCAAAGTTAAAAAGGTGTATAAATCTGTAAAAAATCAAAACAAAGTTATGGGTATTGTCTCCGCAGGTGCAGATGTTGATGGTGGACACATACTTTGAGTTTTAAGTCAATACTTTTGATAGTATTCAAGATATTTGACTTTATAAAATCTTTTACCAAAAATTCACAGTTAAAAAGGGGCATACATCTGTCAAAAGTCAAAACAGAGTTATGGAGATTATTTCCTCAAGAGTAGATGTTGATGGTAAATGTATAGTTTCAGTTTCAAGTCAATACCTTATATAGTATTAAAGATTCAAAAGTTAAAAAGGGGCATAAATCTGTTAAAAATCAAAACAGAGTTATGGGGATTGTTTCCTCAGGTGTAAATATTGATGGTAGACACATACTTTGAGTTTCAATTCAATACTTTTGATAATATTTAAGATATTTGAATTTATATAAAACTTCAACCAAAAATTCAAAGTTAAAAAGGGGCATAAATGTGTCAAAAATCAAAACAGAGTTATGGGGATTGTTTCCCTAGGTGTAGATGTTGATGGTAAACATTAAGTTTAAGTTTCAAGTCAATACCTTTGATAGTATTCAAGATATTTGACTTTATAAAAAACTTTAACCAACGCAGACGCCGACCACACCGACGCCGGGGCAAGTGCAATAGCCTCCTTATTCTTCGAATAATCGAGCTAAAAAGGGGCATAAATATGTCAAAAATCAAAAACATTGGAGAAGATGTTTATAGTAAACATACATTTTAAGTTTCAAGTCAATACGTTTGATAGTATTCAAGATATTTGACTTTATAAACATCTTTAACAAATAATTCTAAGTTAAAAAGGGGCATAAATCTAACAAAAATCAAAACAGAGTTATGGGGATTGTTTCCTCAGGTGTAGATGTTGATGGTGGACACATAATTTGAGTTTCAAGTCAATACCTTTGAAAGTATTCAAAATATTTGACTTTATAAAATATTTTACCAAAAATTCTAAGTTAAAAAGGGCCATAAAGTTATGACTTGTTTTCTCTGGTGTAAATGTTGATGGTAAACATATATTTTGAGTTTCAAGTCAATACCTTTGATAGTATTAAGATATTTGAATTTATAAAAATCTTTAACAAAAAATTCTACGTTAAAAAGGGGCAAAATCTGTCAAAAATCAAAACAGAGTTATAGGGATTATTTCCTCAGATGTAGATGTTGATGGTAGACACATACTTCGAATAGTCGAGCTAAAAAACAGGCAAAATCAAGTTATTGTTCTTGTACACTTCACTTCCTCTCATTGTGCTCTATTACTGTATAAAGTTTCAAGTAATTCCCTTAAATACTTTTTGACTTATGTTCTTGCCAAGAAAATTTTAAAAACAGAGATAATTTTTTAAAAAGGCTATATAGGGTTATGATTCTTTGGCACTGCACTTCCCCTTAATGTCCTCTGTCATTGTATCTAATTTGAACAAATTTTCTTCAAAACTTCAAGAGTTAAGGTCCAGATATGGAAATGTAACAAACGGAGAAAATTATAAATAAGGCAAAGTAGAGTTATGGTTCTTGCCCACTGCACTTCCCTTCATTATGCTCTATCACTGTATGAAGTTTCAAGTCACTTTAATACTTTAATAAGGTCAAACTAATAAAAACAAAACAAAAATTTCAGGTTGGGTGAGGGGTAGACCAAGGGGCAGGGGTTGGAAGGGGGTGGGGGAGAGGTATAGGGGGTACATTATGACCATGTAGTCATTAGCAATATAATTTGAAAGTCTGATGAAGAACTATTAAGAAATGACAAATATATAGCCAACTTCCAGTTATCTTGAAAAAAATCTAAGTGCAAAAAGGGGCACTTTTTCAAATGTGACCTTGACCTAAATTTAGCTGCATTACAACCCTGTTGTCATAAGCAACACAATTCCAAAGTTTGATGAAGAAATATATAGAAATGGCAAAGTAATAGCTAAGGTTAAGTTCTCGTGACGAAATTTAAGTACAAAACAGGGCAAAACTATGCAAATATGGTTGACAGAGTTACGTTATTTGTTGCAGTTGTCTATATTGCCATTACAAACAAGTATGTTAAGTTTAAAGTAAATACATTTGATGGTATAGAAGATATTGACATTTAACAAAAACTTTAACCAACGCAGACACCGACCCCGACCCCGTCACCTACACCAGGGCGAGTGCAATAGCTTCCTTATTGTTCCAATAGTTTAGCTAAAAAGAAATTCGCTTTGCAATCGGAAATATGCGGAAATATACATGGTTCAAATTTGAGAAGAAAATTGGGAGAAATTAATTTTAGGCCCATTCTACCATAACATGAACAACGTTCAGTCCTAATTTCGGATCCTGCAGTTGAACATGCTACATTTAGAAAGATGGTCATTGATTCATTGTAATATATGTATTTTTCAAGATAATTATGTATATTTTTATACAAATATTTATTTTATTCGCTCTTTGAAATGTCAGTTTATTTAAGGTATTCACTCAACAATGTTGTGTCTGTCTATCTGTCTGAAACACCTATAATGAACAGGTCTTTTGTCTTCTCAATTATTTCTTACAGCTCAAATAGTAAAAACGTGTTTTCTATATGGTTTGTCTGTAATATGTGCAGTGTTCAGTGTTTATGATTAAATTTATGTATTTAACCTGCGTTTGATTGTATTTGACAAGACAGTATTAATATTAATTTAAAGCTTCCCTTTTGCATACATTTGCACGGTGAAAAAAATAATGCATTTCCTCATGCTTTTATTATATATTGCACTTGATTATTAATCTTTTATTATATATTGCACTTAATTATTAAAAACAGTATTTTTGTGAATCGATTTCGAATCCTCATACATGGTATTTTTTGTTTGCAAAACTATTTAGCAACCATGCTTAATCAACAATGGTCACATCTTCTTACATTTTTAAATTTCTTATTAAAGTGACATTATGCGCATTTTTTTCAAGTAAAAATCCAGCTGAATATGGTGTGTGAACAAAAGTGTAGAGGAAATAATAGCTTTTAACCCAATACACCAAACTCTTCCTGCTACCAGTATGAAATAATAACTTTCCAAATATTGATTTTCTTATTTGACTGGGAGAGTCAATTTAAGAAAAGAACAACTGCATGCAGGAGTTGCTTCCCTTCCACTGCCGAAATCTCTTCCAACATCAACAACGACACAGTCAACTATCATTTTATCAGTCCGATTTTTTTATATCTAAAGCACCAACTTCAAATACTAATGCGGCATAATCATTAATTTAACACATTTAAATGAACAGCAACCAAAAATTGCTTTTATAAAACTGTCACCAAAAATACACTATGTGCAATAAGATGCGCATAATGTCACTTTAACTTACAGGGTAATAAGTCGTTACTTCAATCACTTAACTTTTCTCATTATCTTCATCATACATGTGGTGTTGAACTTGTAATTCAATCAATATTTAAGAGTGTAACTCAATGAACTAACTTCTTAATTTCAACATATCTTTAAAGAAATTCATGTTAAGATCAATAATTTTACTTGTCATATGGATCAAAATATACATTGAAGTTTGTATTATCTTGACTAATAAAGTCTGCACTGTCATGGTCAAAATCATATTATTACAGACCTTTTGATGTATTTTTGGTTATTTAGTATGTTTCTCTTTCATTTTCTGATATTTGTATGTTATTTCATTTCTTTATAATCTTACTTATAATACATTTATATGACACATGCCTCAGATCTGCTGATGTCCTTTAATTTGATAAACGATATGTACCCGATGAAAATAAACACCACCTCTGCCCTGACACATGTCGGATCAAATCACGTGGTTATTTTGTGTGTTTATTTTGCATCTTTTATCATACTAAATCGGTGTCCTGAAGAAATACAACTAGAGCCATCACTAAATGTGATAAATACCCCCTAAAGACTGCTTTATAAACTGAGGAAGTTTGTAGTAACAGAATACCTTGCAAACAAACTAAAAAGAGATATTGTTCTTGGCAATAACTCTGTAATTTGTCAAGATAGAGTTATGGTACTTGTACACTAGACTTCCTCTCAATGTGCTTGACCATTGTAAGAAGGTGTAGTGAATTCCAACCAATAGTTTTCTAATTATGCTCCAGACAAGTAAAAGTAACAAAGGGCAATAACTCTGTAATGAGTCAAGATAGAGTTATTGTTCTTTTGCACTGCACTTCCTCTCAATGTGCTTGACCGTTGTATGAAGGTGTAGTGAATTCCAACCAGTAGTTTTCGAATAATGCTCCGGACAAGGAAAAGTAACAAAGGGCAATAACTCTGCAATTAGTCAAGATGGAGTTATGGTTCCTGAGCACTGCACTTCCTCTCATTGTGCTTGACCATTGTAGGAAGTTGTATTGAATTCCAACTGGTAGTTTTTGAATTACGCTTTGGAAAAGGAAAATTAACAAAGGGCAATAACTCTGTAATGAGTCAAGATAGAGTTATGCACTCCCTCTCAATGTGCTTGACCATTGTATGAAGTTGTATTGAATTCCAACAAGCAGTTTTCAAGTTATGCTCCGGACAAGGAAAACTAACAAAGGGCAATAACTCTGTAATTAGTCAAGATGGAGTTATAGTTCTTGTGCACTGCACTTCCTCTCAATGTGCTTGACCATTGTTTGAAGCTGTATTGAATTCCAACTAGTAGTTTTCAAGTTATGATCCGGACAAGGAAAATGCAACAGACCGCCCGACCAAACGACCGACCAACCACCGGGTGACTCCTATATACCCCCCTAAACCTCGTTTCGGGGGTATAAAAATGCAGTCACTTTTTTATGTGAATTAATGTTTTTGTAAATCCCCAAATTACTTACACATTTGCCTTTTTAAAAGTTCTTTAATCTGTTTGTATTTTAAAGACAGCAGTAAAGAACATTCCCGAATATGATGCAAGAAAGTGTCAGTGGAAAGTACATCTTACCAGCAAAATTGACTGTCATTTGTACGGAAAACACTTCTACTATACAAATGTAAAGAGCAGCATTTTTAATGATATTGCAAAAAAAAAAGAAACTCTTTCTGCCAAGGCTTTTATGTGAAGAAGCGACAAAAATATGAGAGTTTTAGATTAAATAGAACACATTTTTATAATAAGTCTATCTGTAAATTCATTTTACTATTTATGAGTATCTAAAGTCTCCTGGGACTTTAAAACTTACATATAATCTCTTTTCTCCTATATAATATATATGTGTTCCTGATCTGGATCCACTGGATCCGCTGTTTACACCTGGCCGAGTACTACTCATTATTCCAAACTCTGTCACAAAAGCTCAAATGCAGTACTTTATGCTCAGCTGAACGTCAACAGGGAACGTTTTTTATTAAAATCTAAACAATTCTTTGTGGGCCTCTTTAGGTGAAACTTATTTATCTTACATTGATCGTAAAACAAGTTCTTGCAACTTATACATGTATTAACTACATGCAATAACTGCTACCTGGAGTTCTGACAAGTACTCAAGCAAATCCAATAGAAGCAATTTTGGAGGTTGAGGTCAATTCCGATGCCGGCATTCCAACCTATGCCCTCAAGGTTAAGAGTCAACCAATACACCACTGCACTTAGTCTATCCCCTACGGGCCTCAATAGCTCAGTGGTCAGGGCATTCTCCTCCAGACTGTAAGGTCCCAGGTTCAAATCCTAGTCTGAGCGCGAGGTTTGTCTTTGGGCAAAGACACTAGTGTCATTCGTGCCAGTCCAACCAGCTGTAAATTGGCAGCAGCAGTGGAAAACTAGCAATAGAAAAAGGTTTTCAAGAGCCACTGAATAAGCTACAATAGCTTTCTGCGTAGTAAAATAAATTTGTAAAGACTGAAAAAAACTCTCCACTCACTTTAAAATTAGAAGGATGCTGCTAGCAAAGGCTATCCTGACGTCAGACTTGGGAGTTTTGCAAAAAATATTCTTCTTGTCTCTCACACGTTCTACTTAGTAGAGTGCACATCTTGCAGTAAACTGTCTTGGTGAAATATTCCTAAATAGATAAGATGACAAGTCACAGTATGGCATGTGGAAAATCTGAAGAAGAAAAAAGTGTGTATAAAGTTCTCGTAGTGTGTAAAATAAGTGCTAATTTATAATTGCCATTCGCTTCTGCAAGTCATGTAAAACCAGCAGAAACTAGACATATCACTAAATGTGATCAATACCCCCGAAAGACTGCTTTCTAAACTGAGGAAGTTCGTACTAACAGAATAGCTTGCCAAAAAAACTAAAATAGAGATATTGTCCTTGGCAATTTGACATTTGTCAAGATAGAGTTATGGTTCTTGTACACTGCACTTCCTCTCATTGTGCTGGACCATTGTATTGAGTTTTATTGAATTCCAACCAGTAGTTTTCAAGGTATTCTCCGGACAAGGAAAAGTTACAAAGGGCAATAACTCTGTAATGAGTCAAGGTAGAGTTGTGCTTTCTGAGCACTGCACTTCCTCTCAATGTACTTGACCATTGCATGAAGTTGTATTGAATTCCAACTAGTAGTTTTCAAGTTATGCTCCGGACAAGGAAAAGAAACAAAGGGCAATAACTCTGTAATTACTCAAGATAGAGTTATGGTTCTAGTACACTGCACTTTCATTGTGCTAGAACATTGTATAAAGTTGTATTGAATTCCAACTCGTAGTTTTCAAGTTATGCTCCGGACAAGGAAAATGCAACGGACAGACCGACCGCCCGACAGACCGACCAACCACCGGGTGACTCCTTTATACCCCCCTAAACTTCGTATAAATATTCTATTCTAACTCAGTAGTAAAGAACTTTAATTTACAATGACTGGATGGTTACCATCGCTTTCCTCTGACTGCGGGTGTTAAGGTTTCATTATCGCCAACTCAACTGTCTTTTTTTTTTCTTGTTCAAAGACATTTATCACCATTGTTTCACTTTATCTGTTAACAATTATTTGCTACTTCTTGGGGAGTAAATTGTGTTTCGTCTTAACTGGGTTTGAAATTTATCACAGGGAGCTCTACAGAATATACATTGACTAATGCGGAGAAGTTAAAATATTTACCTTTCACTATTGCTACCGTTTTTCAAATAAATATTGATATCCGTTATTCTATGATACCATATAGCAACTGCAGGATTTAAGCTGGTGTTTTGTCATGTTATATGTCATTTGTTTTTTATGTGGTATATGTGGATATTTTACCCGCTTAGATTAATATTACCGAGGCGTTTAACAGGGTCACCTACTATTTGATCTCAGATTACCCATATTATACTAACCTAAATTTCATCAAGACAAAGTCTCATGAAGATAGAATGAAAAATCCAACCTCTATTGCATACACATGGTTTTTCTACAACTTAACCCTGTGACATAGTTTTTGAAAAATGCAACTTATAGAGCATACACAAGGTTTTCTATGATTTGACACTGTGACCTAGTTTTTTACCCTAGATGACAAATGTTCAAACCCGACCTAGATTTCATCAAGACAATCATACTGACCAAGTTTCATGAAGATCCAATGAAAAATGCAACCTCTATTGCATACACAAGTTCTTTATATGATTTGACCGGGTGACCTAAGTTTTGACCCTAGATGACCCATATTCCAACTCGACCTAGATTTCATCAACACAGTCATACTGACCAAGTTTCATCAAAATCCAATGAAAAATGCAACCACTATTGCATATACAAGGTTTTTCTATGATTTGACCCTGTGACCTAGTTTTTGACCCTGGATAACCAATGTTTGAACTCACCTAGATTTTATCAAGAAAATCATACTGAATGGAATTCTTTGAACAGCTTTGATTTAGCTTTATGCAAGGAACATCCCTGCAAAGTCTCATCAACATTGGCCAAGTTGTTTCAGAGGATATGTCGTTTGAAGGAAATGGTGGATGGACGGACGACGTACGACGGACGGTGAGTGATCCTAATAGCTCACTCTCGCACTGTGTGCCAGGTGAGCTAAAAATGCAGCCTCTATCTCATACACAAGGTAAAGTGTGGACAAACAAGACGACAGGCAGACGACGGACACCAGGCGATCACAACAGCTCACATTGAGCATGCTAAAAATTAGAATCTGCCTTGTCTTAAACAGATATATTAATTTATTTTTTTCATTCATCACCTATTGGGGGGCATTAGATAATCTATATTGTGCATCACTGCCACTATATGACGTCTGAAATAGTGTAGAATTTTGATGAAAGGAAATTTTTCCTTAAACTATAAATAATTCTGATTATATGGATTGTAAGAGTTACTGGAACATCACTTTTATTTTTAGTGATTTGTAGATGAATCAGAGTGTCAGTAGAGCTGAAATTTCCATTGTGAATTGAAGACCTACACACGCATGCAACATGTCTGACGTAGGGTACAAGGAAACGCAATATCAAGTGTATGTTACCTGCCTGGCCCTTTAATACCAACTTTTTTTATTATGGATCATTGACCAATCAAAAGGCTGGAAATTTCATAGAATAACCAGTTAATATACACCTATAAGCACACTCTTTCTTTATTGCAGTACGCTCTTTTCATTCTCAAGAACTATGAATTTCATTATCCTCATAAATTACTACTAAATTTAACTGGATTTGAAATTCAAATATTTCGAGAAAGTCCGAACAAAATGTTGATATATACCAGTAAAGTCAACCCTGCAGTCAGGAAAGAAGCATTAAAGGACGTAAACTTACCGTACTGACGACATTGACATCTTTCTTCAAGAGTAATGTAGACCATGATCAGCATGCACATCGATCAGTGTCATCAGGGTGGCTGTCAGCTGACACAGTAACATGTACGTACGTTAACTGTTTTAATTTCCATGAACGAGTATTCTGTTCCTATAAACATGCATTAATGTTATAATAGCATGTCCATTTCATTCTTTGAAATGTTTTAATTTATTTTTCTTGTCATAAATAAAATATAAAAAATTGAATTGGATTTGATCTTTTATATTTTTATGGTTATTCAGTTCTTTTAGACATGAATATAAAGTTGCTCTTTTAAACATGAATGTAACGTCGAACATAGAGCCACCACAGTATAACAACAGTGTTCATTTAAAATGTATTCAGCTGACGACAAGTGAATATGCCTTTGCAACTAGTGCGGACTGAAATCAGTCTATACCATGCTGGTGGTAAACCTTTCTGACATGGCAACCAGTAATCGATATCAAATATGTAAGTTCAAACAAACCCAATGATAGCGAGTCTTCCTTCATGTCAAGTGTAGACTATGATCAGCTTGTACATCCATGCCACCATATGAAAACCTGCTGACTCTGCACCATAGTTATGTTGTAAAGACCTACAAACAAGTGTTCTATAACCATGAATGCATATCAGTTTGAATGCAGTATACCCATTTTCATCTATATAATTGTTTACTTCAGTTAATTACTTGTCATAAAAAACGTTGTCTAACTTGCTCAACCAGTATTGACCGTCTTCAACTTGAACATCAATGTCATCAGATGACAATTGTCTATTCTGTTGCAAGTTACGTAAACAAATATTCTTTAGGTGAAGGTATGTATTTCAATACATCCTTTAAATTCAATGTTAAATAGTAACTATAATTTACCAGTTAATTGATGGCGGGTAAGTCTGCCAGATCATGATCACACTTGCACATTGGTGTCGTCAGCGAGCATAATAAATCTTCGGTACAGTTACCATAATTCTGTAGTAAGTTTCATAAATGAATATTGCATTTTTTATATATCAGTACATCATGATAAGCATGTACAATCAATACAAAATAACGAAATAAGTTTCAACTAATCGAGCTTGTCTTTGAAATCAGTGTAGATTATGATCAACTTCCACATCTGAGTCGTCATTCCATAATTGGTTCGATGGTACTAAATTACTGATTGGCTTGGAAATTCACTGATGTCCTCCTTGGTGGTCAAGTGGTTAGAGTCGCTGTCACCTCGCATAGATTGAGGGTCATAGGTTCAAGCCCTGCTACCGACCATGTTTTTTTTATGCGAGGAAGTTGGCAGTTTCTGACAGAGGATAATATTCTAGTACTGGTCCTTCCCAGGAACGATTGTTCGGTACGCTGCCCGCCTGTTAAAATGGTCAAAAACACGGTTGGAACAGGCGTTTAATTTCTTCAACAACAACATAGAAAACCTGATAAAAATTAATACTCATATATAGCCAAACATACAGCAACCAAACAATGTACAAAGATATTCGCTAAATCTTACCTAATGTGTCAGCTTTCAAGACCAGTGTAGACCATGGTCAATACGATCATCCGTGTGGTCAGGGGGTTGTCAGTTGATTCAGCACTAGTCTATTGTTCTGTTGTGTATCATATTCTCTACCTGTGAATTACAATATGTCATACTATCTTTGCAGCAACTGAGTCCGACTTCCTAATAACGGCAGACCATGACCAAAATCAGAATCAGCACCGTCATACTGCTAGTTATGCATATAAATATTATGTACTTGTAAATATGTTTTGCATTACGTCATTTAACTTTGATGTAACTTTGATGTAGAATTAATAAACTTTATATAATCCTGCAAAATAAATCCCTTCAAAGCCAGTGTTTTTGACTTTTCGACCAGTATGGAACATAATCATATAATAGCGGTGTAAAATAGCAAGTTCAACTGAACCCTGTAGCTGCAGTGAAACTGCCTTTGTGATAGTGTTAAATCATGATCAGCCTTTACATCAGTGTGGACAGAAGCAGTCAGCACTTTCTTTTAAACTCTGTTGTTAGTTTCACAACTGCATATTATGTACTTGTACACACATATCTTTTGTAATTACGTTACGTTTTTTTTTTCTTGGCAGTTTATTTTAATATCATTGTCTGAATATTGGCTCTAAATCAAGTTTCTTAGCAGAAAGTCCATTTAAGGTTTATATAAATTCGAACCTGCAGCCAGCAAAAATATATGAAAGTTGTCATTCAATCATACCTTGTTAAAAACAGATGAATCTGACTTGTAGACCAGTGTAGACCATTATCAGCTGTGCACGTCCGTGTCACCGTGAAGCAATGAGCTGAGGCAGCACCAAAATTGTTAAGTTTTGCAAACAAATATTATGTACCTCGTTGCATGCTTTCATTAATTTCCAATCAATGTGTAAGCCATGTGAGTTTTTCCACTGGTGGTGAGTGATTTTGCGGCCAGTGTAAATCATAACAAGCTTGACAATCTCATCATGGAACCGATGAAAAGCATGTCTGCCAAATCGACCAGTGTAGGCCTAGATCATAATCAACCTATACAATCAATGTAAAATAAATGTGCATAATTTGAGTATTTAAGTGGTGGCAAATGATCCTGACTTCGCTTCCAGTGTAGACCATGATCAGGCTGCAGATCTGTGTCATGAAAGGTCAATCTGCTGAATCAGCACAACTAATTCTGTCGTATGTTTTGCAAAACGAGTATTCTGTTCCCCTAAAGCAATTTCTTTTAATTATGATATTTCACAAATGAACTATCATGTTTTTACAGAATGTTTGCTTAACATGTAAATACAATCAAACATAAAATCAGCCAAGAATTTCACAAAAGCGGTCATCCAACATTTACCCTTCTGGTGGCAAGTGATTCTGCGTTTACAACAATACAGACTCGATATCAAATAAAACAAATTCAACTAGAGCTATCACTAAATGTGATTAATACCCCCAAAAGACTGCTTTATAAACTGAGGAAGTTCGTAGTAACAGAATACCTTGCAAACAAACTAAAAAGAGATATTGTTCTTGGCAATAACTCTGTAATTTGTCAAAATAGAGTTATGGTTCTTGTACACTGCACTTCCTCTCAATGTGCTTGACCATTGTATGAAGTTGTATTGAATTCCAACCGATAGTTTTCGAATAATGCTCCGGATAAGTAAAAGTAACAAAAGGCAATAACTCTGAAATGAGTCAAGATAGAGTTATTGTTCTTTCGCACTGTGCACTTCCTGTCATTGTGCTTGACCATTTTATGAAGTTGTATTGAATTCCAACCAGACGTTTTCGAATAATGCTCCGGACAAGGAAAAGTAACAAAGGGCAATAACTCTGTAATGAGTCAAGGTTGAGTTATGGTTCCTGTGCACTGCACTTCCTCTCATTGTGCTTGACCATTGTATGAAGTTGTTTTGAATTCCAGCTAGTACTTTACGAATTATGCTCCAGACAAGGAAAAGTAACAAAGGGCAATAACTCTGTAATGAGTCAAGATGGTGTTATGGTTCTTGTGCACTGCACTTCCTCTCAATGTACTTGACCATTGTATGAGGTTATACTGAATTCCAACCAGTAGTTTTCAAGGAATGCTCTGGAGAAGAAAAAATAACAAAGGGCAATAACTCTGAAAATACTCAAGATAGAGTTATGGTTCTTGTACACTGCATTTCCTCTCATTGTGCTTCATCATTGTATGAAATTGTATTGAATTCCAACCAGAAGTTTTCAAGTTATGCTCCGGACAAGGAAAAGCAACAAAGGGCAATAACTCTGTAATTAGTCAAGAAAGAGTTATGGTTCTTCTGCACTGCACTTCCTCTCAATGTGCTTGACCATTGTATGAAGTTGTATTGAATTCCAACCAGTAGTTTTCAAGTTATGCTCCGGACAAGGAAAAGTAACAAAGGGCAATAACTCTGTAATTAGTCAAGATGGAGTTATAGTTCTTGTGCACTGCACTTCCTCTCAATGTGCTTGACCATTGTATGAAGTTGTATTGAATTCCAACTAGTAGTTTTCAAGTTATGCTCCGGACAAGGAAAACTTACAAAGGGCAATAACTCTGTAATTAGTCAAGATGGAGTTATAGTTCTTGTGCACTGCACTTCCTCTCAATGTGCTTGATCATTGTATGAAGTTGTATTGAATTCCAACAAGTAGTTTTCAAGTTATGCTCCGGACAAGGAAAATGCAACAGACCGCCCGCCCGCCCGCCCGCCCGCCCGACCGACCGACCGACCGACCGACCGACCGACCACCGGGTGACTCCTATATACCCCCTAAACTTCGTTTTGGGGGTAAAAACCATGAAATCATCTTTGTGCACACAGTTTATATGATGCTAACCACCAGCTACCTTTCTCTAAGGCACTCCACTAAATGTGCCTAACCCTGAAAGCCTGCTAGTTTCCGGTTTTATTACAATTCTACAAAAATGCATCAGTGAAATCTTTCAAAATTCAAATTGTGTTGCTTATGAAAGATGAAATTCAATGCTTTTCAATGATAAGTAACCAAAGGCCAATTAAGGCTCATGTACACAAAAGCTATTACTGGTTATGTAGTATGTTTTCACTCAAAACATATAGCCTAAACAGTCCTTAACATGAACTATCTTTTGTAAAAATAATCACTAGCCTTCAATATAAACCTCATCACTTCTAAGAAGATTTTGTCAAAAGTCATTGGCCTGTGAGAACAATACTTAAAATGAACTTACTACTTCTATGAGAAATTTATTGTCAAAACTGGTTGGCCTCAAAAGTTTTTAGGTCAGTCCTTTAGCTGAATCAAATGCACAACTTAACAGAAAGCTGAAAAAAATCAATTGCCAAAATAGCCATGCAAATTGATTTATCATCACAGAAGAATTAAATTTTTCTCTTAACAGAAATTTTTGTCAAAAATGATTGGCCAAAACAGTCCTCTAAATGATCTAACAGCCTCATGAGAAGCTTTGTCAAATAAGATTGGCCTAAACTGTCCTTACAGAATTTCAAAATATCATAAATGCTTTTGCTTCTGAAGCTACCATATTGTCATATGGCTATAATAAATAATCTCAACCACTTACTTCTTCTTTGCAAAACACTTGATACTGGACTGGGACTATACTAGAAAGCCTGCTGGATATAACCCATATTTCAGTTTAAAACCAGCTACTGAGATACTACATTTGTGCCTAACCTAGGAAGCCTGTTTGGCATTGCCAACTTGATGACAGACTTACCATAAAGCACATTCAAAGGGAGAAATTAAAGGATGACAAAACAAAACAGCAAAAGCAAGGGTTGAGATTACTTCTGAGAAAAAGAAGGTCAAAAGACCTAATCGTTGGTACAATGACTGACCTAAAAACCATGAAATCATCTTTGTGCACACAGTTTATATGATGCTAACCACTAGCTACCTTTCTCTAAGGCACTCCACTAAATGTGCCTAACCCTGAAAGCCTGCTAGTTTCCGGTTTTATTACAATTCTACAAAAATGCATCAGTGAAATCTTTCAAAATTCAAATTGTGTTGCTTATGAAAGATGAAATTCAATGCTTTTCAATGATAAGTAACCAAAGGCCAATTAAGGCTCATGTACACAAAAGCTATTACTGGTTATGTAGTATGTTTTCACTCAAAACATATAGCCTAAACAGTCCTTAACATGAACTATCTTTTGTAAAAATAATCACTCGCCTTCAATATATTTTAACCTCATCACTTCTAAGAAGATTTTGTCAAAAGTCATTGGCCTGTGAGAACAATACTTAAAATGAACTTACTACTTCTATGAGAAATTTATTGTCAAAACTGGTTGGCCTCAAAAGTTTTTAGGTCAGTCCTTAGGCTGAATCAAACACACAACTTAACAGAAAGCTGAAAAAAATTAATTGCCAAAATAGCCATGCAAAATGATTTATCATCACAGGAGGATTTTCTCTTAACAGAAATTTTTGTCAAAAATGATTGGCCAAAACAGTCCTCTAAATGATCTAACGGCCTCATGAGAAGCTTTGTCAAATAAGATTGGCCTAAACTGTCCTTACAGAATTTCAAAATATCATAAATGCTTTTGCTTCTGAAGCTACCATATTGTCATATGGCTATAATAAATAATCTCAACCACTCACTTCTTCTTTGCAAAACACTGGATACTGGACTGGGACTATACTAGAAAGCCTGCTGGATATAACCCATATTACAGTTTAAAACCAGCTACTAAGATACTACATTTGTGCCTAACCTAGGAAGCCTGTTTGGCATTGCCAACTTGATGACAGACTTACCATAAAGCACATTCAAAGGGAGAAATTAAAGGATGACAAAACAAAACAGCAAAAGCAAGGGTTGAGATTACTTCTGAGATAAAGAAGGTCAAAAGACCAAATCGTTGGTACAATGACTGACCTAAAAACCATGAAATCATCTTTGTGCACACAGTTTATATGATGCTAACCACTAGCTACCTTTCTCTAAGGCACTCCACTAAATGTGCCTAACCCTGAAAGCCTGCTAGTTTCCAGTTTTATTACAATTCTACAAAAATGCATCAGTGAAATCTTTCAAAATTCAAATTGTGTTGCTTATGAAAGATGAAATTCAATGCTTTTCAATGATAAGTAACCAAAGGCCAATTAAGGCTCATGTACACAAAAGCTATTACTGGTTATGTAGTATGTTTTCACTCAAAACATATAGCCTAAACAGTCCTTAACATGAACTATCTTTTGTAAAAATAATCACTAGCCTTCAATATATTTTAACCTCATCACTTCTAAGAAGATTTTGTCAAAAGTCATTGGCCTGTGAGAACAATACTTAAAATGAACTTACTACTTCTATGAGAAATTTATTGTCAAAACTGGTTGGCCTCAAAAGTTTTTAGGTCAGTCCTTAGGCTGAATCAAACGCACAACTTAACAGAAAGCTGAAAAAAATTAATTGCCAAAATAGCCATGCAAAATGATTTATCATCACAGGAGGATTTTCTCTTAACAGAAATTTTTGTCAAAAATGATTGGCCAAAACAGTCCTCTAAATGATCTAACAGCCTCATGAGAAGCTTTGTCAAATAAGATTGGCCTAAACTGTCCTTACAGAATTTCAAAATATCATAAATGCTTTTGCTTCTGAAGCTACCATATTGTCATATGGCTATAATAAATAATCTCAACCACTTACTTCTTTGCAAAACACTGGATACTGGACTGGGACTATACTAGAAAGCCTGCTGGATACAACCAATATTTCAGTTTAAAACCAGCTACTAAGATACTACATTTGTGCCTAACCTAGGAAGCCTGTTTGGCATTGCCAACTTGATGACAGACTTACCATAAAGCACATTCAAAGGGAGAAATTAAAGGATGACAAAACAAAACAGCAAAAGCAAGGGTTGAGATTACTTCTGAGAAAAAGAAGGTCAAAAGACCAAATCATTGGTACAATGACTGACCTAAAAACCATGAAATCATCTTTGTGCACACAGTTTATATGATGCTAACCACCAGCTACCTTTCTCTAAGGCACTCCACTAAATGTGCCTAACCCTGAAAGCCTGCTAGTTTCCGGTTTTATTACAATTCTACAAAAATGCATCAGTGAAATCTTTCAAAATTCAAATTGTGTTGCTTATGAAAGATGAAATTCAATGCTTTTCAATGATAAGTAACCAAAGGCCAATTAAGGCTCATGTACACAAAAGCTATTACTGGTTATGTAGTATGTTTTCACTCAAAACATATCGCCTAAACAGTCATTAACATGAACTATCTTTTGTAAAAATAATCACTAGCCTTCAATATAAACCTCATCACTTCTAAGAAGATTTTGTCAAAAGTCATTGGCCTGTGAGAACAATACTTAAAATGAACTTACTACTTCTATGAGAAATTTATTGTCAAAACTGGTTGGCCTGAAAAGTTTTTAGGTCAGTCCTTAAGCTGAATCAAACGCACAACTTAACAGAAAGCTGAAAAAAATCAATTGCCAAAATAGCCATGCAAAATGATTTATCATCACAGAAGGATTTTCTCTTAACAGAAATTTTTGTCAAAAATGATTGGCCAAAACAGTCCTCTAAATGATCTAACGGCCTCATGAGAAGCTTTCTCAAATAAGATTGGCCTAAACTGTCCTTACAGAATTTCAAAATATCATAAATGCTTTTGCTTCTGAAGCTACCATATTGTCATATGGCTATAATAAATAATCTCAACCACTTACTTCTTCTTTGCAAAACACTGGATACTGGACTGGGACTATACTAGAAAGCCTGCTGGATATAACCGATATTTCAGTTTAAAACCAGCTACTAAGATACTACATTTGTGCCTAACCTAGGAAGCCTGCTTGGCATTGCCAAATTGATGACAGACTTACCATAAAGCACATTCAAAGGGAGAAATTAAAGGATGACAAAACAAAACAGCAAAGCAAGGGTTGAGATGACTTCTGAGAAAAAGAAGGTCAAAAGACCTAATCGTTGGTACAATGACTGACCTAAAAACCATGAAATCATCTTTGTGCACACAGTTTATATGATGCTAACCACTAGCTACCTTTCTCTAAGGCACTCCACTAAATGTGCCTAACCCTGAAAGCCTGCTAGTTTCCAGTTTTATTACAATTCTACAAAAATGCATCAGTGAAATCTTTCAAAATTCAAATTGTGTTGCTTATGAAAGATGAAATTCAATGCTTTTCAATGATAAGTAACCAAACGCCAATTAAGGCTTATGTACACAAAAGCCATTGAAAACAATTGGCCAAAATCATGTAAATAGTCCTTAACTTGAAATGTCTTTTGTCATAAATCACTTGCCTTTGATATAAACTTTGTAACTGATAAAAAGTTTTTGTTATAAATAATTGGCCAAAACATTACAATTGAAGTTTGATCAAAATTGGCCTAGTGGATAAGGGGATATTAGCCTTTAAAGCAAAATGTTTATGGACGGACAGCCACGAATACACCCGTGATGTCCGAGGCCAGACCACTGCTGACCAAAGAAGTCACCCTTCTTGGTGCTCAAGTGAACTAATAAACCTCAAAGACTTTCAGAACTGTGCTATAAATAGATCTATTTCTCACGCAATTCAAAACAGTGTTCTTGCTTTTTTTATAGTACCATAACCTAGTAATCAAAATCATGCCCTGTCACATGCTAAATAACTAAGCTCTAGGCATTGAGGTTTCAGAGAAGATTTTTTAAGTTTTTCCTTTATAAGCGTATGTAAAACAAGTGACACCCAGGGCAGGGTCAATTTTGACCTGCAGGTCATTATTTGGACAATCTTAGTAGGGGTTAACTAGGCAATGCTGCAGCTTTGAGCCTTCCTGTTCTTGAGATTTTCCGAGTTTTCCTTTCCATTGCCATCGCAACCAGAGTTCTGCATGAAATTGAATTATTTGAACAACTTATAGATAGGGCTTCATGCAACAACATGCATGCCAAAATTCATCAATATTGACAGAGTGATTTCAGAGGAGATGTTTTTTGAAGAAAAATGTGAAAGGACGAGAAGACAAGCAATCCTAATAAATAGCTCATTCTGGAACTTTGTGCCAGGTGAACTAAAACAGGCGATAATTCTGACAAAAACCTTAACAGAGTTACATACTCTTGTATGTTGATGGAGGCTAGGATAGTAGATAATTATTTAAGGTTTCAAAGCAATATCTATAATTATTGGTTTTGAAGAAAAGTACAGAAAACCTAACCAAAGTGTGACTTCAATGCAAAGGCAAGTTGAATACCTTCTTTTTCTTCTAAAAATTAAACTAAAATCGAAACTGCAACCAGTCAAGAACAAACCTTTAACAAAAATTATCACCAAGGATAACCCTGTTGGCGATCCTGTATTTGTGACTAGTGCACAACATACACAATCTTTGTTAAACTAACTCACCAGCAGAAATTGAGTGTGCCTTCACAAACAGTGTTGAATATGATCAGCCTTCACATCCGTTACCAGGGGACATCTATCCGAGTGGACCATCACCATCACACCATTATATTGACATCATTCTACAAATACAAATGTATTCATATTAATATATAATTATTCTAATTTTGGCGCATCAATGTACAACATAAGCACTCTCCGCCAGGGCCACTTAAAAACTTTTGGTTTGGACAGGTACCCATACCCACCGTAAGGGCCCCGACCATCTTTTTTATCACTACCGCTTTCAGACTATTTTTATTTGGGCCTTTTTGCCTTTTATAATTTCAGTAATAATACTAGTCACACTTAGTCATAGATTGAATCAAAAAATGAAAAGGACGCAAAGATTTGAAATAGCTACATAATGTTTTCGGACGAAATACAACAAATGATTATGCAGGGCAGTTTGTATAAAAAATATTTCCAAATTTTTTCTTTCATGAATTTAAGAAGCATTTTCAGTGAAATCACAAATGCGACACTTTATGGGTGAAAAATGTCGGTATTTTTAAGAAGTGTTATCTGACAGCTTATCAGGAATTAAATTAGAATTATTTTACGTGAAAATTTTGATTATGTACATTTTTTACCTGCTAAGGGCATTTATCAAATTTGAAAATATTTGCCGACATCGAACATTTGTATACCTCTGGTATAGTTCATAACCAAATAAAACTTACTCATATTATACATTGTCTATTCCAAACTAGTTTTTATAATCCAAAATAATCAGACCGTCAAAAATTCGCTAATGCCACGGTTGCTTGGATCAAACGCAACTCCGCGTTTGAAACATATTTTCTCGTAACACCTGCGGCTTTATGACGTAAAAGAAGTCGCTGTAGAAATTATTTTATTCAATAAAGGTAAATACATTGTAGAAGAAAATTGTTACTTTGAAATAAACACAATTTGTCCAAATTATGTTATAAAGGTTTTATTTTAAATAAAGAATAGTTGGAACTTATAAATGTTAGTTTAGTTAATATGAAAATACTTTTTTCAAACAGTGGTGTCACATAGCTCAAATTTCAAAGTTGACGTAGTTAGTTTGTCACCTTTATGAATGCCGAAAATTTCACACGCCTAGCGCGACATTTGCACAAGTGACAAATGATAATTGGAGAATCAACATTCGACCTAATTACAATGCAGATTTTTTAATCGGAAATAAATATTTTAAATCTATCGGAAAAGGTAATTAATATTTTCAGTAATTCAATACTTTTAGAAACAATTATATTTGAAGAAAAAAACAACACATTACAGCGGCGTTCAAAGAAAGTAATTCGGCTAGGATGTCCGATTCTATTTTCTGACTTTTTGAAAAGGGACTCATTGTTTCATAGCTGGGACTTATTGTTTTGAAAAATTGTCCCAGGGACTGTATATAAATCAAAACCTAGATTATTCACTGATATAATACATGTGGGAATTCTAGGCTTTGTTAGCTCCGCCTATCAAAATCAAAATGGCAGCCAACATTACGGAAGATATACATTTTCTGTTAGTGTAAATATTATAAGCACTGGTGAAGAAAAGGTTGACTTGGCGCTACTAAAAGTGCCATACGCAAATTCGAAAAACAGACACATGGTTTGATGTATTTGACATTATACAGAGGGGATTGATATTGATGAAAATGTTGTAGAAAACTCAAAAAAATGCCAAAGTTGATGCCTTCAGACCCACCTGTTCTACCCAATCTGCAAACCCTGCAAGGACTCTGAAGACCCATTATTAAAAGACTTTCTAGAAAGAATTAAATGTACACATGTATCTGAAAATTAATAAAATGGTTCTGTCGTTGAATTCTCAGTGCTGTTATCTAAAATATGTATCCTTACATAAGACTGAGGGTCATATAGATTTGCCTTTGTCGTCTGTAAAAAAAAAAAATATTATTTTAAAAAGAAAAAGGCCTACCTACCTACCAACCCAAAAATTGTGGGCCGGAGCACCTGAATGTACCAACATTTTTTTAACAGTGATGGCTCCAGCATCAAACAGGAAAAATGATTTTCTCCCTCGCTCTGCTCGTCCGTAAATAAAGTATTTCGTAATTATAAGGAAATAAATATTTTAATTCTAAAAGGTAATTAATATTTAAGGACAAACAACACAAGTTGACGTTACATAGGAAGCGAGTGCGTTCCAGTTTAATGTTACATATTACGAGTGTGGGAGGAGCTGTACTACCTAGCTGAGGGTGAACAATACTACCGGTAAGTAATCTGATAATGTAAACATACACATAGATGCTGGGAAGTGCAATTTCAGAATAAACATCATAATTTACTTTCCACTTTTGTGAGTTTTAAGGAAAGTCACTTCAAATAAATTCAAAGTAGGATTCTCATGTACATTTTCTATATATTAAATTATATATGAAAGTGCTGTAAGTAAATTGTATGACACCGAGATAAATGGCCAGAACACTGAAGTCACTGTATTATGTAAAGTCCCAATAATACATCAACAAGCAAATTCAGTGAATTTATATCCCCCACCAAATTAAGCAACAATAGCCGAAAATGAACAACTGGAAAGTAGGGCTGTAACGAATACACTTAGGGGCGAATACAATAATGTATCACGAATACAGGGTGACGAATACAAATATTTATTCATGAATATGAAAACAATACTAAAATCATTAAACAATTGAACATTATATAGCTTCTGCCAACAATATATTACAGTACGTCTGCTGACTAGATAATAGTACTTTCTTCAGGTACTCTAAACACTTTGAAATAATACTGTTAAAATGTAAAAAAAACACTGAGTAAATTATGTAAGCTTAAAGAGCTCTGGGTTCAAATGACTAGAACTGTTTAGTAAAAAATGACTAGACACAACTATAGAGTAATACGATTTCAACAGTTTCCTCGATGCTAACCATGTTGTTGCTGTAGATGTATTTTGGATGTCATAAAATGGGAATTCCCACTTGTTGAAATCAAATTTTAATTGAACATGAAATTTAAATGAATTCAATCAAAATTATGAAAATCATTTATTTAATGGTAAACCAACATCAAATATCTGCCTGACGACTTATTAAATAAATGTCGTGAAAATATCCGTCAACCGTTGTGGGTGGAGTATAAATTACGACGAAATAGTGCAAAATGCACTATGAAAACAGAAGCTTTTTCAGTAGATTTCTTCTGTATAATTAGGTAAATTCAAATGATTTTAGCACATGGCGAAATACAAATACAATTTGGCCAAAACTGTATTCGACTAAATCAAATATTCTAATGTACGATCATTACAGCTCTACTGGAAAGTGCATTGGTATGTCTGTTTATAGAAAAACTAGATACCCATGTGCAAGTCATGTCGAGCCCCCAAGCTGTCAAATTGACTTACTCCTTACCAAACAGAGATAGGTCAAAATACACCTAAATATTGGATGTAACATGCATGTTGTACCTCAGAAAAGTGGTCTTGATTTTTTTCTACGGCCAGTATTAAATAGAAAAGTTACAATATAAGCTATTTATAGTAACAACAAAGGGAAGTAATTCTAAAAACAACGGTAGCTCATGGTGGTGAACATTTGTGCCAAGTAACATCAAAATGCCTCCATGCATGAAGTAAATATGCTCCGGACAACGTCATTATTGAATTTGACCTTTAACCTCTAACTGTGACCTAAGGACCTGGTTCTTGCCCATGACACTCCGTCTCATGATGGTGAACATGTGTGCCAGGTTATTTAAGAATCCCTTCTTGATCCATGGATAAATTACAGCCCAAACAAACTCGGACAGAAGGACGCACACACACACACACACACATACACTAAACCGTCATCAAGCTCATCGCAAGCGGGCTCGACAAAAAGTTTTTTCAAAATTTCACAACTCCACTGGGACCTCATCTCCGAGGTGATACCTTTTTTCTTAAAGTTACAGTCATAAAGAACTTAATTGTTTTAATTAAATTAAATCAGTACTTCTACTTTCAGACAACAAGAAATCTTAAGTTTTTATATAGAATAATTATATAAGAAGAGCACTACATCCCCTTAAGCCTTAAGGGCCTCATTTCTGTAAAATTTCAGTTTCTAAATTTTCTGTTGTTAGAGAATACAATGTTCATGATTTGTGCCAAACAAATTACATGTAATATTCTGACAAATTAAGCCTTTTCAGAAAAAGAAGCACTTTAAAATTGAGGGAGTAATTCTTTTTTCAGCATCTCACAGTGATACAGAACTCATTTCTTATCAGTTTAATTAAATCAGTACATGTACTATAAGTTTAAGAAAACAAAAATTTCTAAGTTCTTAAATGGAGTATTTGAGAAAAGCACTACACCCCCTTTTGGGGTGGGGTGGAGAGGGGGACATTAGAAAGGGTGACAATTAAATTATTTCAGCCAATTACAAATTAATTTTGATAACCTGTTTCAGACTTAATTCAGAGAAATAGAATTTTAATGTTTTATATTAAATATAGAAGAAAATAACAAAGGGCAATAACTCTGGAGATACTAATCCGATCTTGACGAAAGATGTACGCCGCGCCATTATGCTAATGACCTTAAGTAGCAATCCCCCTGGTGAAATCATGCAAGGTGGACAAAATCCCCCCTCAGCACAGTAACTATTACTTTTTCTATCAAAACACCTTTTGTATCGTTGCTAGCACTATTGGACGTCTGTTCGCTCAAGAATCTGAGGCAACAGTTGTTGCAGACAATGTGCTGAGCCTTAACAATGCTGATAAATCTGTCTTTGGTGATCACACATTCAGAGGTAATTTTATCATTTGACTCAAAGTACCTGGTGAAAGATACAGGCTGAATGACAGCGATGACAGCTGTGGAATCACCTTTCCCCCAGATGTAATTTGTAAATAATTTATCAGTACCTGGATTTGCAAAGCCAAGAATTGATATCTTTCCGTAACACTAACAACCCAATTGAAACTTTATGTCATTGTATTGGTCCACGATGATTGCTAAAACAATTATTCAAGTGAAGAAAATCAGTTTTAAATACTTCAGCCTTATTACATATTAATCAGTTAATGGTATTAACAATATATTTATGCCATTTGATATCTGGGGCGAAAGTTTCATGTGGCCGAAACGCAATGGGGCTGAAATTTAGTCTATTTCAACTTCGAAGGCAAACTGATTTTATAGGCTGATATTTTCTAGTGTGACAGTTATAAAATAGGAGGTTTTAGGAGTCCCCGATATGACGTCATTCCTGCGCATGCGCATTGACTGGCCGTCAATTGATCGGCCAAAATGAAAGCGAAATAGAGCATTTGACGTACGGCAGTTTCTATTTTAGGCTTAACGTTATTAAATGAAACAAAATCTAGTTTATATGCAGTGTATGTGTTGCCTGTCAGCCATTGATGCTCGTCTAGTTTTCATTATAAAGTCCGATATGAAAGGTGAATTTTAACTGAATCGCCTTGACAAGTCCGTTTCCCTAGGCTAACTGTTATTCCTGCCGAAAGTGTCCCTATTCTTTTCTTCTTCTTTTTTTTGAATTAGCACCGATATTCATTATTTTCGCATAGTGCTTAGTATATTTTGTTGCTGTTCATAGATGGAAAAAATTGCTACAGTAAAGCTCTCCACATTCAGATGATCCTCTATGATGTGCATAATGATACATATCTTGTTAGAATTTTTCAGACTCCCAATCTTTGCCACAATTTTTTAAAAATAAAAACATGATGTTAATTTGTAAATTATATACTTTGTTTAGAAAGGTCAATGCTTTATTCGGGTATTTTCCTTATTATATGTCTCTTACTTCAGTGCAAAAGAATATTCATAGAAATCATGCATGTGTCTGTGAAGCGTACATTTATTTATAATTCTAATATGCCTACGGTATATTTCTATAGTCAATTCGAGTGCATTAATATGATTAAAGCACTCGGAAAAGTAGGCGGAGTTTCGGACATGGAAGTAGCTCCTTCCGACTTTTCTAATTTACTCCAGCAAAAAAATAAAATATAGAAATGGAAATAATATCAGTATAAATACATCAGTCGCGATGATGAAAAGATTTGTTTAAGAACCTAAATATTATTTTTGATTGCGTAAGCCTTAGAAGTAAGCCTTAGAACACCCTCACCTTGTTTTCCTTAAAAAAGGCCAAGAAATTCAGGATTAACAGTCATACAATGTTTTGATTCCGGGAGACAAAACTATGAATGAAAACGTTTACGTCATCACTGGCGGCGCTCGCATTATTCCAGGTTAAAACGTTGTACAGTTCAAATTAACGGCACGCATTTAAATCGATTGGCTGCTTTGTTAGGTTCTGAATCTGACGCCTCCGCATAATGTCAGTCAGGTATTTCTTTTTATATCTTATGTATTAGATGATTAAACTAAAATAAGTTTGTATAATATAGTTATGTTTGATATCTTGAATGGTTGCCCGAATAGGGAGTGAATTCCAACAGCTACTATTTATGCGTTTTACACATTACCGCTGAACTGAAAAAAGGTCCGTAGTAGTTACGATAGTTTTCAAAAAATCGGCTTTAAGAATCGAAATAATCTATGTCTTGGAGTGCTTTATCGAAATTGAAGCATTTCCGTCGGTAATGTGCCGCGTGATAAAACACTCGGGCTTCCCCCGTGAATTATTCCGCCAGTCACATCACCTCCGGGGAATGCTTCAATTTCGATAAAGCACTCCAAGCCATAGATTATTTCTTAAATAGTGTCAAATTAAACTTCAGAAACCGTGAAGACCCTATAGCTATATAATACATGACACTGTGCTTTATATGTTTTCACAACGCCTAACGATGACATAAGACACACAAATGACACGTTGCCATAGAGATCCAGTAAGGTATAGATCTATGTCCCCTAGGGCATAAAGCACGATAAAACTTGGATTTAATTAATCCATGTAACATCCCTGTTTATAGACTAATTGGTCACACGTTATAGATGACAACTTTGAATGAATTGCATAACGTGGCATATGGCACACATCAATTTGATTGAATCTACATGATCAATTTATTCATCATAATATTTTATGACCAAGTTAAATGATACCCTTGATATAAGGACGCGAGATAAGACAGAATATTTTTAATTTCAGATAGCTGAGTTTCTTTTTATTTTAGAGGCGACAATAAATGTCTGAAACAAAAGGAAATTTTAATTCGATATTTGAAGTCTTTGTTTTCTTTAAGTTTGAGGTGTTCCACTAATCTGCATATACTTTGTTAATCTAACAACATGCCATCAAACATATTAAATTTTTTGAAATAATGAGTAATCGCAGAGCGTAAACTGGCGTGTGGGCATTTTAAGCAAGCAGTTGCTCAGCTAAGAAAATATACAGTTAATTAGGCATGTTTTATAATGTGTTATTGAATATTTTAATACAACACTTTTTTTGGAAGTGTCACTTTCACATGTGTCCGTCGCTGTAGATGTCATGGACGTTGATTACCTACCACGGCAGTATACACTTCTGTAGTGTATAGGCTACATACTTCCGTAATTATATCAAAACGGGGATATCTTTCTCTGTCATTTATTTTTGAGACATACATGATGCATATAACCAAACATTCAAAAATACACAAAGGTACCAGTATACATGGGAGTCTTCCTGGGGTCTTGGCGAGTTCACAAGAGGAAAAATCCACGGGACGATCCGCCGGGACTATTAACATTTTTAAATTGAAAATACACACAGTTCTTTTAAAGTAGAATTATGGTCTTGTATAATACTAAGTGTGCTGGTTTTGAACAAAAAATACAGAGAGAAAAGGGTAAGATAGAAAGAGAATAATCAGTGAAGGAAAGAAGACAAATGAAAGGTGAAAAGGCGGAAATCTCACAAAGCCTGATCAAAGTTAATTCTTTGATTATAGCAACAACTATCAAATATATATTATATAAGAAATTATGTATTCACTTCCACTTCAAAAACTTAAAAAGAAACTTAATAATATTTAGTTTATTTTGGCGATAAATAATGTCTATACTGTATCAATACACGCTCGGCATATGGGCGAACTCAGATACAGTTGGGGGGGCGGGCTATTTTTAGTAACGGAAAATCCCGGATGTGACGACACACTAAAACCTCCTATATCAGATCTGTGAAAGGGGTCACACTGAAACGCAAATTAATTAGGCTACTCCCGATCATGGTAAATAGCCTGATCGAGCTAAAATAGCCCGATCAAGTTACAACATGATCAAGCTAAAACATAAACAATTTTAAATAACTTTTTTGCTAGGAAAAATCGCAAATTATTTTTAAGTGAATGTTTATATTATTGTTAGCAATAAGAAGCAAATTCCTGTCAAAATATCTTGTTGGTGAAATTTTACTACAAAACCAAAAAGTAGATTTTAGCAGGTCTAAATATGGACCCGTGTCGTTTGTAAGTGTTCGTGCACAGTTTTGTAACCGTGACAGTCCAATTTACTACAACATAAAGATTATTTACTAAAATGAAACCTACAAAAATAGCCAATGCCGTTCCGTGAAATTTCCGTGCGTCCAAACGTTCCCGCTCACTGACATCAGTCTATTAACCCAAAGAGACAAGACTACCCCCTATGCATCCCAAGACTATAAAAATTGTTATACACGTATTCATTTTAATTCAGGAAATTCTACAATATCATTCATTCTACATTCCTGGTTTTAGACATGTGTATATAGGCCTGTGTAAATATATGTACTGCACATGATTTGAAAAAAAAACAGGGTCTTTCAAAAATAAGTATTGCATGATTTGGAGTAGATCTAATTGTAACAGTGAGAAAATGTACGTATTAACTAAGCCCCCAAAACTTGTCTCTGAAAAAAAATCCTATCTAATTATAATTAGATCTAGATCTACTATTTTATTTCCCCATCAGTTATTTATTCTTCACGAACTACTAAAAATTCCTATGTCAATCTTTCAATATATTGTTTAAATGTGTGTCTAATGAAAAATAATTGACTAAAATATCATAATAAAATTGCACAGATGTGGAGACAGGTCATGATCTGCATTGTTTGCAAAGATAAGATTCTTTTGCTGTAAGTACACTAAACAAAACTTCTAATGCACCACCTGCCATTTTCCTTCTTTATTTAACTATCAGCCCTTCCAATATCTGCCAGCTTATTTTTAGCTATTGATGCACGAAAGCTATCATATCTTGCATTTATGAAGACACTAGGTAGATACTTCAGTCGCATGAATTTCATAAAGATCGAGTGGCACAATTAAATCATGTGGCAGCGAATTTTACTTTAACGTTTAAACCTCCGTAGATTTAACATGTGTTTTTGCCTTGATGCTCTTCCTTGGGAAAACCACTCTTAAAATTTTCTTCCATATGAAATTTGTACCACTCAATCATTTTGAAATTTCACATAACAGAAGTATCTACCCAATGTCTTCATAATTGCAAGATATAATGCCGTTCGTGCAGCGATAGCTAAAAATAAGAGGACGTAAATGGGGACTCTGACGGTAATTAAATAAAGAAGGAAAAAGGCAGGTGGCGCGTTAGAAGTTTTGTTTAGTGTATGTTAAAGCAGGATTTATTATATTAACGATCCCTGGTTAAAGCAGGAATACTCTATAACTGGTTATAGACGGTTCCTGGTTAAAGGTATAAATTGTATTTCACATTCTTGGCCTCGCTTCTTGTTCGAAACCTCTTACTACCTAAATATAAAACTTTACTGGAATCTAGTTAGCCAGCTCTTTCATATGCTTAAACTCGCAAATGCTATCTTTTTAATGATTAGAGATAGTTCTTGTTTAATCTGGGATTGGGATTGTTTCGAAAGTATATTGAAAAATTCAGGAGTTTCATTATTTTTTTAATCTGACTCCCTGGTATCTAAGTCTACTGTTGTATCAGCATCAAAAGTCCACAGATACCAAACAAAGCGTTCATTAAAACATTTATTTTGTGATTTTGCACACCAACTTTATTTTGAAAATACTGCGTGATGTCCATTGTATTTTCAAGTGTTTTGTACACTAGTACAAATGTATCTTGTAGCAGATGGAAAGACGTGTTCTGTCGGTTTTGTTAATGCTTTCTCGTCGTCCAGTTGTTTGGATTTGAATAAATTTTGCGTAATGCATTTTTAAAGCCTGGCTATGTGTTAATATTTTGAATTTCCAATGGCAAATTATTCCAGAGACAAACAGCAGAAGGAATAAAAGACTGAGTATAGATCTCTGTGCGTCTAGTTTTAAGATAGTCATCACTATTCCTTAGGTTATACGATGTAATATAATTTACGATATCCGGCAACAACGTCTTCAAATACTCGGGACAGTCACCATTTTGCATTTTATACATAATAACTAATTTCAAATAATATCTTCGATATGATAAAGATAACCGATCGATTTCACAATAAAGTTGTCTAAGGGAGACAGATCTAATTAATCCCGACACTATGTATCAAGAAGGTACTTTTCATACCGAGTACTACCATTCCAAACAACCGATGAATATTCAATAATTGGCCTGGGAGAAATATAAATTTGATAAAATAATATAATGTTTGGCGTATGACTGAGTATTTTAGTTTTCTCATCATACGGTTACCCAATAGTTTAGATGCAGACTTTGTAATACTCTTAATATGTTCATGCCATTTACCATCAGAACTAAAGGTTAACCCAAGATGTTTGTGACTTTTGACAAAGTTAACAGGACTTCGATTGAACAGAATTCTCGGGTTTACAACATTAATTTTCGGTGTTAAAAGTATACCCTTTGTCTTGTTGGGATTAAAGTATACAAACCATTATTTAGACCAAGAGTGAATAAGTGCAAGGTCATGTTTTAGTATTCCTTCAAGATCATTTACGTTAGATGCTGTTCTTGACAGCGAGGTATCATCTGCAAATAAACGCGTTAAGCTAAGAAGCTGATCAACAATATCATTTACGTAAATTAGAAAACATAGAGGACCAAGGACCACCGAGCCTTGGGGAACTCCAGCAGTGATAGAAACTTCATCAGAAGAGGTGGAGCCAACAAAAACTTTCTGTGTTCTCTTTCCTAAATATCTATGGACCCAGCTTAATAATGTTCCACTTATACCATTTTGCTTTAATTAAATAAAATGCTTTTGTGCCAAACACGGTCAAACGCCTTTGATATATCGCAGAAAATGATACATGTATAACTTTTTGAATCAAACGCTTTTACTATTTCATCATACATATCAATTTATTAATTGGAATGTTGTAGAGTGTCCTCTTAAAAACCCTGATTGTTTAGAGTATATTTACTATATCAGATTGTTAGATATAAAATGGTTATATAAATGTTCATATATAATCCTTTCCATGACTTTGCCAAGACACCTTAAGAGTGATATAGGACGGTAGTAGGTAGCAAGACCAGCGTCACCTTTTTTAAACAAACAGAGGCATTACAATTGCTGATTTCCAGCAGCTCGGAAAAACACAGTTGTGTAAGGATATATCAAAAAGCAGAGTAAGCGGTTTAGATATAGTGTTACACGTACGTTTAAGAAGCAGATGACTAATTAAATCTTCTCCTACAGCCTTTTTAGTGACTAAATTACTTATAATATCTCTAGTTTCTGACTCATAGATAAAAATATGATCAATGTTTGTATCTGTAAACGAACAGAATTGCGGTGTCATCTACTTTTGATACAGAAGAGAAGTATTTATTTAAGCAGTTTGCTTTTCCCACACCAGAAATATGGAAAAATTCCGCGTTGTGTTGACTAATTGAAAGATTTCGTTTTTTAATGAGCTGCTTTAGTAATTCCCAGTACTGGCTTTGGTTGTTACTAAGTTAATCTTGAATGTTTTCTCCAAGATTACCATAAAAGTGTTCCTTGGCATGTTTTGTTCATATTGTTTACCCGATTACGCAGATACTTATACTTAATTACTCCAATGGTGCAAAGAATTAGATTTGATTGTAGGAGATCTCTGACGATCGCGCTTACGTGAAAAAAAATCTAACAACGGAATCGTACCAAGGTTTGTCATAAGGTCTGATCATTACTTCTTTATATGGAATACACATTTCCATTAAATTAATAAGTTTCATTAAATGTACTAGTGGCTTCGTCAATATCGGAATGACCTACTAAATTTTAATCTTCCTGTTCAATAAGATTGTTTAATGTTTGGAAATCTGCTTTTTGATAAAGCCAGATACGTCTTTTTAATGACCTTGTGTGAAAAACAGGTATTTCTAAAGTTACACTAGTAGCAAGTTGTAAGTTGTTTTTCAACACGGCCCTATATACACAAGTCCGTGTTTTCACGTCTTGTTGTAAAAGCCAACAACTTGACACCGTGACTGGATGACCACTTACAAACGTATTGAAATACAGGCAATATCATGAAAGTGTGTACGAAATATGGCGTGCTTACTGTTTACTTTTTTACTTTATTTACTTTTCCTATATAGGGATTGTAATCTGTCCTAAATTTCCTGCAGCCTAAGATGTTTTATGAAAAAAAAAAGAAAACATGACAGGTTACTTTTATTACAATGGACCAAGGTCTTTCAAATAGTACTATTGAAAGACCTTGAATGGACCTATAGGTCCGTTACAATCCTTGAAATTCCCGCCAAATGTCAAACTCAAGGGAGATAATTCAATGGATTCTATTACTATTAAACTAATATAGTTACTTCCCGTGGATAAAGATGTCAGACACGTCTTTCATTCTTGTACATATAAGAATATATTAGACATTTAAACATTATAAAAAATTAGGGATCTTAAGGTTGTCTTGTAGTATCTTGGGACACACTCCTCCAATTATGGGTTAGCTCAGCTACTGTAAGGCAGGATTTATTATATTAACGATCCCTGTGTAAGGGGAGTTTAGTCATTGGGGTACTCTTGGATTAGGACCCATTTCTAGGAAATGATATACTTTGCAGACTAGCTTTGCATGCAATATATATGGATTGTATAGGAAAAAAGTGTTACAAAAAATTATGACTTGTGAATGAGGTCGGACATTCTTTTAAAACATGCTCATAATAAATCACTTGTCATCAAATGTCACAAATTCTTTCTTGCCAGTAGCAGGGATCGTATATACATTAATATAATAAATCCTGCCAGTAGTTAACAGTACTACAACATAGGGAGTGATATCTTTATCAAATTTAAAAGTGAGCACAAAATTCCGTATCTGAAGGCTATGGGTTATCCTAAAGTGGGGGTCGGAAACATCACTATAATGTTGAATAGATCTTTCAAGTCCCAGGATCCTTTTGAATTAGCTGATATAGTAAAATAAATTTACTGACACGATAATCATAGAATCATGCTCTATTCACTCTAAAACAATGTTGACATATGCCTTTCTTTCATATTCAAGTTGTTTTGTCATTAGAAATAGTTGTTAGAAAGCCTCTTATTTTTTGCAATATCATTGAATAAAATACTGCGCTATTTTTCTAACATGTACTTTTCGATTTAGAGTTTAAAGTTGTGAGTGTTTTTGGTACAAATAAAGGTCATTTCTGTTGGTAAGACATCTTTCTAGGTAAAATTATTTCTACTTGTAATTGTGGTCCTGGGACTTTAAAGTGACATTATGCGCATTTTTTTCAAGTAAAAATCCAGCTGAAAATGGTGTGTGTACAAAAGTGTAGAGAAAATAATAACTTTTAACCCAATACACCAAACTCTTCCCGCTACCAGTATGAAAAAATAACTTTCAAAATATTGATTTTCTTATTTGACTGGGAGAGTCAATTTAAGAAAAGAACAACTGCATGCAGGAGTTGCTTCCCTTCCACTGCCGAAATCTCTACCAACATCAACAACGACACATTCAACTATCATTTTATCACTCCGACTTTTTTATATCTAAAGCACCAACTTCAAATACTAATGCGGCATAATCATTAATTTAACGCATTTAAATGCACAGCAACCAAAAATTGCTTTTATAAAACTGTCACCAAAAATACACTTTGTACAGTAATATGCGCATAATGTCACTTTAATAATAGTCATATTTATAGATTAGAGATGTTCACTGATTAAAGATAGGCCTGCTATTTTAGGAGTTACATTCTTGAATATTTCTTCTGATTATAAAAAACAGAAGATATATGTGCTGGTGTTGAAAGATATTGCAGGGCTTATAAAAGCTGGGTTGATAATAGCAGCTAGACCTTTGAAAAGCCACGTACCATAGAAGATCCCTGATGCCACGTTGAAAACACTGCAATTCAGTGTCGGAATGTAACAATTATATTTACATTCGAAATCAACCATCTTTTGAACAGAAAGAGTTGTCAAAGAGGTGCAAGATAGAGGTTGAAATGTAACCTATTTGTGTAAACAGCTCTAAACACAAAGTCAATGGGTTCAACTCTCACATACAAAAATAATACAAAACTAAGAAACAAATTACAACTTTTATTTACTTTATAAGAATTATAAATAAACATTGACAAACAAGAGTGTCCTTTAATTGACGAATCCCTGCAAGAAATTTACTAGCATAAATTGTGCTAATTAACTGGCCAATCAATAAGAATACAGATGACATGATAAATTTTTAACACTAAGTGTGCCTTGACTTTAGGAGGGACGTGGGTATTACATACAAACAATAGTTGTTTAGAGAACATTAGCAAAATCCTTCTACATATTCACAGTAATAGTCGACAAATAAAATGCATATATACAAAAATGCAAAAGAGCTATTGGAACTTCTGAGGGAGAGGGTCCAGCAACTGCGAAAAGAGTACTTGATGTGACTAGAACCATTGCCAAATTATTTTAAAATCCTTCAAGGCATGAATAAAGTTACAGGGAAGAAGTTTGCATATATGCATATAAAGAGGAATCCATTACCCTTCAAAGTTCTAATATGACCTTGACCTAGCAGGACTGGGTCTGCACGCGACACGTGTCTTGATGTGCTAGACATTTGTGCCAAGTTATTTTAAAATCCTTCAAGGCATGACAAAGTTACAGTCCGACACGAATGCGTGAATATAGCTTTATAGAGAATATACCTTCAAACTTTGAATTTGAGCTAGGTTTTGTACCCGACACGTCGTCTTGATAGACTTTGTGCCAAGTTATTTAAAATCCTTTAATGCATGACAATGTATAAGGCCGGACACGAATGTGTGCATAAGCATGGAGGAATCCATTACCTTGAAACTTTAAGTATGACCTATAACTTTAGCTAGGGATGGGTCACGCTAACACTCGTCTTGAGGATAAAATGTGTACAATGTTAAATTTAACTAAAATCCTTCAATGCATGACAAAGTTACATCCGGACACGAATGTGTGCATATAATCGAGGAGTTCCATAACCTTATACTCAAGACCTTCTACCTTTGAGTAGTAGGGATGTGGGTCTTACGAAGTCGTCTTGATGTGCTAGACATGTGTCCAAGTTATTTTGAAATCTTAATGCATCAAATTACAGTCCTGGACTACGAATTTGGCAGTACCTGGGGATTTTACAATGAACACTTAAATGAACACATTGGGGGCATAAAAATTACTTTTATTCTCCTACAATAAATTTACTAGCACAAATTGTCAATAACTGGCCAATCAAAAGAATACAATGACATGATAAATTGATTCATAATTGTTTTTTATGAACTATACATACAAACAATAGTTGTTTAGAGAATAGCATCCTCTACTATTCACAGTAAATAGACAAATAAAATGCTAAACAAAAATGCAAAAGAGCTATGGAACTTTAAGACTCCAACAACTGAAAACAGATACATGTCAACAGAACCAGCCCTCTTGCCTTAGAAACTTTCGGGTATAATAAAACAGGGAGTAGTTTGTTGCTTCAAAGAAAGCACAACAACCCTCACCACTTCAAAGTTCTAATACCTCGACACACAGATGTGAAAATACTGAATATATTCATTTCAATTTGCAGTTTGTACCCAATAATAGCTTGCCATAAATCTTTAATTGAATGTATAAATGGCATACATGAGAAACTGACTGACTTCAGTGACTTATAATATCTAAACTCTAACACTCTACGAGGATAAAAGACAATTAAATCTACTAAAAACCCCCACATCAAGATAACTTTCATAATCTAGAGTTATACCATTTTATCAGGCCTATTTTTTTACCCTGAATATAAAGATTATTTTAGTTTTGAAATTTTAATGTCGAATTAGCATTCATCTAGAATTTCAGTACCTGTTTTACAATGAACACTTAAATGAACACAATAATCTTACTGATTATCATACATGTACATGCCAAATTTTCCAGACACATTTCCAGGAGATTTGACTTCAAAATTTAGAAAAACAAGTAATCCAACCTTAAATCTACGAGATTTGACCATATTCGCCAAAATTGGCATCATAAAAATCTAGAGTCTTGTGAAACAACCAGAAGACTTGGCATGTATGGAATAAAAAAATAAAATATTTGACTGAGATCAAATTTATATAATAAAAAGCATTTAAAATAATCAAAATTGTCATGTCTTTTACTACTTCTGTTAATTCATTTCCTGGCTGTTCAACTCAGGTTCAACTGTACAATCAAAATTTATCTTTCCGAAGGCTACAAAGTGCTCTTCAAGAAAACAGACAAACCTGTGACAAAAGACACCTCAGTAGAGTAAGTTTAAACAATCATTGTTCAAGTTTTAAAATTAGTTTGTCTTTATTCAGTGTTCTACTGTAGACAAATAATGCACTGTTTTCTGCCTACTGAATTTTATTGCAGAGTGGTCTGTATATGGAGTCGTTCATTAGCACAGGTTTAACTGTACACAAAACACATATTAGATCTTTCAACACATTTCCTTATAACAATGAAGATGGTATAATATTCATACATATTTAGTTTTTGAAAGAAGTTTACACAATCTGCATGGTATGTAGCCAATAAATATTGCACTTATTGTGTGGACAGAACCTGATCAAGACTCTGTCGTATGCCCTAACACAAAATGTAATGCCCATATTTATAAATCAGCCCATTTGGACAGAAAAGAGAACTACTTTTAAAACAAGTGTCCATATTCTTAAACGCATCCTATTAATTTTTGTTTATAATAGTCATTTATTAAATCTTGAGTCAATTTTGATTCTTACAATAGCACTCTCAGCCTACATGTAACTCCCACGGATGTACGATTATTACTATTCACATTACATACAAAGCTCTAAAGCCTAAAAATAGCGCAATATTTCATCATAGCAGTGAATAGTCAGAATCCGAACAATATAGAATTGAGAAAACTCTTGATTTGAAAAAAAATAAAAAATTTAGTTATATAATCTAAGCATGTTATGTTTGAAAAGAAACACTGGTCTGCTGATGAAAAAAAGGGGGGTTTAATAAATGATTGATGTGATTCTGAAAATTCTTGATTTATGTCATATATGTATATATATTTATTACCCTTCCATGAACTTTGCGGTCTTCTGATTGGTCAACGACCCGTTTATAGATTTTGATATTTACGAGCAAGCCGGTAATATACACTTGACATAACCCCGTTACTGTACCCCATGCTGAACGTGAGCTTGTTCGCCGCGTACACTACGTCAATGTATAAGTCCATGCTGATTTGTGACGTCACGCAGTGACATTGAGGTATCATAAGGGGATTTTAACGTCTGGTTACGTTCAGTCCTTAAATAAACGGAATCTTTATTATTTGAGACAGGGAAGGGTAATAAAATTGTTATTTGTTTTTTGAAGTGATATATCGGGATATATCACCCGCCTTGACATAACATTACCCTCGCCCAACGGCTCGGGTAATTTAAGTCTAGGCGGGTAATATATCCCCATATACCACTTCAAAAACCAAATAACATATAATAGTAGTGTGCATACCAACAAATGCAAAATAAATAGAAGCACCAAGGTGTGAAAAAAATATAGATAACAAATTCATTGTTTAGAGTATTTTCTTCAGTGTTTTTTTGCCATTAAAATAAACACAAGAGGTAGAACTTAGTTTTGTGCATCCATTTATATTTCGGTCTACTCAATCCATTCCTTGTTGCGAGTTAGCACGGATTTTCTCACATCATATACATACATATGCCAGAAAGAAACCTCCACAAAATTTAATTTTCTTGCATGATTTTTCTCCTTTGAGCAATTCTGTTATTCTTTGTTTAAGCGAAGAACTTATGAAACTTTCAATACATATATAAGTACAAATGTAATCAACACAATACATGTAAAAATGTCATGGCGTGTGCAACTTTATATAGTTGATACAAAAGGACATTATGAAACCTCCCATGACAGAAAAAAATCTGCCTGAAGATAAAATTTCATGTAAATGTAAAAGAGGACATTTTTCTAGAAAAACATTGGAATATTCTCTCCCCTGCACAAGAGCATACAAATTTCAAAGTCTTATTGTTGATCCTTATCTTTGTGTACTCGCATGTAAAAACAAAAATCAACTGTTTTACTATGAAATAGCTTAAACCCTTTCCCACCAAAGTTCTAAATTGTACTGTTTCAATTTCAACTGTACCATTCAGTGTTGAGAAGGGGTACCCACTGCGACTTTATTGATGGAATAGCTCACAGTGCAGATTATGATCACACTCCATTAATGTGCAGGTTGATCATGATCTGCGCTGGTAGAAAAGGCACAATCTGAATAAAATTCTGTGAATCATAAACAAATTTAAAAAGCTAAACAGATTTGAAAGAATTAACTGCACAAAATACCTTATTATATTATATACTAATTTATTTATTCTCGACTGCAAAACAAGTTTTTACAACTTAGATTCATTGCTCTCGAGACTCATTCCAGATGGAATCAACCTCGAAGAGAGAGAGAGAGAGAGAGAGAGGGAGGGAGAGAGAGAGAGAGACCTTATTGAATGAAAATAACACTCCAAACACTACCTGTTATGACAAAAAAAAGGCTTATTAAATCCTTTTTAGTACACAAACATGTTTACTCCTAATCTGGCTCAACATAACTCCTAAGAGAACAATTTCATTCACAATTAATCTTATAAACATATGTCATGGTTTATAAAAAAAGGACTCAAAGGGAAACAGGATCATATAGTATCATTACAATGTTTTTTTCTGTACTTTGATTTTACAAACACTCTCTTAGCATTTTATCAAAATTTAAGTGCTTTTAGTCCATCTATCTGTACAGTACAAGTTTAAGACAATACCTAGCTTGATACACTCACATTGTACAATATCATTTAAGTCAAACATAACACAAAATCATTTTTAATGTCACTGACCAAGTGAGTCCTATTTAACACTGTTGTTGTTGTTGTAAAATGCATCATGTTTATTACCTTGTAATCATAAAAATTGTAACTATTTTCTATTCTGATTTCAGCAGATTTATCTTAGGTTTTGACATTTGCAAAAAAATTTTTGACAAGAGTAAAAATATGATATCAGCTACCACAGCAAAGTGGCCCCTTAAAATGGCAAAAAAAGACACATTAGATATCACAGATATTTCAAATAACTAACAAACTACAATTAAGTCTTTTTATTATTACATCTGCTACTCTGTTTTCTTTGCCTTGTCTTTGGTCAGTTTTAGCACTTTTCTTGTTTCCTTGGTTAGGGCAGTAAGGTCATTGAGGAGGTTTCTATGAAGAACTGACGATGCAGTGATCAAACCCGCGTACAAACCTCCGCTGAATCCTGCAGATACCAGATCCTGACCTGAAAGAATGAAGTATGAAAGAATAAAGTAAACTTTTAAGGTAATGACCAGGATTCAAACCAGTATCAGATGGCAACAGGATGTAGCTTTGCAAAGTAAGTCGCAAAATACATATTGTCAGTTAATCACCTAATATGTCGTAGTTCTAACAATGTTTGCAAATTGTACTTTAAAGACAGATGCATTAGTGTCTTAGCATTAAATTGTTAACTTCATGAGACAGAAAAGAATAATACAATGTCACGGAACTCTGGACATCTTTCGTAAACGTGGGTTGCAAATACAAAGCGTTGCGTGCAGTTTCGTCCTTTTACTTCCATAATAATACTGACGTACATAAACAACAATAACAATAATATGACGTTGACGTCATTAACGCAACATGATACATTTGCACGGCGCAGCAAATTACGTTAACATCATTTGACATACATTATGTAAATGCCATACCCTTCCTTTACAACCATCCTCACATCAAGGTTTTCATCTTGCATCAAGTCTCGAAAAAAGTGTAAGAGTTGGACACAATTATTTACATGTACATGTACAGACATAGTTACATACACAACAAAATCTATGTAACTTCCACAGGACGTTTCTGGCTGGTAGCCCTGATGTCTTTAACATACCTGTCATCCAAAGTCCTGGTACACCAGAATCTGCTCTAAGATGCATGGAGATTTCTGGCAAATACCTTTGAACACCATGCTCTAAGCCATACATTTCCCCTTCTGGCTGGCCTAGGTAGTACTTGTTTGACAATGGTGTACCAACATCAAGGTAATCCAGCTGAAAAACCAAAAGTCTGCCACTTAGAAAACAATCAGTCAATACGTTAGCTGAAAATATTCTTATTCAGTATCACAGAAACTGTATTTTTCTAACTTCAATACAAGCACCTGTACATGTATATGGTGTCCTTCTGCTTTGCAAAATTCAACTCTCCAGCAGTATTTTTACAATGAACATTTTCTGTTATGGTAAATGACAAACATAATTCTTTTTACTAAGGAGCTGTGAAAGTACTGAAACAATTAAAATTTCTTTATTAAACCTAGTTCCTTTCCAATCAAAGGACAATAATTCATAGCTGCCTCAGTAATTTCAAAATTTACTTCTTATTCAAATGATGATGCTGGCAATTGCTTGGTTTGTGAATCACAGAATCATACAACTAAAATTAATGTTACAGGAGCAGTATGGAAACATGATCATTATATCCAACAAGTGCTTATCGCTATAAAAGATGTCAAGTACACGCGGTTATTTCAAGTTGAATCTCCGAAATCTTGCTTTTTTTAATGCATTTTCAAGATCATTTACTTTTCCTTCAACGTGCGGGTAGAGCTGTTCCACCTGTCTCCACATCTGTTGACCTATCCTCTCCTTCATGTCATTATAGTCATCGCCACGATGTTTCAGCCGTCCATCTTGCCAATTTTTGACCCAGGACCATGGCATTAATGTGATCATTAACAAAACAGATTTCCCTGAAAAATGAAGTTCATTTAATGCCACAGTAAAAATTGGTAACACGGGCGTAGTTGTTAAGGTGTTTGCATCTAATGCAATATGTCACAGGTATAATCCCTGGTAATACTCTACAGATAACTTCAGTCTAGAATATTTCTCATCTGTTAAAAAGGTAGAGATGAAGTTGCACAATTTCTTTTGTAAACATTTTTTGATTGTTAACCAACAAGGCTTATTTAGACACAAGCAGTGACCTATGCTTGAACTGAACTGGCAATGCTTTTCAAGATAAGTGCTTTGCCACATTATTTTAGGCAGGCAACTCACATTTGATACAATAATCAAGCGAGGATTCTTGTTCCTAAAGAATGGATCAGTATGCTTGTGTTTAAATCTAACCCTGCTGGTAGCAAGACATTATGTTTTGTGACCCCTATTCATTCTTCAGTCAGTGAATTTTCACTGACGTCATCAACTATTAACCATACAGTCCAACTTGAAAGATGAACAATTTTATTTTATAACTTTTGTGGGGTTAGAGTTAAAGATGGTGACTTCAGGGTGACTCAATAAGTTTCTGTCATTATCAAGCTAAAATTAATCTGATAAAAACTGTTGTCACATCGTCAACAAAACTTCTTACATATTCAAACCGCAGATTTGCAACTGTTGTTGGTTAATCAGACATTTTAGCGATTTCAAAGCACACCCTCCTCAATTTATACATGTACTAGAATATGTACCACATAAGTAACAGAGATTCATGAAGATTAGAGCATATTTTTTTGTTTATCCACAGGTATCACTGACTGTGTATAATTGTAACTGACCAATCAGAGGCCAGCTGCCAGATATATAAAACTCCTCACAGATCAAGTATTACAACAAATCTTACACCAACAGCTATTGGTGTGCGACACACTTCCTAGACAACAGATTTAAACAAATATCCTGAAGTGGTATTTACAATTGAAGAAGCCCCAAATAACAGCTGATATAGCCACTAAATAATGCAAACTCTACACAGTCAGTAAACAAACCTGGGTATCTGTCTTCCCAGGAGGAATCTTTGGCAGACGGACACGATATATACATCAGTGGGCATTCCATCTCAGCAGCCTCCTCAAAACTTTTGGTACGGTAATCCTCCAGATCCTTCTCGTAATCTACACTGAAAAATAAGGCTCAAAAGTCAACATAATAGTTACTATTGCCCTGGTTTATTTAAGCAGCCTCTATTACACTGACCTATGGAAAGCGTTAACATAACTGGTAGTATCACCCTAATTAAACAAACCAATATACCCCTCTTCTTTTAAGGGGGCATAACAAGGAAAGCAGTAACTGGCACTATCACCCCAACTGTAAATATAACAGGTTCTTGCACAACGATCTGAGAAAGTGTAAAGAAAATAGGTAAATATCACCCTGATCTATTGAAGAGTTAACATGTATGACAAATATCACCCTGATCTATTGAAGAGTTAACATTTATGACAAATATCACCCTGATCTATTAAAGAGTTAACATGTATGACAATATCACCCTGATCTATTAAAGATTTAACATGTATGACAATATCACCCTGATCTATTGAAGAGTTAACATGTATGACAATATCACCCTGATCTATTGAAGTTATAATGTACCTGGCATCGTCATCCTGATCTATTAAACAGTTACAAGTGACAGGAAATTGTCACAAAACCAGGTTTTCATTTTCCAGTCTGCTGGCCGAGCGCAAATGTGTTTTTAAAGTCAGTAGATATACATAATGTGAAAAAGAAACAAAGGTCTTCTTCTATATATTACATGTGTAAAAAAAGCAAAGGGCCATAATTCAGGCAAAATTGATCCAAACACAAAACCCAGACAATATGCACGAGGGCACTTGATGACAACAGTTCTGTGAGAGTTTGGTTTAAAAATCTTGAGAAATGTAGGAGGAAGTGGGAACGTGACAGTATTCTTCTGTATATAACATATGTGGAAAAAAAGCAAAGGGCCATAATTCAGGCAAAAATTATAAAAAAAAAAAAAAAAAAAAAAAAAAAACTTGCTCTGTGTGGGGTTTGAACCGCTGGTCTCATGAGAAATTTTGTCATCTTAGTGTAACAGAATACTCCAAAGTATACAGGACTGGTAATCTATTCTAAAAATAGACAGTAATAACAGAGTATTCTCCCTTTTATAATAACAGAGTATTCTCCCTTTTATATATACTTAAATAAGGAGACACAAAATTGCTAACAGACGGACGGACGACCAGGGGCATAACATTATATATTCAAAATTCTTTAGTTCACAATTATAGTTCTGTGAAAGTTTGGTTGAAATCCCTTGAGAAATGTAGGAGTTACACACAGAACAGTATTTCTCTATATATATTACATTATGTGGAAAAAAACAAAGGCCCATAATTCTGTCAAAAATTATCAAATCACAAAACCCCGACAATATGCGCCAGGGCACTTGGTGACAATTCTGTGAAAGTTTGGTTGAAATCCGTTGAGAAATGTAGGAGGAGTTGCGCACTGAAGAAATTGTTTACGCCCGCCTGCCGACATACCTCAATCTAATAACCAGGATTTTTCCTTCGGAAAACCTGGTTAATAATACATGTAGGTGTCACTATCACTATGCACTTCCATTATCAATATTTCACATATATAGTCTCAAATCATTCAATTATTGAAGTTTTACAGATTCCTTACATTGTACAAACCCTTTAATGCACATGACAAGTTAAGCATAAAACACACTTACTTTAAGAAGGCCCATGTGTTCCTCTTTTTCAGTCCAAGGTCTGGACTAGAACCATTAATACCAGCGAAGGCAGTAACAAATGAAACACTTGGTCCCACTTCATTGATACATTTGTACAATGCTATAAAGATACAACAAGAGAGAACATACACTACTAGTTATCATATCTTACAGTCTATATATATATAACTAGAACTATCACTGAAGGTGATGAATACCCCCCAAACATCCCACTGACACAGTATTTAAAATTCATGTAATATTTGATGCTTTGATTATGCTTTGATTATTGGACCTGCACATCTTAAGGCTTCTGTGAAGTATAATTAAATTTTGACCAGCAGGTTTTGAGATTAAAAGCACACAAGATTTTACTATCTCAAGCCCCTGTGACCTTTGATCTAGTGACCGGAAACCTGGACCATGCACAACTAGGCATGGTGCTTATCACTTCTATGAAGTATCATTAAATTCTGACCAGGGGTTTTGAAGATTTAGCATCAACAAGATTTTACCATCTCGAGTCTGTGACCTTGACCTTTGACCTAGAGACCTGAAACCTGAACCATGCACAACTAGGCATTGCACTTATCACTTGAGTGAAGTATCATCAAATTCTGATCAGGGGTTTTGGAGATTTAGCGTCCACAAGATTTTACCATGTCGAGCCCCTGTGACCTTGACCTTTGACCTAGAGACCCGAAACCTGGACCATGCACAACTACGCATTGTACTTATCACTTCTGTGAATTATCATTAAATTCTGACCAGGGATTTTGGAGATTTAGAGTCCACAAGATTTTACCATCTCGAGGCCCTGTGACCTTGACCTTTGACCTAGAGACCCGAAACCTGGACCATGCACAACTAGGCATTGTACTTATCACTTCTGTGAAGTATCATCAAATTCTGACCAGGGGTTTTGGAGATTTAGCGTCCACAAGATTTTACTATCCCGAGCCCCTGTGACCTTGACCTTTGACCTAGAGACCCGAAACATGGACCTTGCACAACTAGGCATTGTACTTATCACTTGTGTGAAGTATCATTAAATTCTGACCAGGGGTATTGGAGATGTAGTGTCCACAAGATTCCGTCTACAGACATACGGACAGACAGACGGTCCGGACAGACAGACAGACAGACGGACGGACGGACAGACAAGCTGAATCCAGTAAACCCCCCCTTACACTTTGTGTTCCGGGGGTATAAAAACTAGAAATGTGTCAATAGGAAAAGGATACCCCCCACTATGTGCTTATAAACACAGAAGCATGTGGTTTTCCAGTAATAGGTTATCTTCAACATACAATTTCTTTACTATGGTTGTAAAGGTGAACACTTTAATCAAATGTAATTCAATGTAGTAATTCCCGTGTCCCGAGAGACAATGTTTATTAGATTGGTTGTAACAAATCTACAGGTCAGCTAACCAAGGGCATTCAACTTTAGAGTACATGTATACATTTTGTAGTTATATCATACATAAAATTCATTTTCTTCAGATTATCATGTTTTAATCAACTGCTACATATAGTTGTTGTTGTTTTCATGTTTGAATGCATTTGTTAAAGTTACATTTAGGGCAAGTAAAATGCATGTTTTTATATTTAAGTAATATTTTTCCTTTACAATTATACAGATGTAGTTTTATGAAACAAAATTTGATAATATTGTAAGCCACCTGGCTTATTATTTAGTTGAAGACTCTTCAAAAGTAAAAAGACAAACACAATGTTGTTTCAATAATCTATTATTTGATTATTGTAATAATCATACATAAATATATAATCCGAGTGACCGATAGTCTCGTAAAAGTGATTAAAAATCGCGGCAGGTCCAGCAATGCTCGCCAGTTGCTATGGGACTACTTTGATAAACACTGTTTGTTTATAAACAAACTGCTGTCAAATACTATACAAGGGATCTGCAGTTTCAAATAACCAAACTTGGTCTTACCAGTTTACTTATGAATGTAGAAAACTGTCTAAAGATGAAATATTCTAAAAAGGATGGATCAAGCTTAAATTTCAGATGCTTCCGAGCTCGAGCTGTCAACTGGCTGCCATTACTGGACCTGAGCTACTTATATAGGGTGCGGATGCTGGCAAATAGCTGATAGCCAATCAGAATTTGGCAGCATCCAGCAATCCAGCACAGTAGTTATACGGCCTCGGACACTGTGATGGATAAGAAAATTAAAGTATTAATAAGATGTTCCAAGTTAATCACTAACAATACAAATTGGTTCCATTTTAACTGAAAATAGCATAAAATATACTTTAAAACTGTAACAGACATTAAATAACGCTGATATTCTAACATAAAAACTTGCCAGCTTCTTGCGCACAAGTGACTAAAATAGTCCCTAATACTTTTACTTCTCGTATATCAGAATATGGTAATCTATTATTATGAATTACTCCATAATACTTAAAACAACCATTCAGTTAAAATACAACTCTGTAATGCATAATTATACATGAAATAGATAAAACAGCATTTTGGTTCGATTAATTCGCCGTAACAAAAATAGTAAACATGGCGGACATTTTCAACTTGACAGCAAGTGTCATAAATGCTGGAAATGCAAAATACAATGATACACAACAATTCTGTGAACATAAACTCTGTGCTAAAAACATCAAGTGTTAAGCAAAGTTATTATTACAAATGGAATTAAACAAAGGAATGACTTATTTACGCTAAAAATCAAGGTAAGCTGAAATCAAATAAGTGACAACTTTCGGACAGTGTATTTCGGATAGCCATACAGTCATTACACTATGTTGCACTTATCACGTAATACACGTAGTTGTATTTATACAGTGACTGGTTTATTTATTGTGTAAGATAACATAATTGCATGATTTACAGTTTGTTGGGTGTTCTCAGGGGAGATCTCCGTTTAAAATATCAGGCAAGTAAAAAAAGTCTGCTTACGAGCTTTGACAGCCACTTCTTTAGGTAACAGATGTTTGAATGTATTGATCACACCAGCATCTGAAATGATCCTTCGTGCAAACAAATCTACATTGTTGCCGTTTCTTGTCACACGTACACCTGAAGGAAAGTATGAAACAGAACTTGGTCAATACAAATATTTCATCTTCTGTTTTCAGAAAAATAACTGAAATATGATTAACGTTAAGAAAAGAATAATACAAGAATGAAAAAAAATGCATTGCCAAAGATTCTATTACAGTTCAGCATATTTATATTATGTTCATAGAGTTTAACGCCCATTTCAACAATATTTCACTTATTTACTGGTTGGGCAGTTTACCTTACTGGTTGGGCAGTTTACCTAAACACCATTTGTGGGATAAATCAGTTCTAGACTTCCATCCTTCATAAGAAACCGCCAACTTTCTCAGTCATGTTACATTTCAAGATTAAGTGATTTTTCATCTAAGCAACTTTAACCACTTGGCCAAAGATGTTGGTTTCTTATACAGTAACACTTTGTTATTTCGAGCATTAATAAGTCCAAGACTTGAGATAACTCAAGATCTCTTGTAGGTCCCGGCCATATTCCCTATTTCAGTCTACGAGTTTCATGTTTTGTGTGAAGAAATTAAATTGATATTTCAATATATTTGTAAACAATTTGAAATGAACAGGTATCATTGATGATGTTTGTAAAATGTTTTCTTTGAAAATATCACACGTGTTTTATTAATAACCTTTGGACACCGGCATATTTTGTTACACACTCGACAGACATGCATGCCTTTTTGTAAACACTGTACATCACGTTTTGGCTACTTTCGGTTTACTGCGCGTGTTGTATACGTCAGCAAATAGATTGAGCTGTAACATGAAAGTAAAATTTCCATTGGCCCACCTACAGAGGTCACGCGCAGGGGTCACCCTGTCTGCTAACCTGCGCATGGACTTCTTTTTTTTTTTGCTAACTAGAGGTCAATTTCAAGCGTTCTCATAAGATGTCAATATACCTAGGTTTGAGTACGACACGTCTGCTTTGTCTGTGAAAAAATATTTGCACGCACTCAAAAACACTATCCCACAGGGGTCTGTACGCGAACGTTGGTAAAATGAAAATTTTCAAAGCTGGTAAAATTGTGTCCAAGGTCATTTTCAAGGTCGTCTTAAAGTGTCAGCATTTGCCTCGGACGTCTGAGTTTTCAACAGTCAGGAGCTGTCGGCATAGCCTTTTAATTCATACAGACAAAACGTGTTCCATACAGTCACTGTCACTTGTATGGAAGGCCAAACCTGTCTTAACCCGCGTATACGGTTTATTACGTTACAGGTGTTCAAAGGATATGGGTCACTGGTACCCATGGAGAAGTAATGGATTTCTTTTCATTAATTTAATTCATCATAGTACATTCACTACGTCATTAATAAAACTGCAAAGAGCCATTTTAGATAAATGACAACATTCCTGGCCAAAACAGGTAGAGAAATCAAACGCACTTTATTAATAAGACCATTAGTACTTGTAAAATGTCCGAAATTCGCATAACTCCAGACAACACCTTACAAAACCTGTTCAGTTCAGACATACTAACAACATACTGATTAAATACTGATATAATTTATCGATAGAAACCTACCATGTGCTCTGCCTTTCTCGTTTACAAGTATCTCACTGACGGGAGCATCTACCAGAACACGTCCACCGTACTTCTCAATGACCGGTATAATCTGCATCGCGATCTCACTCGGTCCGCCAAGAGGGTAAAATGCACCGGGAATGTAATGGTTAATCAGTGAAGCATAGTTAATGACACTCAATTCACTTGGCACCACACCTGTAATTATTGCACACAATTTGATGGGAGAAAAACAGCATTAGAAAAACTTCCTCAGATACAGCAAGAAACTGGTACTTCCTTTAATAAGAAACAAAATTCTCACACTGTATGCTAGATTTAAAGAATGATTTTTTTTTCATAAATCAAGACAATGGCTACCTATTCTAACCTTATTTCCCCCCACTTTTTTTTTGTTTGGTGTTTTGGTTTTTTGGTTTTTTTTTTTTTTTTTTATATATTTTTTTTTTGGTGGTGTTTTTTTTTTTTTTGGGAAATTATATATTTGGTTAAAAGCTAATTCCATAAATCCGTAATCAGATTTTCATTGAAATTTCAAAAAAAAAATTTTTTTTTTTAAAAAAAAAAAAATTATTTTTTTTTTTTTTAAAAAAAAAAGTTTTTTTTTTTTTTTTTTAAATTTTATTAAATCAGCTATGATTATGATTTTATGTTGAGCTGTGACTGCACTTTTATATTTCTGGTATATATTCTATAATAGGTCATACCGGTAGCTCAAGGGTTAAAATCCTACTATATCTACTTGGTTTAATGGAGGGTCAAATTAGGCTGACACTGAATGTATGACCAGGAGATCAAAACAACTAAATATATTGTACTAAGCATAACTTTGGATATATTATATCAACATTTACGCCGTTAAATTACTAAAATGGACTCATTCTTTGTTCAATTTGGACAGTACCATTTGTTGCTCAACGAGAAGCACACTGAAAACTTCCTTGCTGAAAGGCGAACAGCTTAGGTCTTGATCAGAATGCACAGATATAAATGCAGATCATGATCTTCCGATGTTCCGATCTTCTGATCGCAACGGCAAAATTAATTGCTGCAAACAGTTTATGGGGTGATTACATTAAAAGCATACCTAGGTCTCCAAATATGTAACAAACAACAGCTTTGAATTCTTCATTATCCGAGATCTCATCAAGGGCTCCCCTTACAGATAGTCGACAAAGTTTCATAAATTTCCTCATCACAAACTGGTACAGTCCAGTCTTAATGGCGATCTGTGCCAACCATAAAGGTATCATTTTGGGAATCATTATACCTAAGTAGGCGTCATCAGAATCCTGCAAGAGAAACACAATATTTTTTGCAATTCTAGGCTTTGATTACATACATAGTCCTGGGGCATAATTTGAACAAACTTTGAAGAGGTCTACTAGGCAATGCTACATAAGGTGAGCTAATAAAAAAATAAATAGAATCTATCTGTTTAAGATGAGGAAGGGTAATAAAATTTTAATTTGATTTTTGATGCAATAAAAAATTATAATTTATGTTGATATATCACCTTCCTCAACAGAGTATCACGTGCCAAACGGCTCGACTAATATCAATCTAGGTGGGTAATATATCCACATATAATACGTCAAAAAGGCACATAACATAATATTATTATACTGTTTGCAAATGAAACAGAAATCACTCATTTTGTCTACTGATCCTTTTATTTAATTATTTCAATTACCCATGAAAAGCGTGCAAAATTTCCTGACCTCTTAAGAACTTAACTGTGTGAGGGAATGACTCAAAAAAAGTAAATCCCCTAACATCAGCAAACACAGCACTTACCTACAGTCAGACTTACACACAGACAAACTATAATTATCATTGAACGTGACTAAAATACCCCTACAAGCATGTCTTGTCAACAGAAATGATTTATCACATTACCCCAACCGCAATAACTATGTGATTAACATCTGTGACATGCTCATTTGAAATCCAGTATGTGGTTCAGGAGTTATAAAGTGTGCACACAAAATTTTGTCGTATGTTTAGCATATCATATCCTGGAGTCATCACTTCTCGAGCACTTAAGCGACCAAACGTTCATAACTAATAAACAAGCGAAGACTTACCGTTTCTTTCTTCATGCCTTACTTCGTTAACATCTTCCGCAAAATATACAAAAAATATGAAATGATAAACACATTCTAAATTGTTAACATTCAGTTCCAATATGGCGGTGTCATTTGACCCCAGAACGAAAGGTCGTATTGGCGTTCTCGATCGGTTTCGAGAATTGTAATTTATGACGTCATTTGGTGGACTGCCGTAAAAAGCATGGTATGGAAGCGTAGGGGGTCATGTAGCAACAAAATGAAATTCAACAAATCCACAACTAAATTTTTTTTTTGAAACATATCATTAGATAATAACAACAACAAAGTAACAAGGTTAGCGAACACATTAACCCATCCACGACTACCTCAATTGTCATTTGCATTTATCATTAGCAAAGTAATTGAAAGTGTTAGCAGACCCACATTATTCATGTACGATCTATTTACCCCATTGATTTGAATTATAAAAAGAGTAATGAAAGTAAATTTTCTATTGAGATTTTCATTTTATGAAAAAAAAATTTGTATTTCAAAGCCTGCAAAAAATGAAAATAAAAATTTAGTGTACATAGCACCTTCGGGCTTCCATAGTTCTTGTTTTGCGCGCAAAATTTCCACTTCGGTTGTGACTTTCGGTTTGAAATATGACGTAGTACTCTGCTAAATTAAGTATTGTTTGTTAAAAGTACTTTTCGGCGATTAAGGGCAGTTTGAAAGTGAGGATAAAGTTGCATTTGTGAAAATGGCTAATAAGCTCATTGTTGTATATAAACAACAAAAGCCTTACCTTACTACGAAGCATATCTAAAGATAGTTTGGATTTTGGTCGGATATGAAATCAAGTCAAGTAAGGCTTTCCTTCTGTCAAAAGGCGGGCGCCATAATATCGGATGGTCACGCGAATTTCGGAAGTGCTCGAGAAGGAATGTCGCTCGAGAACTCAATACGGGAGGATATTAATAATCTGAAACTTTGACCAAAGTTTCTTGTAAATCTTTCAAAGGGTTAAAGAGATATACTCTTACGACCTTTGACCTCTAAATGTGACCTTGACCTCAATCCTCTCCATGAGATAAGATCTTGGCCAAACTTTCCAGAGAATTCTACATGTGGTTTAAGAAATATAGTTTTGCGATCTCTGAATCCTGAATGTAACCTTGACGTTGAGCGGACCAGGTTGAAATATGGGTTCTGAACGTAGTCTTGTAAAGATGGACATTTGACCCAAGTTTCATGAAAACCCTTCAAGTAATATAGGCGATATGGAGTGGAAATAAATAAAACCAATAACCAACAAGCGTTATGACCTTGACCCGGTGTGGTTGGAACATATGTTGTGCATATCACCTTGATGAGATGAACATTTGACCAAAGTTTCATGAACATCTTTTATGGGGATCAAAGAGACATGGAGCGGACATGAAAAACCCTAACAGTGACCTTGACCTTGAAGTGAGTTGGAACATGGGTTCTGCATGTCATCTTGATGATATGATCAAGTTTCAAGAAAATTATTTAAGGAGTTTTGGAGATATACAGCAGACACGAAACCAACTTACCGACATACACTCCTATATACCTCCCTAAACTTTTTTTTTGGGGTATGATAAATCCTTCAGTTATAAAAAAGGCAGCAAACGAGGTAGATACTGCTGCATACATATGAACTATATAAGGCAACACTCACCTTCAAGAGTTTCATAAACTTTTCTATGGCCACTTTTTCTGAAGGAAACTGCTTTTCCAGATGCTCTGCAAACTTTTCCTTTGATCCTGACTTCATTGTGTACCATTTGGCCTTCTCTGGGTTTCCAATAGCAACCTACAATGTTCAATAACTCAACAAATGTGGCAGACCCCAAGATCAATTATCTTCCTCCACCTGCTAGCAAGGAAAATATCAATAGATATGATGCAAAATCGGCAATTTTCACACAAACATGTGAATGGTCAAGCCTTAAAAAGGCTAAAATCCCAAGTCTATATTGACAAGTACAGGTCAGCGACTGTCTCCACACCCCCTCCCCCCACATGGAGACAGCAAGTAAATTCATATAGTGTAGTGAAGGAGTGGTGATTATTCTACACTTATGAAGTTAAGAGTTATATAGTGACTTTTAACGGCTTTGCCTAGCAATGTGGAGTTCGACAGTTTATAAATTATTGTTTATCATTGATCAGCTATTTTAGCAAGTATTTTGACTTACCATCAACTTATACAGTTTACATAGCAAACTTACAGAATCAAACTCTGGATCCATTGGTTCCCAGACAACCTGACCTTCTGTCACCTGGTCTACAAGAATGCGTGTAGAATCCCAGTCGTTCATCTTTCCCACATAGTGAATTCCTTACAGCAGAAAAATAGTACAGTACAACTTTTTAGTACTTTGAAAACATTTAATAACATTCAAATTCAAGAACTGTACATTATAAATTGTTGTTTCTCTCCAAGGGTTTAGCACCAACCATTTTTCAGCTATTTTTACAGGTCAGTAGTTTTTTCTCACTAACTCCTCAAGTTAAATAACCAGAATTGTAAGCCTGTCCAATATAGAAAAACCTGTCAACTCTTACATAAAGAGACATGGTTGGTAGGTCACAAACCTATGACCCTCAATCAAAATGAGGTTACAATGGTTTTGAGTCAGCTACTCTATTTGAACATAAAGGTGGTCGTACATTAATAAAGATTATAAAGATTTCACTTTATGTTTTAAAGAATCAATTTTATGTATGGTTAATACTCACTGATACAAGGTCATGATGAATTAATTCTCAACCAATGATATGTAGTCTTTAAAATAAATTAAGGTTTGGCCCAGAAACTGTGTTTTCTGTTTACAGAAACTGGACAAGTGGACTCATTAATATGGTTTACCCTGTCCGCAAAGTTTAATTTATCAACAAGTACCTCCAACAGGGTACTAGAGTATGAATACATACTAAAATGCACACACTAGCACTAACCTGTATCAAACTCATATCCTTTGTCAACAAAGGTGTGACAACAGCCTCCAGCTTGGTCATGTTGCTCCAAGACCAAAACCTTGTACCCAGCCCGACCTAGAAACACTGCTGTAGTTAGTCCTCCTATACCACTGCCTATAACTATTGTGTCTATGTTCTCTGGTACTTTCTGCTGTTTGAATCCTGTAATAGGGTAAAGTTTTGTTTAGACTTCATGCAAAATAAGACATCCCCCCTGGCCCGATACCATCAAACATGGAACCTACAATAACTTACATGTATTTACATCTTCGTGCTTACAAAAAAATCGTTTACAATTTAGGAGCCATTGATTGGGGCACAGCTGTAACACAGTCACCTCTGGATCAGAGGGTTCAGGCTAAAGTCCCCACCAGTGCTATGGCAGCAGTTACGCTAGGAAAAACACAAAATTCCATCTTGCATCTCTCTTTCTCTCTTCGTGGTTCAAGTCATCTTAATTAAATTCATTTCTTGGGTTTAACATTCGGGGGGGATTTTTTTTTTTTGGGTGGGTTTTGCAACTGGTTGGGGTAGAACGTGCCAAGTTGAGAATTAAGTCTTGCTTTTGTCTGCGCTTGGGTATTGCCAATGGTATTTGGGATAGAAGGCTTTGGCTTAGCTTGCCCTAAATTTCATACATTAAATACATATTGTAGTTATGAAGACTTTTTATAAGCCAACTCTTTTTTCCTATTATGGGCCGAGAATCTTTCTACTGAACCAAGGGTTCTGACATGTGACAGTGTGTACTTACTCTGTTTCAGGATTTTGTTCTTGCCAAAATGCATGCACAGTTAATATTCTTGCTTCTGATGTCACAATTCTATATGTTCTCAGCATTTTTTTCAGTTAAGTTTTAATAAACACACTTTACCAATCTGTCAAAATGTTTCATGAGGGGCATTAAGGCTTGCCATAACTGCATGAATTAAAGATACAATAAGATAAGATAAGATCAGATAAACATAAGATGAGGTGAGGTAAGCATTATCTTAAAGGGGCACTCCCTACATCTAGCAGATTTTATTCTCCAAACACAAAAAATATGTTCAATGAACGTAAAATGATAAATAAAAACAATTTGAAAGAAAATATATCCAGAAATGTTTTAGCACACTTAATCATCATAGAGGACTTCTGTAATAAATCACTATCAATCTATCAATTGTACAACAACAGCTTTACATAGATTATTTATTGAATATTTTATGGTACTGCAACATATTTTAAAAAGCTGGCTTTACCTATAAAATGACTGGAATGTAAATATTTTCAAATATTCTATTATAATTATGCTTTTGGAGTAATTAAATTTGAAACCAGTTTTAGGGAGTATCTCTTTAAGTCAGCAAGACAAGCAACATGACACATAAGCTCTTAAAAGCTAAGCATATTAACAAGGATATAAAAGCTGTAAAACAAATTTCACATGCAAACCACACACTTTACACTGTTAAAGCTGTGTTTGAAGCTGCTGATCCACGGCATATTGCCTAAAAACTGCTATTTTTTCAAAAAGACGTCACCGTGAAAATAAACAAAATAGTGTGCCCAGTTATACAAGTTTTATCAAAATAGATAAAAAATCTATCCGAATAAAATTTGGACGAAACGTGATCAGCAGCTTCCTCACAGAGGCATAAGCAATTTGCACAAAAATTAACAAAAAGTAACATTGCTCTATGCAATATTTAGTTGAATACATTATGTACAGTGGGACAAAATGTAATATTAGTCAATATCATGATAGGTTCCTATCTAGGATGTGAAATATGTATTAAAATTATCTTAGGAATATTACGTTAAAATTTTTATAAGGTGTCATTAAAAAGATAAAAGTGATTTGAAAGAAAGACTTGCAAGCTGTATTTGCAATATCAGCAGCTATTCCAGTTTACAGCCATGACAATTCTAGCCAACTTTTAAGGACTACATCAGTATATGTACATGCATATATAGGGGTATATAAAATTAATAGCTCAACTGTCTGCAAGTAAAGAAATGACGTAAATACAACTAGAACTATCACTGCAAGTGATGAATACCCGCCCCCAACACCACACTGGCACGTACAGTATTTAAAATCTATGTACAATTTGATGCTATTATTATTGGACCATGCACAACTGGCATTATACTTTTCACTTCTGTGAAGTATCATTAAATTCTGACCTAACATTTTGGAGATTATGAGCGAGCAAGATTCTATTATGTTTATCCGCTATGACCTTGACCTAGTGACCTGAAAAATGGACCATGCACAACTAGGCATGGTATTTATCACTTGCGAAGTATCATTAAATTCTGACCTGGCATTTTGGAGATTAAGAGCAAACAAAATTTTACTATCTCGGGCCCCTGTGACCTTGACCTTTGACCTAGTGATCGAATTATCACTTCTGTGAAGTATCAGTAAATTCAGACTAGGCGTTTTGGAGGTTTAGCCAACAAGATTTTACTATCTTGGGCCCTGGCGACCTTAAGTATCATTAAATTCTGACCAGGGATTATGGAGATTTAACGTCAACAAGTTTTAATATCTCGAGCCCCTGTGACCTTGACCTTTGACCTAGTGACCCGAAACATAGACCATGCACAATTAGGCATTGTACTTATCACTTCTGTAAAGTATTATAAAATTCTGATCAGGCGTTTTGGAGGTTTAACAAACAAGATTTTACTATCTTGGGCCCTGGTGACCTTGACCTTTGACCTAGAGACCTGAAACATGGACCATGCACAACTAGGCATTGTACTTATAACTTTATTAAGTATCATTAAATTCTGACCAAGGGTTTTGGAGATTTAGCGTCAACAAGATTTTACTATCCCAAGCCCCTGTGACCTTGACCTTTGACCTACAGACCCGAAAATAGACCATGCACATTTAGGCATTGTACTTATCAATGTGGAGTATTATTAAATTCTGACTTGGCGTTCTGGAGATTTATGTCCACAACATTCCGTCTACAGACGGATGGACGTCCCCACATATGGATACTTAAATCGGGCTACTCTATTGTTCTCTCTTTTGTTCTGCTAGCCATGTAAGAGAAAAAATAGCCATGTAAGAGCTTGCGGAATGAATGACATCAAAGAGTATTTACTGTTACCTATTGTTCCTTTAGTATCCAAATGTAAGCACGACGGATGGATGGAAAGACGGACAGACAAGCTGAATCCAGTATACTCCCCCCTTACACTTTGTGTTTGGGGGGTATAAAAAGAAAACTTGCATAAGTAAAAAGCAAACTTGGCTTCATGCAATGCAACCAAAAATGCAAATAAAACAAACCAAAGGTACTGACAATTACAAAGCATAAACAAAAATTAAACTCTATGTACATTCCACCAGAATTTATAGATATTTTAAATATGCATTGCAGCAATTAATATTTTCTAAAAGCTTATTAACTCTTTTTTTATTTTGGGTCCAGAATCGCTCTACTGAACCATAGATCTACATACACATAGATAGGAAGCTTTTGTATTTTCCTGCACAAATCATCCAGGTAATCACATTCAGCAAGACTTTTTTGCAAGACTCTTGCATACAAAGGAAATATCCATGGTTATCTAAATCATTTTCGCCCATCATCCATATTGAAATGTATAGAGGAAAATTGCTTGAAAAGAATTAATTTTTTAATTATATTTTTCTAAATTTTTATTTGCTCAATGATTTGTAATTTTCTTTATGTACTCTTTGTTGTATTTAATGGTCTGTAATTTTCTTTCATACATGTACTTTTTGCCGTATTCCAACCTGTATCTCTTTTCATTATACAAAACATCTATCAATTTTATTTGTTGAAAATTTTTGACAATACAGGAATTTTCACAAACCAAAAAAAATAAATTATATTCCGACACATTTTAACCCAATGGGTGCCTTATTAAACTTTTGTCGAATATGTAAATAGATCTGTACAACAGGAAGTATCTTGTATCTGGCCCTTGTATCAAATCAAAAAACAAATTTGTTTCCCTCCTTTATTTTTCAAGCTTAAGTTTAAAAACAGGACCGTACACGATAATGGAGACTGTCGATAACATACATGCTGTTCTCCCAATATTATCAGGTATTTAGAACCTAACAGCGGTGCCCTGACAAAGCTTGCAAAAACACTAAAAACTCCCTGCAAGTTAAAATTTTGAAAAAAAAAAGCTACGAAAATCATAAAATATCAACCTAAATATGTCCCATTTTAAATATACACAGTAATTGTTATTACCCTGACATGTGATACCGATAATGCAAGAAGTACTAGCATTGTGTACAGTCAATTAGGTAACAAAACTGATGTGTTGACATGTCAGTTTGTATTAATTGTCACTATCATCTTAGATAAATTGCCTGTAAGTGAGGATAGTTAGCGGCGATTTGTAAAGTGATAAGCTGATAATTAATCGAGAAACATGTCACTTTAAATCTCCAAACATGCCGCCAATTACATTGTTTAACCAATTAACACAAAATATTTCATGTTTTCGTAACAGCACCAAAACAAATCTATACATTGATTATCTGGTGTCCATGTGATCATGCATCTATGTTGTTGTTACTTATCTGAATCCTTCATATTTTGGTTCGTTGAGAGCACTTAACGGGCGACGCCTTCAAACTTAATCAGCTTTCAAATGTCTATTGCAAATTGCGATGGTTAGTGACCCGTGTTTCCTCAAAGTTTTATGCAGACCGTGGAATTGTCATAAGATTTCTAGCATACTGCCTGGCGTTTTATTTCCGGACGAAAATGACACATTTTCTATATTCGCCGGGTTATCATTTAACAAACATGTACCAAATTTTAACCATGCATACCTCATCCCTTCTTCAACAAGACTATGTTTACATTTTTGCTTTGTGACAACTTCCGTTTTACATAATGACAGGATACATTTCCGGACACTTTAGAAAGGCGTTGTACTTTCATTTTTTGTTAAAATTAGGCGATTTTTTGGATTGAGAATATTTTTTGTTTTGATTTTGAATAAATGCTGGCTTATTTTTGTTCTTTTCTTACAATTTTATACAGTTTGTAGACTGGAAAATAGAAACCTGTAATCAACGTCAACAACCGATATTGTAGGCAGGTAGGTATAAACACCGAAATGGAAATTTAACAGTGAAATGGGCGAAACAAAGGGGTTTGTTTGTTCGAGTTGCTTCCCTTTGTTTGGGAAAGTTGAACTTTTAACATCTAGCGCTTTCAACCTTTTATAAAGTTGATTATAATTCCAAAATATTTTTGGTGCACAAATTGAAAACGTTATTTTGGAAATGGATATTAGTTTTATGAGGTTTCATACGTTCTTAAATTGAATTCTACATCCGTGTGCTATCAAGAACAGCAACATTAGAAATTTTAAGTGCACATCAGAGCCAACTTCATAATGCTGCATGATGCGCAGCTATACCATTACCCAAAGCATGTTTACAGAAAAGAGAAGATGTGCGAGAAGGTTTTAATGCATTATCATTGCCATATACTCACCAGAAACAAATGAGTGTTGTTCATCTGTCAAAAAGCAAGCTTCCTAATGATTGCTTGTGCTGGATCAAGACAAAATGTAAAAATATAGCTTAAAATGGGGGTGTCCGGAAATAGAACCTGTCCGGAACTACGTCGCCAAGCAGTACTTTTAAAAAACGATGTGTAAAATGATACACAGATTTAAGTGTTCCCATGAACAATAACTACGGGAATAGTAAACTAATGTTTAAAATTAGTGTTTTCTAGTGTTCATACGCAATAAATTGTCAAATTCATCCTTACAAAATGCAAATGCAAGATTTCGTCCCAAAATCTGTGTAGCTGCATGAGCACTAGCTAAAACAACTTCAGCGTACCTGGTTTATATGCTTGACAGAACAGGTACGCAGCTGACGAAAAACAAAATATTAAAATAGTGGCATTTAGAGTTTTGGAAGCCAGAACTACAGGAGCACGCAAAAGGGATTATGGGCAGCTCCTTTCACATTATCTTTTACGCCAATCTATGTATATATAATTCCATGACTGCACCAAAGGTTGTGACAGTGTGAACTTACTCTGTTTCAAGACTTTGTTTCTCAAGCTGTGATCTGTCACGAGAGGTTTTGGTGGCCTAACATGACTGATTGAGAACGGATTTCTACCAGGTTTAGGACCAGAGAAAAATACTGACAGCGCATAGATGAAGCAGTACAGGAGAAAGAGAACAATTAGTATCGATGGATTTGCAAAGAGATAGCTGAAAATATCAGAAATTCCTCCCATTTTGCAGAAAAAATGTGCAGACTTTGACCTGAATGATACCCTTCACCCTGTACGAATGGTACTCAAACTAAAGCAAAATACTGTGATACAGTCAGCCGTCAGCTGGTGTTCCTTGTTATTAGACGCTTTAGGTGATTACTTAGGTTATAAAGTAACAAATATGTTTTACGCTTTATGAATTAGAACAATACATTTTTCAATATAATGAAGATTATATTCAAGATTTCAGATGAGTTTAAATAGATGTTTTTCCATGTCGGTAACATAAAGTTCTTATAGAGTGCCGTGCAATAAGATGGGTTAAAACGACTATTCTACCTGGGTCCTTATATTAGGACCCAAATTCTACCTATTCCAGCGTCACACAAATGCAATCAAATTTGGGTTGGAACTTGAAGGTCCCATTGAGCACCGTACGTAGAAATGATGTAAGGCTAATCGTATTCTTGCATATCGGATCGGCATTTCCGGTGATTTTGAGATATATCATAAAATAGTCGCCATACAGTCCCCCCCGCCCCCCCCCCCTCATCTCGTAGCCCCGCCTAGTGCACCCATATGTTGGCACAGCTTATTACAAATTTTCGCCTTTTTCCCCATGCTACAGTACTCTAGAATGGTCTGTCTCATCAGATTGCTACCATGCCTAGTTTGAACTCCTTCAGAGTTAAACTACTAGATCATTAATTAAGGATGTTTTACCATATCTTTCTCTCTATTCTACTTTATTTTACACAATTTAACAAACTGATTCTTTTTTTCACTCTTTACACTGTGACTATCTATAGGGAACTTTACCCGTTGGTTTTCTTTTACTAATTTTGTGAAACGCACTTTTGTCCATAATTCTTGAAAGAGAGGTGTGACAGTATTGAAAGATAGATAGATATATACTAGACTAGATAATGATACAGCTATTAGTGTAGACCGTAGGTCTAACAGTGAGAACTTGAAAAGATGTTATAGATGCTTGGGAAAAATGCTGACAAGTAACATTAACACTCAAAAAATGTAAACACATGCACATAGGTAAAAAACACAACCTGTGAGTTATCTATTACATGAAAGATAACCCAGATAATGTATATGCAATACAGCAAGTGCCATATGTAAAGAGGAAGATTTGGGCATTAATTTTGACTGTTATATAAATTCCAGTGAACACAATTCACAGTCCAAACTTTGGTTAAGAAAGCGAACAGAAACCTGAAATTAATTTGTAAACTTTTACATACATAGATAATGTATTACGTTCCTCCAGTTGTATATGGTCATAGTGAGACCCCACGTAGAATAACAGTTCCGTAATAGGCAACTGAAAATGTTCGTAGTACAGCCAGTGAGCCATGCAATAGTTTTTGGTAATCTGACGACTTTTTCATATCAAGACTGGTTAAAAATCTTATGACTGACTTCTCTTCAGTACCGTATAGAAAGAACAAACATAGTACAGGTATAAAAATGATTACTAATGTGTTAAATTTATGAAGTGATTAGAACTGAAGTGGACAATCAGTCAGTGTACAGTGTATAAATACTGACAAATTATTGTGAAATGCAACTTCATTGAAGACATTACAATATGCTAAACATGGAAACCACCACCAAAAAGGCCAAAGAAACAGCTGGTTTGGTGTGCTACTAACATTGCCTTTTCGGCCAATTTCTTATGATTTCCCATTTTTGCATTACACTAATGCCCCAATCATAATGTTACGTTTTGGCCGCCACGTTTAGCTACGTTGGGAAACGTGGCTATAACGTGAGCAAGCGTAGAACAACGTGACTAAAACGTAATCAAACTAACAAAATGGTAACTGGAAATTTTAATTTGAAACATGCTCAAAATTCGCCTACGTTTTCCCACAACGTGCTACAACGTTTTGACAACGGGGCGAGAACGTGGTACAACGCAACAAAAACTTAGCAAAAACGTAACAGAACGTGAACATAACGCGTCCCGCCGGTTGATACGTTCTTTTGCGTTTGTTGAAACGTTGTGTTGCGCTATGTTACGTTGTGGCTTCGTTGTATTTACAGTGTCTATAGCTGTATGAGACGTTGCATTATCATGCTGAAAAATAAAGATTTTGGCGTTGTTATGGAGCAGATGAATGATTTTTCATTTATTTCATTGACTGACCAGCTAAAAGTCCTGATCTCAATCCAATCTAGAACGTCTGTGATATTCTTGACAGACGAGTGAGATGCCGTCCCAACCCATCTGCTAACGTCAAGAACTTCGCCAAACGCTCATTCAGGAATTGAGCAATATTCCATAGGCAGAAATCAGCACTGCGCCGGTGATACACTGCAGTGGTCAACTAAAGAGGTGGTCATGCCAGTTGTCAAGTGTTATTTTTGTTTTTAGTCCCTACCTCACATGGTCAAAATTTCCTCCTTATTCTGTTAAGCTTTGGCAATCATTTTTGCACTAAACGATGCATCATGGAACACTCCTTAAACGCATATATAGAACAATGATTCCATCGTTTTGTTTTCATCCAGCAATGTCCAAGCAAACTTAGCGAAAGTTTCTTATTTTGTATAGTATATATATATACATTTGTATATATATTTAAATATCTCTCTCTTAATCCATGATCGCAAATCATTTGTGTTGTTGCTTAAACCCAAGTGCTGAACCTCTACCATGAATCTCAAACTGGCGAATGCTGCCTTAGCCCTGGACCAAGACATGCTGAAAAATATAGTGCTGCTCAAGAGGGAAGACGAAGAAGAAGGGAAGAGCGGGCGCCGCGCCTCATGTTCAGTAACGCGGGGATTTCGGTCAGTACCACCAGCTCATTTGAAAGCTGAGGATGGAGGATGTGACCACCTTCAAAAACTTCCTCAGAGTTGACCCCCCTACTGTTCCAGGGGCTGGTGGACTGGCTGACCCCAAGATTAAAGAAGAAGGTAAGCTGGTTCAAGAAGGTGTTGCAGCTTGGTCAGACAGTTGCGGTCACTCTCTGTCACGTTGCCCCTGGAGGCAGCTGCCACTCGCTAATGTATTTATTCAGAGTAGCCGACAACACTGTTTCTTACTAGTATATGGCCAAAGAAGTCTGCGAGACCAGTGCGTGACGAGTTTTAGCTGAACGTGGTTGCAGCGTGGCGGCAGCGAGGCATAACGAAGCACAGTTTTGAACAACGTGGCGACAACGAGGCGACAGCGCGGCGGCAGCGAGACAGTACCCGACTTTGATATTCGTTGTACCACCTGAATCGTGTCACAACGGGACTACAACGAAGCGACAGCGTGGTCTAGCACGTAGCGACAACGGTCACATCGTGGCACCCGCTAGTCTGGTTCCCGACTTCCTATAATAGTATAGTACGTAGTAATAAGGGGAAGGAACTCCAGATTTAGGCACCCGCCTGAAATTTTCAAATCGTGGGTGTCAGAAACGGGGCACAACGGCGCGGCCAAAACGTGACACCATGACTGGGGCATTAGAATTACGTACCGTACTTCCGATTCCGTTTCCGCTCATTAGTTATAAATGAATATTATCATATACAATTGAACATTGATAAAAACAGGTAAAAAGGTTTGTTTGATTCAGCCCAACTTTAATTTGGGCATAGACTAGCGAACCTGAATCGGTTCTGTAGACAATGATATTAGTCAGCCGGACATTTTTGTCTTGTAGGGGAGACTGGGGTAAAATTATTCTCTCCCTTATGGAATGGAGACAATGATATTTTGCAATACATTTATATAATGACAATTAAAGGTCCATTACTAAGACCAAATTGAATTTTCTGGAATTGTAACAGGGAAATACAGTTTGAAACTGGCTTTTAAAAATTTACAATGGCCGTTTGAAATACTGCAGCAGAAAAACGATGTTTTTGTATTTCCTTAGATTGACATGGGTGGCCTTTTTGTCCTAATTTATTGCATGTTGTAAACAGTCAGAAATACATCAATGCACATCATTGGAAGTGAAATCATTTTAACTATAATTAAAAATAGGCATGCTCATTGATATAGAACCTATTTACAGCCCCTTTCTGTGAGATTTCTGGAAACCTGGAAAAACTACTTTCGTTTTTGAAAATGCAAAAGTCAATTTATTAATTCTTTTGTTAAACTCAAATTTTCAACACAATAATTATGGTCACATTCGATGCATTATGTCATATTTTTCTTCCGGGAAGACGCCCGTTACAATTTCAGATTTAAAAGAAAACTCGATTTGGTCTTAGTAATGGACCTTTGCTGATATTTGTTGGAACTTTTCATCAATATATCAGCTGATGTGTTTTGTTTTACTAAAATTTTGATTACGTATATCAAAGTGTAAATGTCACATTTTGTCCAGCTTGTTGTGTCATTTTGCCTTATTCTCGGGGCAAACTGTTACATTTGAACACCTATGTTGGATGATCGATTTCAAGTGCAGAAATGGTGCAGTAATGAGTTCTAGATATTTCTTCACTTTATTAACCCATGCCGAAAGTCAAACATTGGTTTATATTTGTCTCCTGTGATCGTTACGTCGCGATCTTAATTGTAACACCGCCATTTTGGTATCACTCGTGTGCAGCTGTAGCTAGCGCCTCGTCCAATATAGGTTTCGTCCAATAGAATTCAATATAACCTTATAATATCAGTGTAACTGTCAGTGATATGCTATATAACAAGCATATTTTTTGTGATATCTTATATAACTGTTATGCTTAAAAAATCAAATTGTTTTAAGAGTATAACAGGTTAAGAAAGCTCAAAGAAAGGACTCTGCACCATGTGATTGCATCGGGGTGTGATCGGACGCAATCAATAGACTGACTGATTGGATTTGTTTACCCTCGGTACTTGACACTGTCATATGACCGAGCGTCAAGCAATAGATACCATTTCCTTTCATCATGTACCCTTCTTCAGTACGTCTCGTGAGGTTGATATTGAAACAGTTAAAACACATTTATCTGTTTGTTATAAAATATATAAAACTCCAACCGGCGATTTTCAGTGCCATACTTTTTATGAAAAAAGGTAGGTACCCAATACATTTGTATACGTTACCAATATCAAGTTAGCCTAAAAAGTGCTAACCGTTTAGCAACCTTTAACCTGGAGCAATAATGTTACAGATAGCAAATATTTGTCCATATATATACCAGTTACTGTACAAATAGTATCGTTTGATCCCATACTCCTCGGGGTATTTCATTTAAATCCGCTGAATACTTATACATTGTCGGGACAATTTAGTGTATTATTTGTAATTTTAAACTCCGGCTTGTTTGTTTGTAATTGTGCTTATTAGGTCCACCAACCTCGTTCGAGGTATAGTCGGTACGACCCGTTAAACTCCGGCAATTTGTTTAAAGGGTATAAGATTATTCAACCGTGATAAAGCCCGTCTTATGTAAGCTGGTATTTTGAATCGCGGTACATGCACACTCGCCAAAGGAAAGTGGAACGAAGATGTCTAATATAGCACGGATGTTATTGTTATTGTTTCTTCTAGATCAAGGTATGTTGATTTTTTTTTTTGGTATTTTGATAATAACCAGTGAGTCTAAAATAAACGTGAAAGGTTAATACATATCGTGATAGTTCTATATTAAGAAAAGGCGACTTTCGTCTATATATACAGACATACGTATTATCATATTATATATACCTAAGAAGAACAAGCTTTAGTTACAAAAGAATTCAGTCAGTTCATGTCCGATTATGAACTTTAGACTTACCTACTCATCTTTATGGTGGAAAAATAAAATCAATCTATGATTGTATGTTTGTACAACGTGACAGGTTATTTCTAAACTCTATACAAAGTTTAATAGTTAATGGTCACCGATTCGGTTGACGGCAAAGTGTGTTTACTTATATACATCGTATTTTCAATCTCAATAGCTTTTCAATGCTGTGGTAGACTATGTCACTGCCGTAGTGTTCTCGACTAAACAGGCGAAATGCTGGGGGTTTCTTGTAAACTAAGCGAAATATTTTTGCTGTTATAAATGATAACATTTTAACACCAATCATGTACGCACAATTCGAGATCTATTGCTAAAAGGATGGTATCCATAGATGATCGAAGTACAGACTGTACGAATGTACGTATGTGCACTCTGATCATGATCTGCACTGGTTTGCAAAGAAAAAAAAAACATTTTCTGTCAGCAACGTTAACTGTGTCTAATAACACAAATACAACACGTTATACAAGAAACACTTTCCGAAAAAATAGGCGTCTGCATCAAATATCAAGGCCTATATTTCAGTTGCATCTTCATAGACAAAAACTTCAATTGAAGAAACTAATATGTTGAACCTTGCTGACCTTGGAATTGATAGCAGGAAATTCAATGTTCATGATATTGACTGTCAGGAGTGGTTCAGTCTGACCACAATATTTATCTCGGTTAAGCAATGCTAACCCTGTTGACCGTATATCGTTGATCTCGTTTCAGGTATAACTGTATCTGCATCACCATGTTCCGCTGAAAACCGTGCAAGTAACATGACAGCTTGTCTCAGTACAATACACGACACGCTGTTTGACACAACTCGATTTTGGTTTGGTGATCAGTATTCAGTAAGATGTCCCGGTGGATTTTCCTTCGATCTTTCATGTACGAATCCGAAACCGCCAGGGACTAGCATCGCCACAAGGACATTCACTAATGCATCTTCTGTGCAGGGTGTAGACAGATTCTTGGAACTACACTTCCGGTCAGGGGGAAGTTAGTACAATTTGAACACAATAAAACTTCATTCTTTAGACATACACAGTCATCCCTAAAATATTGATGTTCGTAGAGGATATGCATGTACAATTTTATTCTCCTTGTCCGCTACAGTTTGCGTCTGTTTAATTTCTACTTCTAAACGCTGATTTTACATATGATTACTGTTATGTATAGGTTAAACTTTTAAGCTAAGTATCAATACTTGAACATTTCTATAATTAGTTATTTTGAACACTAGTGTCAGGGAAAGCCTTTGTAAAAATCTATAAAAGTGGTAAAGAACGATGAAACTTCCCGCACCTATATGACTAGACTTTATATTACTACAGTACTAGAAAAGCATCAGTAAAGATGTAACAATCACAGGTGAGTGTAGCGTAGCAGGTACCCAATCAGTGAATGTTGCTTAAAAATAGCCTTATTGAACTATACATGTATAGTAACTAGGATATTTTTAACTTAAATGACGTGACTGTTTGGGTCCCAGGTACGTTATGCTCACCTGTGGTTACAATCTCTGTTTGTATTGTCCACTCTCAATGATGTGACCAAGCTTAACAGCTGAATGTTATTTGCTTTGACAGACGTTACCAATCTCTGTTTTTTGTGTTGTCCGTCGTATCCATCTTAGCTCAACATCTGAATGTTCTTTGCCTTTACAAACGTTACCAATTGTTTGTTTGTGTAACTTCAGAGAATTACACCGCATGTGGTAATCGGTACCATACTAACGAGACATGGTCCATGGATACAGACCCCATCTCTTATACCGTAGTCTACCCTTGGTACGTCAGAAACTTTCCCGTCGACGTGAGCTGGGACTACACAGAGGGCGATCATTTCACGTTAATGGTCTACGACATTGGATACATGGTTTCTCATGGCATATACACAAACATACAGGGAGATGACATGGCAACAGCCGATGTAAGCAGATTCCCCCCCTCCCCTCCCCTCCCCTCCCCATCCCCCTAAAAAAAATATTTTTATTTATATTCATGATTTTTTACACTGTATAAACGCTATGTTAGATCAACGTCAACGATAGATCAACAAATAGCATTGGACTTATTGGAAACAGAGCCATTTAATACGCAAGGCAAACCCATTCAAAAATACAATTAAAAATTATAGTACTTTAAAAACATTTTGTTTGATTGTACACTTGCAGTTATAATTGAACTTTTAAGTGTCGGCAACCATCTTGAACGCCATTTTATATTTCTCATAACGCTATCACATCAAAGTCGATTAGTACATGTAGTTTCATAAAACTATGTCTGCTATACAAACGTTTCTGTTCATAACTCGTCTTGCTATAAACATGGATGAAGTGGATTGGTTGTGGGAGGCTCACAGATTTGAAAGCGTTTTTAATCTCTGTATTAATATCTTATTATAATCTAGTGTTTGAGCAATGAACGAGCATCGAACCAAACCATATTTGACGAATGCACCGACTTGTTCACTTAACGTCTCGCAGATAGAAGTGCTGAACGGCTTTGCAACTGACATCGGTTCGAATCGCGGCAGTGGCGGTCGATTTTCATAACACCCTTAAGTTTACTTATTTTCTTGTGCATAAAAATCCACGGCTTGTCATAACATTTTGGAGAAACTTGTTTAGATCTTCTATTTCGGTAGTCCAATTTATTATATTCAGGTGATCAGTGCATACCACGGACCGCTGGTTTCAACAGACATTCATAACCTCTTCACATTCATGCTGTTCAAACAAAATGGCCGCGTAGCTGTTTCCGAGGAGTGGAAACAGAAGGTTCACACACAGAACTGGGGTGGAACGTGGACCATTGATGAGTTTGTAAGCTCTGTCAATCTACAAGGTAAGATCACTCCCTATTTAATCTTACATACCATTTTTAAAGCTCGTGACAACTTTTAAGACGGTCTATGCGGATACAATTTACGAAAATACTATAAGTCTTTATTCTTACATTACTGAATTTTTGTCCAGCCCATCCGCCCCCGCACCATCCCCCCTCCCCACCCCTCCCTAAAACGAACGCCTGCAACTTTAAATAGGACTATTCAATTGCGGATAAATATTTATCTGTGAGCGGTCAAAGACATACTACTGGGAAGAAACTGTTCAATTCACTTAAAGCAGTCGACATCTTAATATAGGTGACTGTGGCTATTAACACAAATCCAGTTGTAGTTACCGTAAAATGCTCTTTCAGTTATCTTGATTTTGGTATTTTGTATTTTTACTTTTTTTTTCCTCAGACTTAGTAGCAATTAACTGGATTGTAGCCACGGCTGACGCATGGGCCGCGGAAGCCATGATGGACAGCCAAGTTCTTGTTAGGTGCCCTGCATTTGTCACAAAAGGTAATGTTTAAAAACTTTTCTATTTCAATTGCTGTGGAATGTTTTGTCTGTAAACCAATGTGCTTGTTGTGTCTGCCGATTAAAGATGAAGCGCGAATCACATCCTTCCTTTTTGGAAGGCAAAACGTGTCCGAAGGATATTTTTCTCTGAAAAGGTAAAAACCCTAGAAAAAGCGTACAATGGGTGAAAATTATGTAAATTGTAAAAAGCATCTAAAGGGCAAAATCATGTTGCAATATATTAGTAGCATTTTACAAGTATATTGTACGTATGTTCCCATTTCTCCTCTTTTTACAATGCCTATAGGCAGGGTCTTAGCAGTTTCACCTGAGGAGAAATCCTATGGTCGATCGGAACTATAGAGTATATCTAAATCATCGTCTCTTAGCATAAATACGTCGAATTTCACAATGCGGAACTCATACTTTCTTGATCTATTATGGTTTTGAGGGATTGTTATGTATGTAATGTACCGTCGATATTGCTTCCAGCTCTACACCAGAAGCCGAGGCCATTCATAGCGAACAATACAGCCTTGACAGTGTGGATGGACTTGGAATTTATGGCTGAAGGTGGTAAGCTTGATCTGTGCTGTAACACCTATAGATATGGGTAAGTTAACCAGGTATTTTGATGTATATAGGAAGCATAATTTTGTCTTCACTAACGATAATTTGTCCTCACCGTTCCCTAGTTTAATATGGATTTGCAATATATTGCTTTATTATTTATGAATTTTGTATGTTAGAAATTGCCATTAATAAAATGACAGAAACACATATTTCCTACGGTGAACAAAAAAAAAACGGGAACCAACAATAAACATTGGTGCTTGCTTTATATAGTTGTATAATATGATCCAACTTACATTTTTGCAGGAGTTTAACGCCCTTTGCAACACTTTTTCAGTCTTTTTAACAGACAGAACCAGAACTAGACTCCTATCCTTCGTAAGGAACTGCCAACTTTCTCACATAAAGAGACATGATCGGTAGCAGGGCTCGAACCCGTAACCCTCAATAAATTACAGGTTACAGTTGTTTTAAAGTGATATTATGCGCGTATTACTGCACAGAGTGTATTTTTGGTGACAGTTTTATAAAAGTAATTTTTGGTTATGTTGACAGTGTTACAAACCAGCTGTAATTTTGAAGGAAACATATATTTGACCATATGATTTGAAAATTAAAAATCACGTACTTTTAATGACATTCAACGTCAAGCATTTACGAGAGTATGTAAAATCTATTTGATTTTTTTTATTCTGAAAAGGAAACTGTGCTATTTCTCAAATTAAAAAACCTACAGAAATCAAATGCCAGTCTTTATCAGATCAGGAATAACTGATTGGGAAATAAAAAAAAAGTTGACGTACTATTTAACGCGAACCTGTAGGTCCACCTATTTACATTTTAAAAGCATGATTTTGCAACAGACTTGCAGTGTGCGTCTGTACTTGAAAATAGAAATTGCCATTAATAAAATGACAGAAACACATATTTCCTACGGTGAACAAAAAAAAAACGGGAACCAACAATAAACATTGGTGCTTGCTTTATATAGTTGTATAATATGATCCAACTTACATTTTTGCAGGAGTTTAACGCCCTTTGCAACACTTTTTCAGTCTTTTTAACAGACAGAACCAGAACTAGACTCCTATCCTTCTTAAGGAACTGCCAACTTTCTCACATAAAGAGACATGATCGGTAGCAGGGCTCGAACCCGTAACCCTCAATAAATTACAGGTTACAGTTGTTTTAAAGTGATATTATGCGCGTATTACTGCACAGAGTGTATTTTTGGTGACAGTTTTATAAAAGTAATTTTTGGTTGCTGTGCATTTAAATGCGTTAAATTAATGATTATGCCGCATTAGTATTTGAAGTTGGTGCTTTAGATATAAAAAAATCGGACTGATAAAATGATAGTTGAATGTGTCGTTGTTGATGTTGGTAGAGATTTCGGCAGTGGAAGGGAAGCAACTCCTGCATGCAGTTGTTCTTTTCTTAAATTGACTCTCCCAGTCAAATAAGAAAATCAATATTTTGAAAGTTATTTTTTCATACTGGTAGCGGGAAGAGTTTGGTGTATTGGGTTAAAAGTTATTATTTTCTCTACACTTTTGTACACACACCATTTTCAGCTGGATTTTTACTTGAAAAAAATGCGCATAATGTCACTTTAAGTCAGCGACTCTGACCACGCCACCACGGAGGCAAACTCGGCCAAATTATAGTTGATCAAATGATGTCCAGTAAACGCGTGGATAATAGGACACTTTGTGAACTTTCTTTAATTCTATATTCACGTTGAAAGAAGAATAATGATAAATTTACTTATTCCTTATTTGTCTTAGGTAATAAGTCCAAGTAGGTACTGCAGGTGATACCTGTAAAATTATTCTAAATGAACCTAATTATGGCATTATCAAAGTATGTTAATTAAAGGAATAATTTCAAAAGGACGCTTGTGTTCCTGCCTCTTCTCTTAAGAAATAAGTTCCTTTATTTTTTATTCCAAAAAGGAGCTAACTAAACCGTCATTCATTTCGTTATTCGTATTGTCCCTTGCATAGCGAGCGGGAAAAGGGAAACTGTTTTCAATTAATATTATACAGCCTGTCCTGCATCTTTTATCATCTTTAGAAATGTGTTACCTCAAGACACAACACGCAAATAACATTAAAATAGATATGTATTTCATTTGTATTTCAAGGGCGCGTAACTTCTCTCTAAACCCCATCGGAAATCCCATTTTCAACACATACGAAGTCCGGACCGGTACTCCGTATAAATTGTCACTGCTCAAGATGGGTCTGTATGCAATGGCAAAGGATTTCTCAAGTAAGTTGTCATGATTTAACTGTCTACCAAAGGTTTTTCAAACTTTCTTCTGTATCTGAAATTCATACGAATGCTGTAAACCATAGTTAAAGGGTTTGTTATCATAAAATACTTCCCCAAACACAATATAAAATCGACATGACTAGACCGCAGGCACCAACCTCTACGATTGTATTTTCAGTTTTTCAGTTAGAAATACTCTGAAATGACATTTAATCTTTATTCCGTAGATACGATACAATGTACTGTTTATTGTCCATTTCAGCGGATATGTATGCTTTGATTACGGTAGATCCTGACGTTCCATATCCGGCGTACGGAACCGAAGCGAAGCCTCTCCTTCATGGCTTGGTTGTTAACATCATGAATGGCGATATAGCTACGGGTCAGTTACTCCCATTGTAAACCATGATGACAATTCATTTATGTTTCTTATAGTCTTAAGTCTATTATTTTAAGTTTTTATCAAATTGATCTATATTTAAAAGCTTTTGTGTACATACAATAAATATTTTTCATGTGGCTGAAAAAGTGTCACAGCCAGGGCCAATACACGCCACCAATTTACTATAGGTTTATATAGGAGCGCTGTCATTAACTCGCAATAAGATTTTAACTAATAAAGTTATTTTCAAATCACAAACGGGATGATAAAATATAACATTTCCCCTTTATAATGAATATCTTTTTATTTTTCTGAGACTTTATTTGTTTGGTCGTTTTTATGCCCCCACAAAGTGGGGTGCATATAGCGTTGCACTTGTCCGTCCGTCCGTCAGTCCGTCCGTCCGTCCGTCCGTACGTCCCGAAATCTTGTGAACGCACCCTCTAACCGGTGGCAGATTTTGCTTAAACTTCCAGGGATGAACAGGGGGGGGGGGGGGGGGGGGACCAATGTAGATGGTAGTAAAGGAAGGATCGCGGCGACCAAATTTAACAGAATTGGCCCTGTGATTTTTCACTATATACGCAGAAGTGAAAGCAACCCCAAACCGGATGGCAGATGCTTAACTCCAGTGATAACAACCTTAAGTGTAGATGGAAGTAAAGGAAGGAATTTTGCGGGACCAAAAACAGTGGCCCTTTGTTGATTTTTCACTATACCTATAGAAATTTGTGAAAGCCTCCTCTTAAACCGGGGCTGCTAAACTTCCAGGATGAACAACTAAGAGTGGGAAAGGAAGGAATTTGCGGCGACCAAAAACAGAATATGGCCCTTGTTGTTTTTCCATTCCTTTACGTGTTGTGTGTGGTTCTTTTTTTTCACTATAACCATATAGAAATTTTGTGAACGCAACTCCTCTTAAACTGGTTGGCAGATTTTGCTTAAACTTCCAGGGATGAACAACCTTAAGTGTAGATGGTAGTAAAGGAAGGAATTTTGTTGCGACCAAATTTAACAGAATATGGCCCTTTGTTAAGTTTCACTATATACCATTAGAAAATGTGAACGCAACTCCTCTTAAACCGGATGGCAGATTTTGCTTAAACTTCCAGGGATGAACAGCTTTAATGTGTAGATGGTGTAAAGGAAAGAAATTTTTGTTGCGACCAAATTTAACAGAATATGGCCCTTTTTGATTTTTTCACTATATACCAATAAATTGTTGCGACCAAATTTAACAGAATTATGGCCCTTTGTTGATTTTTTCACTATAACCATATAAATAATGAACATAAAATTTTACATTTGTAATTTAATTTAACAGTACATAAGGTTACCTGTAGATCATTTTAGGTATATGTACAGAAATGAAACAGTGGAATGAAAAAGTTCCACATAAAAATCTTACATACAGATATGCTTGCTCTTGTTTATGAGCACATCTGCACAGTGGGGGCATCCGTGTCCTTTGGACACAATTCTAGTTTAAGTTAAAAACTCTACCCGTCGTTTTACTATATAATATATAGTAAAAAGCCTAAAATGTGACAATTTTAAGTGAACATTTTGCAGTTTAACCTCAATTTGTTAAAAAACTATAACACTTATTTTAGAATCACAAACGGGATCTAATAAAACAATCATTTAACATTTTATCGATATATTTTATATAAAAATAAAGAAAGAAGAGAATGGTCTTTTTTAAAGGTTTTGTTTAACAGGTATGTAATTTCATTTTTACGATCGGAGTTCGGTTGCTTCCGTAATGCTGGCCGAATACTTCCGAATGATTGATCTAACTGCTCCAGGTCATCGATAAGATTTATGGCCGGACATTACGTAACATTTATCACGCTCTTTAAAAAGTTGTATATTGCGTTTTGTTTTACACTGAAATACAAACTGGGTTAGAATCTTCAATTTTTTTGTGTTCATAAACAGGCAAAACCATTCATTGAAACTAAATATAGATGATTTTGTCTTTATAGCGAAGATATATGAAATTTTCAGTATAATTATCAATAATATTATTCAGCCTTTGGTGTTAATTTGCAACACATAAAAGATATGTATTTCTATTTCGAAGCACTTGCACGGGATATTTTATGATTTTAAGCAATGTTGACAGTGTTACAAACCAGCTGTAATTTTGAAGGAAACATATATTTGACCATATGATTTGAAAATTAAAAATCACGTACTTTTAATGACATTCAACGTCAAGCATTTACGAGAGTATGTAAAATCTATTTGATTTTTTTTATTCTGAAAAGGAAACTGTGCTATTTCTCAAATTAAAAAACCTACAGAAATCAAATGCCAGTCTTTATCAGATCAGGAATAACTGATTGGGAAATAAAAAAAAAGTTGACGTACTATTTAACGCGAACCTGTAGGTCCACCTATTTACATTTTAAAAGCATGATTTTGCAACAGACTTGCAGTGTGCGTCTGTACTTGAAAATAACAGGTCTACAATTTTCAACAATTCTCACGAGCAAACATTACGTACGTGTAAAGAGATCAGCTAAATGCACACTAAATTCAACCCAAGTATTAGTCAAAATTCACGATTCATTATAATTATTATTATTATTTGCGAGTAATGTAAATGATAATGTTGAATGCTCTATGTCTTCTAGTAGAAATGGTAAAAAATAAAACAGAAGATTTTTCCCTTTACGCACAAAAGTAACTCGTCAAGTTCAATATCTCCCTTAGGCAATATTCAAGTACAATCGATAATCAGTGATTTATGACCCTGTCCGTTATTTACGGATTTTACCGAACCGTAGTTATTTCCGTTAACTCCTAATCCCCAATATTTATCGATTGCCTGCTGATATACCGCTTGACACTTTTCTGCCGTATGTAAAGATTGATTTTTAATTTCAACACTTTCGCTATAAGAAGTTACGAATTATTTCTTTGTTTTGTTGTGTTCTCATGGTAGAAGCATGGTATGTCACTCAAAGTTGTAAGCGTGTGCAGGTATATATAAGTACCTGCCCTTAGAACATAAGCTAAACGGGTCGTACCGATTATACCTCGAACGAGGATGGTGGACCTAATAAGCACAATTACAAACAAACAAAACAAATCAGTTTCTATTGAAAGCTCTTAAAAACAGCTATAAACGATTTGTAAAGGTTAATAGCAGATCAAGCCCACAGAAACGTCATCATTTCATATAACGTCATCATTGACATAGATGCATTTCGGTAAACAATTGTTACCGTCACTGTCATTTTTTATTGTGCAGAAATTGACCAGACAATACTCGTAGCATAGACATTGTCATTTCAATGTCAAATGTTTTTGAACAGTGTAGTGTAGGTGTTATTTATTTCGGAAGTGAATAAGTATCAATTTTACGGTTTCAGGTGACGTTGGATTACAGTATCAAGGACCAGCCCCTCCCGACAATAAACCACACTACTATTACTTCTTACTGTATAAACAAACAGCCAAGTTAAACGCAACAGAAATGTTAAATTATGTTGGAGATTCGTGTGGAGGAAGGTACATGTACACACTATTTTACCATTTATTAAGAAGTGAAAAATCCAATAAAACTAAGATGAACTTATGGCGTAATCATCTTCATATAGTATTTATATTTGGGAATGTAGCGCCTGTATTACTATGACGAATCCAGGGAAGCGGAAAGGCCATTATCACATTTAAAAGTGATAACCCTGCTTAAATTCTAAAAAGGATTTGTTCATCTTTAAAATGTCACAGTTATATGTATGTAGGCACCTTTGTGAGGGTTAGGATGTTGGCGTATAGGGTTAGCGTATAGGGCTAGGTTGGTGTATAGGGTTAGGGTTGGTGTATAGGGTTAGGGCTAAGGTTGGTGTTTAGGATAGGGTTGGTGTTTAGGGTTAGGGTTGGTGTATAGGGTTAGGGCTAAGGTTGGTGTTTAGGATAGGGTTGGTGTTTAGGATAGGGTTTGGTGTTTAGGGTTAGGGTTGGTGTTTAGGGTTTTATCTGCAGAGATTTGTTGAGTTCTATGAACAGCTTTATGTTAAGTTATTATACTTTGATTATAGAAATGTTGCTTCCATTATAAATACTATTATAATTTCGATGGCAAATATCAACTACGTAAAACTATTGCAAGCGCCATATTGATTTTTCCGTATAAAAGTAAACTATTCTACATTGTAAATATACGATAACACAAGAATGCGGTAGTAGTTACTAACAGTTTCTTTTTTTCAAAATTATCGTTAATCCTATGGCATCAGCGATGCAAAATTATCGTTAATCCTATGACATCACCGATGCAAAATTATCGTTAATCCTATGACATCACCGATGCAAAATTATCGTTAATCCTATGGCATCAGCGATGCAAAATTATCGTTAATCCTATGACATCACCGATGCAAAATTATCGTTAATCCTATGACATCACCCATGCTTAAGCTTAGAGATTGATCATATTAAAATACGAACATTAATAGCTCTGCGCCTAAATGCTTTCTTAGTCTGTTTAGACATACACTCCGATCCAAAAGAAAGTCTGCACTTTGTTTTCGACTACTTTTCTGAAAGCCTATATATTTGGTACCAAAATTGAGATCTGTTTACGTACAATATGGCGAACATTTTAGATTTTGCAATCGATCGATGACAAATACACATTAGATACAGTGTGCGAAAATTGAAGCCGATACGTCTGCTAAATATTGAAATATTGAAAATTAAGGAGTGCACACTTTCTTTTGGAACTGAATGTATAAAGGTGTTTGATCGTTCATAAGTAACGAATACCTAATAGACTATACTATTATTTACAGATGTTTATACGACATAGATTTAGCAGTAACCGAAAACAGTCTTGAACTGGTAGGAGCAACCTGGATGCGTGCCAACACCGACGAATATGTTATTTATAATAACATTGCAAGGGGCTCGAGCGAGGAACAGCAATGTCAAGGTCGTGAAGGATACTCAAATCCCTGTCCAGTACCTAGTATGTTCAAGTAAAATACGTACATTGTTATTTTCATCTGTATTCATCTGTTTTTGATATGAACAGTCAAAACCTGTTTAAAGCAGTCAGTCAAGTGGTACGTCAAACGTGGCAACTTAAAGCAAGCAACTGCTTCATCTAGCGCACGAAATTGGTCCCAATTAATGAAACGGTATGAATTTGTTACAAGCGTAACGTAAGTAACATATTGTAACTTCTGTAACATATTTAAAATCCAATGACAAACTAAGGTAAGTCAGTTTCATGAAAGAAAGTCGTAAAAAGATATAAAGGCACCTTTTCTAACTACATGTAACATAACTGGGATACATCGGTAATGGCTGCTTAAAGCATATAGTTGCTGAATTGAGGTGTCCACTTATTCAACGACAATTTACAGTGCTTTACACTTACACTCTAAAATTCTGTTTCTAGGTAACCATATTTGGGTCACAGTCGATGTTCTGAAAAGCGTTATTTAACCTTAGCATTTCACAATCATGAATAATGATCATGATCTGCAATGTGAATACTTAAAACTGATGAAGTTTTTTTAAAAACATTTTCTACGAAGAGATGTTAGATGTTGATATTGCCTGAAGTGAGTCATTGACTGAAAACAAACACATCTAAATTTTATAAAACCGTTTGAAAAAAACTGACCTTCTAAGATGTTTATAGCTGTCTCTAAATTAAAATGTTACTTTATCATGTAGGGAATGTTTGTTCCGTCGAGAATCGCACTAAGGACATGTCAACGTGTTTAAACGCCATAGAAAACATGCTGTTTGATACCAATCGTTTCTGGTTCGGCGAGGAGTATTCCATTCGGTGTCCAAATGGAAACGCCGACGGTATGCTTTGTACGAATTTCGATCCTCCTGGAACCAGCCTAGCAACAAGAGTATTTTCAAGCGTGACTGCCTTGCAAGGAATTGCCGTTGACCGATTTCTTGAGCTGCATTTTGAATCCACAGGAAGTATGTATCATTTTATATAATTATGTCTCCCCCATAAAATATGGGGGAGATATATTGTTTTTGCCATGCCTGTCTGTCTGTCCGTCCGTCCGTCCGTCCGTCCGTCTGTCCGGCAAAATAATATCTGTTCCATATCTCCTAAATCCCTCGAAGGATTTTCATGAAACTTGGGTCAGATGTTCACCTCAACTACGCACTGTGCAGAACCCGTGAACCAACTGCGCAGACTCAAGGTCAAGGTCACAATTAGAGATCATATGATTATATTTCGTGTCCGCTCCATATCTCTTGAACCCCGCGCGAAGGGTTTTGATATAACTCACAACAAATGTTTACTATAGTGACCCGATGTGCAAAGCGCATGTAGCAACCACCTTGGTTCAAGGTCAAGGTCACTGTTACTAGAAATAGAAAAATGATTTCTTCTCAATAACTTGAGTGAGGAGTGACCAATTGCAATGAAACTTGGTGTGTAGGTAGCTTGCATGGAGAGAAAGCTTAAGATTGCATCAGGGGTCACAAAGTTCAAGGTCACTGTTACAAAACATAGATTTTGAGTTTTTAATTTTTTAAAGTGTTTTAAGCCAAAAAAAAAAAAAAATGAAATATTAGGTCAAGGTCACTGTAACTTAAAATAGATTAAAAAATTGTTTTAAGCAAAAAAGATATTTTAATGTCAAGGTTACTGTTACTAAAAGAAAGATTTTTGTGCTATTTTAATATCCTGTTTCAGTATTACAATCATTGACAAACTGCCATGGGGGAGACATATGCTTTTGTGACAAAAACAACCATCTAGTTATAAGTTATATACATGCGACATTGTTTATTTTAATAATTAACGTCGTGTTTTCTCCTTTATTGAAGAAAAAACAAAACAATCAGCCCACATCCCAAGAATCTATGACATACGATTCGATATTTTCAACCTGTTTCATGCAGTTATATCATACATTTATAGAATAACCTTTAAGCTTCGAGAAGACAGTAAAAAAACCGTTTAACAGAATTCCCGCTAAATATCTAAAATGGACGTATCCCTCCAGTTTTGGCAAATCTATTCATTGTTCAAAGGGGTGCTCTCTTAACAATTATGTATTGACTGACTGGCAAATGATGCAAATCATTAAACTGTACAGATGTGCTTGATAATCATGATCTACACTGGTCGCGAAGGCAGAATCTTTTGTCTCCTACAGAGTAAGGGTAAATCAGATATAACTAGGGTTATTTTAAACAACATTTTTGTTTATGTTTTAGAGAACTATGAAGCCTGTGGGAATACATTTAAAACGAGCGAGGATTGGAGGATGGACGTTGACCCCTCTTCTGATTCGATTGTAAACCCCTGGTACGTGAAAAACTTCCCACAGGTCAGCTGGCAATATGACGCTGGTGATTACTTCACATTGATTATATATGATGTAGGTTACCAAATACATCATGGCGTGTATACAAACATCCCGGGGGATGACATGATATCCGCAGAGGTAAAGTCATTCATTAGAAATACATACATTTAAATTAGTGTAAATGTTCAGTGCTCAACTATTTCCTATACTAAATCCTGATTCTTTAGTTAACTGAGAAATAAGGAATTTAATACATGTACTGCTATAACTTTAAGATCTAACCATGTCTGTGTTAGGCCTATATCTCTATTGTAAGTCATCAAATCGTGTCATGTTTCAGTGTCATGTACATTATGTGTCATCAAGTTTAAACATGTCTCAATGTCATGCACACTTTGAAACATATTCTATGTCATGTACTGCAATTATAAGTCATGATAGTGTCTTGCAGTGTTCGAATGGCATGTATATAACAGGTAGGGATGCCGGATATCCGAATATTCGTTCAGCTTCCGAATATTCGGATACGATTAAGGTATCCGAGTATTCGGTAAATTCGTACAAAAAAAAACAAATTTCAACTAAAAACTTAAATATTTGTGTGTTGTTTTCATGACAATAATTAATTTTCAATTACGGCCGATAAAGTGTCAGTTTACAATACCCGGTTGCTCTGGTGATGACACTTTCTATAGTCAATTTTTAGCGATAGACAAAAGGGATTATGCAAACAAAAGAGTTTCAATTTCTAGGTGTGAATTGTTGAACAAACATTTTGATTAAGGAAAATTATCATTCAAGTGTTTTAAAGCCTTGTTTACGCCGATACATATGGAGAGGCGCTTACTGTAGCCATGGCAATTATGAAGTATCTTTTTGTACAGCGCCGCGATTTACAAACATTAAACAAGTTTATTAAATAATTGTTCAATTAAAATGAAAATCTTTTCAGGTTGTTCTTAATTGAATCTTTTCTTTCTCAGTCCTATTAAGCCTCCTGCAGATCTTCAAGGACAGAAGCAGCAGAAAAAGAAAATAAATGTCCGTGTAACGACTCTGTCACGCAAAAAACGAAACCGAAAGTACAACAGTCCTGACAGAGTTAGCTCCCGTAATAACAACGAATTTGAAATTTATTTTATCCTAATTTATGACATGCATGATTGAATCTTAAAGCCATTAATTGTCTGATTTAAAAGAAATAAAAGTAAGTTATCGGGATAGAATATTCGCCTGGCTATATAGCGTAAGCGAAAATATGTGACAATATGATCAACAACGTATTAGATTTAGTACATAAAACGACCGAATATCCGGATATTCGTTCGGAAGGCTGACCGAATATCCGAATACCAATTTGGGTATTCGTTGACATCCCTAATAACAGGGCATCAATCATACATCGTGCAGTGTCATGTACATGATGTCAGATCTGCACACACATCTTTTTAATGTCACGATTATTACAGGACATCAACCCTTACATGGTTGGAATTTCACGTCCAGTACATGACCTACCATTGTTCAATGTCATGTACATTTCAGGATATTAAACTTAATATTTTAATGTCATGTAAATTACAGAGCCTTGCCATAGCTGAATGGCATGTACATTATAGTACATCAAACCTTACCGTGTTTGAATGACATGTACACTGAAGGACATTAAGTCTTACTGTGTTGAATGTCATGTACATCATAGGACATGAAACATTTCCATGTTTGAATGTCACATCCATTAAAGATAATCAAGCCTTATCGTGTTTGAAAGTCATATGTTACCTAACCATGTTTAAATGTCGTGTACATTACAGCATATCAAACCGTACTATGTTTGAATATCAAATGTCCTAATATTAGATGACAATGACATTTAGCCTTATTGTGTTTGAATGTCATGTGCATGATAGGACATTAAACCTTTCCATGTTTGAATGTCATATATTCCTACAGGACGTCAAACTTTACTGTGTTCGAATGTCATGAACGTTACAAGAATTCAAGCCATACCGTGTTTGACTGTCATTTACATTTTTGCTCATTGAACCTTGTCGTGTCTTAATTTCATGAACATTATAAGACACCAAACCTTACTATGCTCGAATTTCATGTTCATTACAGGACATCAAACCTTACCACGGACCATTGATCACAACATATCTTCACAATCCGTATATTTTCTTGTTGTTCAAACAAAATGGCCCTATAAATGTAACCGAAGTTTGGAAAAACAAAATGAAATCTCAGAGCTGGGGTGTAAGTTGGAAGATCGAAGATTTTGCCAGTGATTACAATTTAACAGGTAAGTTTACAATTTGAAATGCTTATCAATATTTTCTCTTTTCTTTGTCATTCTCGATATGAACATAGAATTGAATATTGTACAATGCAAAACTTTTGCCCTGCCAAGTTGTATGCAAAAAAAAAATATTATCTTATGACGTAGAGAATTACGCATACGTCAACACGCGTCATAGTATTGCCGCATTTTGTGCGAAATCAAACTCTGGCACATTTTCTTGACCCTTTTAAGAGCCATGCTTCTTATTTCAGATCAATAAATGCATACTATGAAAATACCGTTTTCTTTGTACTGTTACATACTATATATTCCTGCATAATAACGAATAAACCGAAGAACAACTCGAGATCTCATCTAGATCTAAACAATGCAATGTACTTCCATCAGTGATAAAGAAGTAAAGTTACTTTTTTTCTTTGTAGGGCCTGTTGGTGTAAACTGGATCGTTGCCACGGGTGATGAATGGGCTGCTGAAACTATGATGTCACGCCAGGCTTTGGCCATGTGTCCAGTCTTCATTACACGCGGTAAAACAGATTGAGAGAATAATGCACAGTTTTAACGTTTTCAGTCACTCATTTGCAAGACCCGCATCCTTTCTTGTAGTTTTATATTGTTCCACAAGTTTAACCTTTACTTTACACCAGTCTTGCAACTTACATTTTGTCATGTCAATGTTGAGTTCGTCGCTAAAATATTTAAGTATTAATTGTACATTGTGGTCACTAAATATCCGTGACGGAATATAAATGCTAAGTGTTTCTGAATAATTATACAGTTCAAACTTATGGTGCGTACTCTTGTAAGTCCCTTAGAAATCTTAAGTTTGATTGAAGTGTGCATTATTTCAAATGAAGTAAGCGATATTTTTATAGGGTACACTCGGAACACTCTCGTCCGTAACGGAAACGACCGAGTGATGTTCCAAATCTAAATTATGCAATTTGTTTTACTGTTTTAACAAAAAATTGTTTATCTTTAAAATTCTTGTTATAGTCTTAGATATAAACAAAAAATTAAAACAATTTGTTTTTCAGCGTTGCACGAGAAGCCCAGACCGTTCATTCCACAGGACACAGAATTAACAGTATGGATGAATGTTACATTTATGGCACGTGCTAATATCTACACTGTGTGTTGCACGGATTATCAATATAAGTAAGTACTATATACAATAGTCTGTTCACTCAAATCAAGAGAGAGATCAGCAATGTCGTTTTGCGTCTAGATTCTTGCATTGTCTTAGTTTCAAAGAAGTCCTGGTCAAAGTCTCACCCTAGTTAATGTACTATTCCTCCGGTGCGTGTTTTTCGAGCATACGTGTTTGGCTCTTGGTGCCTGCACAAGCTTTGCATTTAAAAAATCTTGCTGTTACATAAACATGAAAAAATGTACTTAAGTATTACTATTTTGAATGAACATTAACAGTTGATTTAGGTTCTCATGAACATGAACACTTTGGTACACCAAAAAAAGTTTAAAATTGCAGGCTCAAATAATGCCGACAGTTACAAATCTTGTTCATGTTTGTTCTTGCTGTTTTAATAAACCCAACAATTTGTCTATGGTTTCTGTCATGCTTATTTATAAAAATGTATATAATGTTTACCGTTTTATGCCTATGTTTATGTCCATTTCAGAGCAAGTAGCATCGCTCTCAACCCAATAGGCAACCCTGTATATAAATCCTGGGATGTCAGCACAGAAACCCCATATTCAGTTTCATTCTTAAAGCTTGGTGATTATACACAGGCCAATGATTTTACAGGTAATGCTCACTTCATTTCGCTAGTTAGCAAAGTCACATGACTACACGAGAATCATTGACTAAACATTCGAATATATTTACCATACCATGCATAAACCGTTGGCTCTCGGCATGTCGATTTCCATGGGACCAGTAAACGTTCGGCTGAAAGGATTTCAACAACACCGGTACTCGATACACTAAAAAAATATTGGTGGGTACAGCATATTTAGAATTTGAGATAAGCAGGAATTCGATTAAATAGAGTTTGAGAGAAGAATAATCAACTGTTACAGTTTTCTTATTTATGCTTAAACAAGAAAAGAAACCCGGCATGTCAGTTCAACATGATAAAGTTCTTTATCACATGAAAAATGTTACATTGATATTCAGGTGATTGGTTCACAATGATAACGTTGGATCCGGATGTACCCAGCAGCACAGTTGGCACCGAAGAACGGCCCCTGCTACATGGTCTCGTCACCAATATAAGGGACGGAAATTTCACGACGGGTATATACTTTCTTTCTTTTCCGTTGATATTTTTAATTTCTGTTATGCATTAAGAATCACAGGGACATCAGTCTTTTTGATTTCTTATATAAGTTTACTTTAAATTACATTCGTTAGAAATAATTTATAGGATTTAGTTATTTCGCCCCTTTCAAGTAAAAACGACAAAGTGTAAAAAAGAGAGACAAATTGAGAATCAACAACAAAACACAATTTTATCGTGTTGTCGTTTCGTGCTGACGTCACAGTTAACACGCGGGGACAGGAATTTGGCACATGTCATTTGCCTCCCCACAGTACGACTACAAAATTTTGTTGTTTTTATCTTTTCATTGTTGTACTGGCGCCCTCTAAGGGTGCAATGTGGTGTTGTCATTGCGTTGTTATGTCGTTGTCCCGCGTTGGCAGACACCATAACACGACAAAAATGAGTTTCTTGTTGTTTCGTGGTGGCGACCACGTCAGAATGTCAGCACGCCATAGCAGATATCCGCCACATAATACTATTGCATTGTATGTTGTTTTTAAACATTAATTCTTTATTCACTAATTTGCTATCATATATTTATACAGGAGATATAGGCAGTCCCTATTTAGGTCCTGCACCACCGAACTTTAAGCCACATTACTATTACATGTTGCTGTATAGACAACAGTCGCCATTAAACGCCACAGAAATGTTAAACTACGCCAACAGTTTTTGCACAGATGGACTTGAGGGAAGGTCAGTGCATCATGATATACATTTAAAATATATATACATTATTCCTTTACCTCGCTGGCGGCAATTTATTATGTTTTGTTAACAGTTTAGTTCTTTACCAGCCTGCACATCATGCAGTCTGGTCATCATCTGCACTTTTCGCTATCCAGTCAGTAAATGTTCGGCGAGAACTCATTCAACCCCCTATAAATCTAATGGTTATGACCAAAAGATGGATGATTCCATTTCAGAAATTGTGCATGGCAACGGTTAAAATAAAAATAATATTTGGGCAATTAAACGCTCGTAGATAGTTGTAACGGAACCACAAAAGCAGTGCGCTCAAAATATCTTATTTTGTATGACAAATTAACAAAGTTTGCATACGTACTTACCAACTTCAAATCAACGTTTGCTGGGGTTTTACCTTAACTTACTGTAATATTCTTGAACACATGTGACTTAAAATCATTCGATTCTGATTTTTTCATATTTCAGATGTTTGTTTGATATTAACCGCTTAGTATCCGAGAACAATTTGACTTTGGTTGGTGCCACGTGGTTACGTTCAACAACAGACGACTATGTTCTTCACAGACAAATCGAACGTGCTACCGGTGACGAAGCGAAAATATGTAAAAGTCAAGCAGGATATATTGACCCTACATGTCCTATCGACAGCACCGTGTCACTCGCACCATCATTTCTTATATTCTATATTGTTAGTGTTTTCACTGTGAAATGTTTATCCGTCTACTGATTATTCTTTTTTCATTGATGCAAGTAGATCTACTAATTGAAAAAAGTAACCTACCGTACCTCATGTATATAAGGGTAAGTTGTGTACATGTATGTCCCGATAACACCCGGTCACGCCGGCTCATAATCCTGTCACGATGCAAACCATCGTAACATTCGTATATGGTATCGAGACTTAAGTTGTTAATTTTTATGTTTGCTCCATACGATAAAAGTCATTATAAAGTAGGAAAGTTAGGAAATTTTTACGCTTAATTTCTTTTTCTTTTGAAAAAAAAACACAAAAAAAAAAAAAAAACTATAATTTTTTTCAATATAAAGATGTCAAATAAACCAGATTATATAAATCTAATACGAGTAAACAAATGCGAAGATGTTTTAGAAATATATAAATACTATTATAACATCACATTAGTGAGAAAGTGCTGAAATATAGTCAATGAAGTTGATTAATTAGGAAAAACAAATTCTCTAAGAAAACTTAAGTAAGAATATGTTTAAAATGATAATACTGCTCAACAGGATCATTGCCGTTTTCTGAAATACACTAATACACTAACCAATGATTTCTAATCGTTGAAAACCCGTTGTTGTTAAAGTTATAGTTAACTTAAATTTCAGTATGTAGCAGTTCTGTTCCTATTGGGCATGTTTGCAGGGTAGTAAAGTCTTTTTTGACTGGCCCAGTCATAAATATTTCTTTGTTAAAGCTTGACTATATTTTTTATACTCTGAGAAAATATGGTTTATTATTATTTACTAGGTTCCCGTTAAACATTTCTCATGTTTTAACATTTTTTACCATTAATCATTCAGTCATTTTGAGTAGTATTATAATACCTCAGTCAGTTCCTTCTCTACATTTTTTCTAAAAATAATTAACAACCTTTAACAACATGTAATTACTATAGACATGAATTTGTTAAAAAAATCTTTTTAAGACTGTCAACAGATTTATCAGGACAGTAAGCTTAAAAATTATATTAACATGTATGTTCTAGTCGGAAAAACAACACCCCCCAGTTAAATCAATAGTGTTTCTGACCAGGTCTCAAAATTAGCCTTTTTCTTTTGTAATCTGTTGATTTATATGTATATAACTTTTGTAAGGAGTAGTAGGGATGGCTCTCCGACCCCACTCTCCATGATGACGGGGATAATAGACGGGCAACTTTGGTTGCTGAAATTACAAAAAAAAAAAAAATTGTAACAAGTATATAATAAATCAGAATGTGCTCAACCTTGAAGATTTTTTAACCCGTTTTACCCAATTTGTTCAATGTAGTTATACAGGTAAAATGTATGTATTGCAGACAAAATCTGTTGCAACCATTGCTAAAAGTTGAAGTGAGTGCACTAATATTTATTTTTTTACGTAAAAGGTAATACATGTACGTCTTACACTTGTTAACGTTACAAAAGTGTTGACCTTACCATGTCATTTACTATTTTGGAGGGACAAACTGAAATAAATTTCATTTACTTTTCTATAGACCATTTTGTTATTGCTACTTTATCATACCCAGAGCTTTTAAACCTCGAAAATAATTATTCCCGTCACACACATACTACCAGTGTTTCTTCAGTCTTCAATGGTGATTGTCCCTAAATAGAGTTATCTGCCTTTTTGCGTTCGCCCTACACGCGGCAACGAAGGAAAATGCAATGTATTTTTGCAATCGTGTAGTTTATTCTCAACATGGTCTTTTGTTGCGGCAATTTATCTCTGGTTGGCAGGTATCAGAAAGAAAACAACATTTTACGTTTGCTTCTGAAGGAAACGTGTACGCATGTTTAGGAAAGCAGATTATTGGAACATGCTGTTGGCATGATCTCAAGTAGTCAGTCTGTTATGTCCTGCTCGAAGTCTAACCTAGAGAGTTATTAGTTTAGTTATTAGTATCATTTGTGCATATTTGTCAGTCAATGGTAACCATATTCGACTGATTCTGGCTTCATCAGAATCACAATCAGCCTCATTTTCTCTTTGAAATAAAGATTATTTAGTAGGTGGTTATATTTGACTTGAGATTCGCTAGAGTTTTTGCTCTTATTTCCGTCGGTGACTGAATTGCAAGGGTCCATTGAAGTGGATGTTAATATTTAGCATACTGGGTTATTGGTCTACATTGTACCCGAGTCTTGCTTCTACGAGCATACAGGTCTGACATAGCATCGATTTGGTTGATCATCTGAAAATTTTCCTGTTACCGAGTTTTCAGCAATATCTAATTACGGTTGCTCCCATTCCTACATTAAGGGTTGTGGCAGCTCCTATACAGACTGGTCAGATCACTGGTGCATTAGATGAAAAATCAACTTTATGGACCTATTACCGAGCAATATACAGAAACATGTGTACATATCTTGAGTGAGTATGTGACAGTTATCATAGTTTGTTAGTGGGTTTTCTTTGATATTTTATCCATTTTACGAAGTTGCACTTTCTGCAAGAGCCGATCTGTATATCTGACAGGTCATAATACTTTTATGGTTCGGACAATCCAGATCAAACGAAAGCGGTAACGGGTGTTACGAAGTTTACCTATTCAATTGGGAATGTCTGATTGTTATGATCTTGGAATTTGTATGTTAGAAATGAGCTTTGCATCTCTTCAAAAGCTTAGTGATGTTATTGCTGTCAGATTCTCCAGACTCATTCCCTCTAATTATAATCCAGTGTGTCTATAATAATAATAATAATAATAATAATAATAATAATAATAATAATATCTTTATTTACAGAAGGATACACATTTAGACACACATAATCATACATATATCTAATATTTCAATGTGGCCTTCATAGAAATTATATTAACAAAGCATTAACAAAATAATGATATAAAATAATGATGCACACATTCATATACATTGTTCTACTGCGTCAAGGCAATGATGTAATCTATTTAACATCTGCTGAATGAAAAACACATATGCTACGACAAACACTCATAATTAAAGACATATCATACATAGTAAATATTCATTCATTCTGTCCTAAGTTTGTACTGTTTCAGTGAATATTGTTTGTATTTCTTTTGAAACGAGAACAGCGATTTAGCTGTTCTTGTAAAACTAGCTTTTAAAGGGTCGCTAATTTGGAATGTAAAAGCAATTTGGGGGCATTTAAAGGTAAATAAGATTAGCCGCATTAGATTGAAGTGGTGCTTTGATAAAAAAACGGACTGATAAAAGAAGTGATGGCGTTTTGAGTTGGTAGAGATTTGACAGTGGAAGGAGCAACCCTGCATGCAGTGCTCTTTTCTTAAATGACTCTCCCAGTCAAATAAGAAAACAATATTTGGAAAGATTTTTCATACTTGTAGGAAGACTTTGGGGTATTGGTAAAAGCTATTATTTCCTCTGCTTTTTATACACACCATTTTCATTATTTACTTAAAAAAGCGCATAATGTCACTTTAAGTAATTGGTACGAAATGTTGGTATACTAAACTATTGTTAGTTACCGAGCGTAAGCTATAGGTAGGCCTATTGTTACTGGAAAATGCAATTAAAATATATGTATAGTTTGGAGCAAGATAATGTATAGCCTTATATACTAACAGGCCATAGGATAAGCATACCTATATGAAAAAGACAAGCATTTTAAGTCGTAAAGGATTGTTGCATTCACCGTGAAAGTCAGACAGATTTTAGACATTGTCTAGCTCCCTACCTGATTAGAACTGATAGCTGTCTTCCACGCTGGTGAGCCATATTCCAGATGGGGATAAAGGTTTATCAGTAGGATAATAGAAGTTAAGCAACAGTTAAAACTTATTCAATATTGCCTATACCAAATCAAATGTAGCGTACAATAATAAATATATTATGCAATGTCTAAATATATACAAACAATAATTTGGTGGAATGGTAACTTATAAAGTCTTATACGATTTGAAAATTGGACTAATTCGTCATAGGGTTGGTAAATGAAAATTTAAAACAGTGCAGACCGTACCATACGTGGTCTAAATATGTCACATGAGGGGAATTACTAGATGATTGTTTCAGCATTACTCTAAGCAACCACATCGCGCACACCAGTGTCTTGCTTGTTTAAATTTTGGTATCGCTATCGAGTCATGTTTTTTTATTTTCATTCAACTGTAAAGTCTGACAAATGGGCCATTGCTCAAAATTCTTCATATATTGGGTCACTGTCATCACCTGGCAAAGGAATACACACTTGAGTACTCATCTGAAAATATACAAAGCTTCTTATAAAAGAAATATTTAAATATTTTTCATGTACAGCAAGGTTCTCTTCAAATTCAAATTCAAAACAAACTGCTATGGAATAATTATGCACTAAAGACCATATAAATCAAGCACTTATATGTTACAAAAAAGCTATAATTACTATTTAGTTTGAGAAGGAAATATAAATACAAATCAAGCACTTCTTTTATAGTAGGATAAATCGGATACTCTTCTTTGGAAAGACTATAAATACTGATCAAGCACTATTATTTTGTCGACAACGACTATGAATACGAACCAAGCATATTATCAACGATAAGAGGCTATACATACAAATCAAGCACAGTCATTACATGGAAAGATTGACTTTAAATACTGAACATCTATGAATACAAATCAAGCACAATTTTGAATTTAAATATAGAACAGCTATGGATACAAATCAAGCACAATTATTACACGGAAAGATTGACTTTAAATACAGAACAGCTATGAATACAAATCAAGCACACTTATTACACGGAAAGATTGACTTTAAATACAGAATAGCTATGAATACAAATCAAGCACAATTATTACACGGAAAGATTGACTTTTAATACAGAACATCAATCATAGGTTTTATATGGAAAGATCATGAACATGACTTTAAATACAAAACAGCTATGATTATAGAACAAAGCACAATTATTATTGGGCAGGTCTGCTATGAGTATAAGCACATTTATTATATCGAAATATTGACTATTTATACTGATCACTATATTTATTTAAATACTTTCTATGGCTATAAGAAATAACCGAGGAATAAAAGAGATACACTTGTAAAATGTTAAGATAAAAAACACTTTGCTGATGATACAAGTTTCCGTTTTAAGTTTCGAAATTCTGATTTGTACATTCGACACATTTAGCAGTTTTTCCGGTTTACATCTGAACAATTCTAAATGCATTGTTATGACAGTTGCCTCTCTCCGAAACTCGAAACTAACCTACTGTAATGAAAAATATTATAAATGGACATCAGATCAAGCAACAACATTGGGAACCACTTTTACAAACTACAAATCTGATTCGAAACTAGATAAAATAGCAAGAAATGATAGTAAACAAAATTATGATAATGCTGGTTTGTCAAAGACAGGCTCAAAGTCAACATTGTTATCACTTTAAACCAGTTGGATCAAAAGGATTGTGTCCGGAAACTCTTCAACGCGGCAACATAAATATAGACAATGAACTAGAAAAATTAAGCGGCACCATTGTTTTAAATGCAACTGCAACAAAAAGCAAGAACAGAACATGTCATTAGAATATACCTTTTTTAAGGAATTCCTTTCTTCGTGGTGTTCTATCAATGTTTGTTAAAATATTACTTATTTTTCGAAAAATATTATATGGAGTAACTCGTTTATTAGTGATTCAACTGGAGTCCCATTGTTTTACACACAAAAAATGGTTAGATCAAGGTTTACTATACACTGAAAATATGTTTGACTTTCGCAAGGGAGAATTCCTGACATATGTACACTACACAGATCTGATTTTTTAAAGTATTATTCTTTACTTTCGTCTTTGGACAAAAATACTAGAAACAAAACATGATGAAGAAGTCAATGCAAGGAACAGTAATGCCAGAATACTTGATCACTAGAATAACGCCGGACTCTAAATTAAAACAAAAATGCAAATTATATAGATTTTAAGAAAAAGGTAAGCATGTACGAAAATTATATAAAAATGGGAGAAAGATGATATTGAAAAAATGTTACCTTCCATTGACATGTTTGTGTCATATTTAAACAGTAAAATTAAGTTACTACAGTACACATTATAGTGAGAGACTATAAAAGTAGACTAAGAGCTATCATTTTATGGAAAGAGATCAAATATTCTGATCATTCAAATGGAAAGAGACACGGTTTCGATCGTGTATACCGGCTGTATATCCTAAGCGGGTTGGGGGGGGGGGGGGTTTCAATTAAACTAAACTACAAAATCTTACTGCTGTCAGTTGGAGCGAGCCGTCTTGGTGATGGGACTGCAGGTAGACCCTGTGTTGGCGGAGCAGGTCGTTTTCTTTGCGCGACTGGTGAAGGGCAGCGACGGGTGTCAAAATAATTCACATACTCAATCCGAGCTAAAATACAAAAATAAATCTCCTTATATTATCTTTATATCGATTAAAATGACTGCATTCAGCCTGACTCTTAAAATCTTTCTAATAAATACACTAACCTTACTGACAAAGTTATCTTTTCATTTGAAAGCACATGCCTAGCTTTTTAGATGTTTGTAAAACACGATACAGATGTCTAACTGTTTAATACAATTATAACTGTAGCGTTCTTAAGCTCCAGTATAAGGTTGTGTTGAGGTGGAGCCGACATGGCACAGTAGGAATGTGTTCGCCTCGCGACAAAAAGTCCCAGTGGTGGTAGTCCTTAGGAAAATCGCGCTAAGTCCCAGGGTGGTAGTCTTTAGGAAAAAAGCGCTAAATCCCAGGGTGGTAGTCCTTAGGAAAAACGCGCTAAATCCCAGTGGTGGTAGTCCTTAGGAAAATCGCGCTAAATCTATGTAGCCTGTTCCTCTTCGAGCTTGATTACATTTGGAGTGAGTATCGTAAGCTAGTAATCTTGTTTTCAAACGAGAATTTATGAATAAGCATGCACTTTTAACTGTAAATTAGATCTGTACTTCTTTCCAAATATTATATCGTATATAAAATGTTGATTACTGTTGTACTGATTTTGGAATTGAAAAAAAAAAACTAATAAAAAAAAAAATATATATATAATTGTCTGTACGTGTGCCTATCATATTCTGCAATCTTTGAATAACTAAGTTTTGGTTGATATTTAGAAATATTACACAAAACATCACCAGCATAATTTTTAATCTCGTAAACAAAAATGTGATAGCAGCATGATATGGTCATTGTGATAACAGCATGATATGACAAATATGATAGCAGCACGATATGGCAAATGTGATAGCAGCATGTTATGGCAAATGTGATGTCAGAATGATATGGCAAATGTGATATGGCAAATGCGATAGCGGCATGTGGCAAATGTGCTATCAGACTGGCTTGGCAAATGTGATAGCAGCATGACATGGCAAATGTGATAGCAGCATGATATAGCAAATGTGATAGCAGCACGACATGGCAAATGTGATAGCAGCACGACATGGCAAATGTGATAGCAGCATGACATGGCAAAGGTGATAGCAGCATGATATGGCAAATGTGATAGCAGCATGATATGGCAAATGTGATAGCAGCATGACATGGTAAATGTAATAACAGAATGAAATAACAAATGTGACAGCATCATGACATGGTTAATGTGATAGTAGCCTGATATGGCAATGTTATAGCAGCATGACATGGCAAATGACGCAGAAACGTTCAAATTGTAGCGATATGCAAATAAAGGTATAAAAATGCATCTTAATTGTTTTGGCTGTTTGGCTGATAAACTGATAAACTTTAAATTTCTCAAGGCCATATGTATTTATTTACGTTTACATGCACTGTTCAAATAGACTGAAACAATCTTTATCACTGAAACCAGTGACGTGTCCATTGAAAAGATGACACTGGCATGAAACAAGTCCCGGTTTAGTTACTTGGAACATTAGTGCTCGCATAAGATGCCTCATTTTGTGTAAAGCAATGTTGTCAACTTACTAGTGATGGTGCTTTTATTGGATGAAAAGACGCAAAAGAGACCAATTCTATTAGTTAGTATTCGGTAGTACGTAGATTCCAGACTACGTATTCGGATTAACTTCTTCTTGCTACTATTTAGCCGACCCTAACTCAGACCACCGCCCTCTCCCCGACTCCCAAACATAAGCATTCACACTTTCGAGTTCACTCGCATGAGAGAGGTTTATGAATGCAGCATATTAAACAAAAATGAGACAGGTTTTTGGAATTAAAATCGAATTTAAAAATAGCCATAAAAGCTTAATTCGGTCTCAAACAGGTAATGAAAGAATCTTGATCATTTAGACATTTGTTCATTTAAAACAGGCATTAATTCCACTACTCTTCAAATTCGCACTCAACTGTCGATATGTAGGCCTAATGTTTGAAGTTTAAATCTAATACTGAATCAAACAATCCGTTTTTATGTAATCGGATATAATACTAAATTTAGGACAAAAAGAAATGCTGCCAATTCTTGTCATGTATAATAATGGGCACCACGTGAGCGCGTCATATATGATTGTTGGCACCTTTAGTGCATAAAACTAAATGATAATGGTAAACTGTTATATCACGTACCTACGTACAATGTATATATTCTTAGAATGCATGTTTTAACGTACTGCGTCATATCATTTGTGGGAAACCATCTATTTGTACCTGAACCAGTGTCCAAGATATTGTAACTGTGTCATTAAGAGTAATAGATTTCGTCCGACTAGTATCGCTCATAAAATATACTGAGTGAAGTTTTAAAAAATATTTTAAAATAATTTCACACCGCAGTATATGTAAAACTGGAGTATGATTATAAGGTGGCACAAAATATACACTTTGTAATGGATATGGCTAAATCTTGCACCGCCCTAGATGCTCAATTTAGTGAAGAAGATGACGAAAGATTTGAGGACGTCATTAATACTTATTTGTGTATTCTTGACCACCAGCAATGTGAAATTTATAACGTGCGAATGATGCATCACGAGGTGTGGAGAGATGTACATCAAGTCACGGGTATCTCTGAGACTCGTGCTGGCAGCAGAGTAGAGAGGTCAGTTAATCATTTCGTCCATTTAGCAGTTAGCACTAATTAGTTAAAATAGTTGATCATTGTTATCCCGAACACGATCATATGCAAATAAGTGCAGTCTGTTATCCTTAGCTCTTCTGAACATTTTTAAATGTTATACTAATTTCCTAGTAATATGACCATATTACATTTAGGCATTTTTATGTTAAAAGTGGTGTTAATTAAAGCCGAACATTAAAATCTATTTTTAGATACACAAAGGTACTTCCGATAGGCGCAAGATCTGATGTTGACTACAAACTCTGTGTTAAAGACGTAGAAATTGAAAGGCAAAGCAATGGTATGATGTATTTTGAATCCTGCTCTTCAAAGGCTTACTGTAGGGTTTATTTTACGAATCAGGGGAGGCAAATGCTGGAAGAAAATGATTTACTTTTTAAATTTTTCAAAGACTCGGTAAGAACGTGTCAAGATTCTGGACAAGGCATTGTAATACCGGTAATATTCAAGACAAATGTTGTACAACATTGCAAATTTGAGATGAAGGAAACAAAGGAGCCCAGTTCACCAACTAGTCCCGCTGTCAGTGGCGAAGGAGCCCTCAACCCGTATGATATAGTTCCTTGCTTAAAGCTCACAGCGTGGCCACCTTTTTTGAGAAAAAGAGTTGTGGATATGTACAGCTTTAAATCAAGCGACGGAGAGCTTCTACCCATATTCATTGTACCAACAGGGAATGCCTTGTCCCAGAATAGAGACATGGAGTGGCGAATGTCTTTTGCAGTTCTGGAAATAGAGATCTTCAGACAACTTAAAGGTCACCAAAGGCGCCTGTATGGCCTTGCCAAATACGTGTTTAAAGAAGTGTTCGATGAGATTGACCTCATCCAGTCATATCATCTAAAAATCTTGTTTTTAAGAAAACTTGAAGAGGATGATCTATCCAATGCCAGGCCACTGTCATTTCTGAGTAGCTTTTTCAAGTATGTCTTCACTGCCGTAGAGAAGCAGTACATACCCCATCTCTTCATAGATGATTGCAACATTTACCCGGTTCACTACTACACGGACAAGAAGAAAGATCAGTTCCGCTTAAAAATTGAAGACGCTGTCTTCAGAAGCAATGTTAGAAACAAGATCAGAGAGATTATATCGCATGACACACAAACTGACTCGGATGAGTGGGAGTGTTGGTTAGATAGGGCAAAGCAAGAGTTAGAAAAACGTGAACAAGCGGGACTCTCCGAAGTGTGGGTGGCTGGCTATCTAACACGATTATTGAGTGTTATCTCCTACTGTCTACGGAAGAGTCTGTATCAAGGCAAACTCAGTGGCGCTATTCACAATCTAGCGAAGCTTGTTGATGCTAACTGTCATGACAAATACGTGAAGAGGATAGTGTCGCATATAAAATGCATGTTGAGTGACGTTTTCAACACGAGCATGGTTTCTAAATGCGATACTGAAGCACTGAGACCTGGCGACCGAGTGAGCTGGATACTTCACAGAGCATTCTATTATTACGAGAAAGGAAATACAAATGACGTGAGGCACTGTATTTCTCAAGTAAGAAACGCTGATATATGTGAAGAAACGCTTGGAGTAGCGATCACGAAATTTCACAAGGGACTCGACCAGCCCCTTGATTATCTGATTGATATCTGTGAAAAGGAACTGAATTCAAACCGATTTTATTTGTACCCAAACGTTCTCAATTTACATATGGATATCCAGTTGCGTATCAGAGACATACATTGTCGCTTGGAACAGGAAATGAATAAAGTCATCGGTCAAAATAATGCCATACCAGAAAAAGTCTCTGCTAACACAAAAGTTCGCATCACAAGTACGACAGAGTATGTTCAAGAAACAGATAAGCAACTGCGTCAACTGAATGAGCTGATAAACAAACTGACGGAAGCGGCAGAAAGCGCCAGTTTTAGGGAACCATACACCGGCAAACTGTCATACAGACACGCTAGTTGTTTGCTTTTGTTGGGTTACAAAGCACAATTTGCAAAATCACCGTACAAGGCTGTGCGGGAACTACCACTGGCATCTAGCTTCAACTCCACGCTATATGAAAGAAAGGAACTTGTAACAAATTTTGACCTCCGATGAATTGCGTCTTTAGGGCATAGAGAAAATATCTACGAATCAAGTACCCAGAGAAAAAAAGAAAGACCTTGGTTGTATAATATGATACGTAAGACAGGCAAAATAGTTTGATAAAAATATATTGACGCACAATTGGCTTTATCTACAGATATGATACGGTTAATAGGCATTAAATATCAAGTTTACATTTAAACCGATATAGACAGTGACAAGTCATTCAACATTAGTCAGTGCTAATTTTAGACACTATTACTGTACATTGTATTTATCTCCAGTTTGATTTAATCAGCTGTAATTTTATACAAGGTTTATCTGTTTATTTGTTTTTGGACTATTTAACAAATTTGATATTATTATTACACTTGACAATTTTTTTTTACAATTTAATCAACAAATATAAAGGTCTCCGTTGAATATGACATATGTGTTATTTTGAAGTTGTTCAAACTGTAGTCCGCTTTTAGGGGGGCAAAGTTCCATATGTTCAATACTTTGAACATTTTCATAACTGATTCGTTTTTTTTGGCGTCTGCTTAAATTGAGAAAAAAATCCAGTAACAAGCAATGATCTTTTTATGCGCCTGCCGGTATGTGGCAGCATATAGTGAACGTATTGTCTGTTTGTCCATCCCGCTCTTGTGAAAAGCATAACTCGAAAATTATTAAAGGGAATCTAACGATACTTCAGATATTGATATAGGAAAAGTGCACAAGAATTTAGAGTTGTTACTTTTTCTTGTGAGCAGCATAACTCGAAAAGTATAGAAAGGAATTAATTTGTACGTTAGCTATTAGTGGAAGACATCGAGAGGAAGTGCGCTGCATAAGAACTATAACTCTTGCTTCGTTATTTTTGGAGTTACTGTCCTTGGTTATGTTTTCTTTTGTTCAGCATTACTTGAGATGTATTTAAGGGAAACTATTGATATTCCATGTGTTGACATGAGAGAAATAGCAGTGCACAACGCCCATAACTTTATCTTGCTTTAATGTTAGAGTTACTGCCCTTACTTTCCTTTTTTGTATGGAGCTTAATTTATCCTTCATATATTGAGGACAGTGAGAGGAAGTGCAGTGCACAAGAAGCATAACTCTAGATGTATCATGTTTGGAGTTACTGCCCGGACTTATGTTTTTTCGAGGAGTATCACTCAAAAAAATATTGCAGGGAATCAAAATACTTCATATATAATGAAGGACAATGAGGAGAGGTGCAGTTCATTCTAAGTTTGTTAATTTTAGAGTAACTGCCTTCACTCTAGTTCCAGTAATTTTAGTAGATACTCCTACAATGTTCGAAATTACATAAGAGGACAAAAAGGAACCATGGTTGTTTTATGCACTGAAATCAAAGCTGTTATTTTCAATCAAAGCTACCATTCGGGGCCATATGTCCCTTTATAGTGACAGCACATGTTTATATTAAAACGCTTTGCATGGTAACCTGCGGACAAGTCATTCAACATTAGTCAGTGCTAATTTTAGGGGGGCATAACTTCGGAACTTCACTCAGGTAATTTTACACCGGTTTTGCTTGGTTTATCTACACACATTAGCGAAAAATACATCATTTGACTGGACAGTTATCTGGTTTGACTATTTGGTCAGTGTAAACATACATAACGGGTTTCGTCATAGATAATTTATATTCAAGCAAACAGCAAAACCGCAAAGAAATGCCCTTATCAAAACAAGAACTTTCAAGTATTATACGTCATTGTATATTGTCATTGCCTACATTGTAGGCTAAATTTCATTCCACACGTCTCTTTAAAACTTTAGGTATCTATGATTACATAAACGTGAAAGACCATCCCTCATTTAAATGCAGTATGCTATAAAATATTTAATAATAGTTTTTATAAAATGTAGTTTTGTCATATATATAGTATGTAAATCGAAAACTTAAAGCATATTTCGTGCAGAGCGCGTTATTCGTGTTTATTATCAACTGATTTTTTCTACCATTTTGATATAAATGTACTTTCTAGTCCATGGTGACTCGTTCATTAAAATAGTATCATATTTTCTTTTGCTGAGATGTGGAAATTCAAATAAAGTATTTTAATGATATTGTTCAGTCTAGACTTAAAGCCAGTAGATACATAGTCATAACAATAGCTCCGCTTCAAATGGGTGGAATATTGGAAACAAGAATATCCACTCCCGCCAAGTCACGTCATACGCAAAGTTCAATATTTAAAGTAAAGCCAATGGTGCATATGTTCAATCAGTGTTACGATGTCTTTAAGGAAACTGAATCAGAACTCTTGTCACTCTATCTTGTCTCACTTCTCATCAACGGCCTTACTTTACTGAACATTTAAATTAATGGAAAGCAGTTCAAACTCCCCATAATGACGTTGGATAAGAGGAGGTGATCGGTGCAAGAAGTATAACTCCGACCTGCCTAGTTTGTCATTTATCCGCTTTTGCATATAACAGTTTCCTCCCTGGACCATAAACTTAGTACTGGTGAACGAACCCGGATGAAGTATATCACATATCGGAAGAAGACATAAAAGTGGTCATATATTGTTGCACAAATCTGACTGTATATAGCATTACCTGGCCGCACTGTACCGGTCATATATTATTGCACACATTTGACTGTATATAGCATTACCTGGCCGAACTGTTACCGTCATATATTGTTGCACACATTTGACTGTATAAAGCTTTCATTACCTGGCCGCGCTGAACCGGTCATGTATTTTTGTATAAAGACCCGCATATCTTTGTCAACATCGCACCTCTCCAAACAATTTCTCACCGTCTCACAACTCTGAAAGAATAAGATAGTCTGGTTGATGCTAACGACTGAATATTATAAATAATGGACATCTTATAGTAGATAATTAGTAAAGTAAGAGTTTACTTGAACCAGTAATAACATCTCTTGATATACAATGTACATGTACTTAATTTCTGAACTTTTTTTAGAAAGTCACTCTGGGGAGAAAAAAACTGTTAAACGTTATTTACGAAATTGCGTTTATGAAGGGCCACCTGCCAAAGCTCCGGAACTACATACATGTATACCGAAGCTGAAAACGTTTTTTTCTGACAACATAATTATATCCTTAATCAGGACGATTAAATTTTGACTATTGTGATAGGCAGAAACAGTGAGAACCGTTCATAATACTAACATTCCTTAACATATTTCACTCGCTCGTGCTGTATTATTATTGCACAGACATCCAAGCACAACTATCAAAGTTTCCTTTATTTACAAACAACGATCATGTCCTTTCTTCGCCTACAAGTATTCAGTTAACGGAGTCACTTCAGTCCACTAAGTTGATCCTAGGGTGGTATTCTATAGTTACATCTCAATCATCATGATATACATGTACTATACTTGTTGGAAAGTCGAAACAGCTTGAACATGTTGAGATACGCACTGTACTTTCTTAACTATCCTCATCAGGAAATTGTTAATTTCAAAGAAAAAATGTTTTGACTCTAGATGCTAGTGGAATATGGCCGTTGAAACTTTCAAAGCATGCTTTTCATTAGGGGCCATATTAACACAGCCAATCACTTAATCGCGACAACATTGAATAGTTCTTAGATACTTTGAATAAAATTTTTTACAAAATACCTCGTCCCATTTTATGCACAGTTTGGAGTCAATATTTGTACACTTCCATAAAATATCACGTAACTTAAATATTCGTTCTTCGTCTTGTTTCTGATAGATCTGCAATAAATAAACAAAGATTTTGAGCAGAATTCATTAGAATTATGATACAAACTTCACAATTGGAAATATGGTTCTTCTTGCAAACGTAGCATTGAAAATAATGCTCACTAACAGCATAATTCTTATTAGTGATATTTCAAATTTCCATGTATACATGTCAGCATTTACTACATCTTTTTGTTTACCTTGTTTCCTTTATGCAAGCAACATAAAAACATTATTGTTACGACGGACCTTCGCTGGAATCTTTCGCATCAAAAGTTTTTAAAGTTTATGTTTTGCTCTGTTATTATGTTATGAACCTAATATACATTTTTGGAAAGGTCTATTCAATCTCTAAATAAATAAAACGAAACAAATGATAGTGCCCAGGGTTGTCGCTGTGAAGATAAATTGCATGACACCAATGTTAGACTCGAACCCACACCCGATGCGGTGAACAACATATGCCCATGCATTGCTTAAAGTACCTGGCAACTTTCCTCCATGTCCGTTTCCCAGGAAATACGTGCTTGTTCCAACGCCTCAACAGATTGCATATAAAGAAGATCTGTAAAAATACAAATATTCAAAGTTATTACATTCAGGCATTTTCCCATAATTTTATCGTTTGAAATACACCAGTTTCAGCTATTTTAAACAAAGTGGTCATACCTATGGCGTCAAACCAGGGCAACATTAGAACTGTGTGCTAAAACTCCATGCAAAAGTAGTGAAAATATTTCGCTTTTTTGTGGGTGGTAATGGGGATTTTAAAATGTTCCTCGTCGATATTTCGGGATACGCTTGAATCTTTTAAGAAAGGATAACATGAACAAACATAGTCATTAGCAAAGCTTTGACTTACCCGCCTTCTCCTTTGCCTCTTTACTTTTTTCTGCCTTCCCCTTTAACTGAAAGAAAACACGCACATAGAAACAGCTCGTGTCGTTTGAAATATCAATGTGTAACTATACATTTGTACAAGGTCTTTCAAATAGTAGTATTACTATGCTATAGTATATTTACTATTTGAAAGACCTTGATTTGTAATAATTCTAGAATAACGATTTTTTTCTCTTTTTTTTCTTTTCTGTTTAGTAACTGATTAGTTATATTTTCTATATCTTCTTGTTTGGTTGTTTATTTACTTTATTCTAAAACTTTTATCATAAAATCAGGTAGTGCAACGTACGTATATAAAGTAATTTATTTTATGCTTTTCAGTGAAATACTGAAATATATCGGTGAAATAAAATTGGTATTTCACTGTTTCAAAGCAGTGAAAATATCATTTTTATTTTCACTGTTTTTGCCGAACTACTTTTTAACCACATTCTAAACAAAAGTCCCATATTTTCACACCCAGGATCTCCAGCTCATCCTCCATACAAAAGTATCATACACATGATTGACAGTGAGTGATTAATTAAGTTAAAATACTTAGCTTTATCCAATTTCTCACCTATGAGATACATATTTCCCCTCATTTATCGGAGATAGAACATTAAATAAAATTGAAAAATGGCTATAAAATTTTTATTTTGAAATAAACATAGGGTTGTTGGTATTCATTTTCTTAGATTTTCTATCCATCTATAGCAATTTTGAATAAAAATTTGAGAAAAAGTTGATTTTCATTTTTTTTCACCACCATCCAATTTTCACAGTAATTTCTTAATACTTTTATGATCATGGTCTGAAACCTATAAGTCACCTATAAAAAGTGGAAAACTACCTCTACAATCGCTCGTTATTCACAAATGCATTAAATTGTGACAAATTTTGCACTTAGGTCAGCCCTGGACCAAGCATTGTTTAATGAATGAACAGCTGATTGATTATTACGCCAAGATTCATGGTGTGACGAAGTGCAGACTTATTTAATAAAAAAATCAATTTAGGCCTATATCTAATGAATTGATGTTTCATTTTCGCTGTATGATAAAGATTGAAATGACTTCTTAAATACTTTTATCTGAAATAATCAAAATATTTTGAACTACTTTTGTTGGTTTTCAGTAATGATGGTAGTTCTCCATGGGGAATAAGAAATACTATAATTCCAAATTTTACTGAATATTTTGCCAAAAAACATAAAAGAAAAAGAAAATTTGTTTGTTTCAGTGAAATATCAATTTTATTTCACTCGTGAACACCAAACAAATGACATTTTCACTCGTGGCTACGCCACTCGTGAAAATATCAATGTTTGGTGTTCACTTGTGAAATAAAATTGATATTTCACTGAAACAAACAAATATCCTCTATGTCTCTTGAATTATGCCGTGGGCATAGAAAATAAACTTTAGTCTAAAAATGTTATATTTGGCATGCTTGTGTGTAATGTAGGCATGCCAGTTTGAGCTGTGGCTTCCATGGGTTGGAATGTGTAATTGTAAACAATGTGTCTAAAATAAACAATATATCGACCAGTTAGCCGATTCCAATAAGTTGAACATACAGACATGACCCCTTGCTTCATATAGAACTGAGTTTATAGTTAATACAAATTTCTTTAAGACAGTCAAATTTATATTAATCGCTCCCGACACACCATTCAAGGGAAACCAATCGCTTATCAGTTATCACAGAGAAATAGTGTCGATCATTTCCATTTCCGATACCCAGGGTGGACTGCGGAACATGTGGCATCAGATGTATTGCCCTACACTTTAACCCTAACATGACAACACGCATATAGAGGCCTGGCAGGAACAAGAAATAAAACCGGGCCCTCTGGGTTACTAAGTCAGTGCCATAACCACCTCGTGACACAACTGGGAACCGCTGCATCGAAGTTTATCTGTGGTAAAGCAAGGCTACATTTCATCACGTACATGACTGATTAAAACAATTAATGGTATGTTTTCTGTTCCAACTTTCGGATCAATATAACTAATTTTGTAATGATACAGGATTGTCCTACCACTGTTACGTGTCTGAACAGACTTAAAGTAGAGGATATTTCGAACAGGACACACAACAACATTGTCTGTGTTCAAGGTAAGGCCATCTTTCAGTTAATACATAATTCAATTAGTCTTCAAATATACATATTCAATAAAATCACGTAAAGTATGGTGCGGGAATGAAGTATGTAAAATATATGAGAACTTTATTGTATGATTAAGAATAAAATGCGAAGAACCGCGTTTCAAGGCAAATCAGCTAATATTTTCACTTTCGTATGGTGTTCCGTTAGGACCATCACGCTACCTGGCAATAACGCAAGTGACGATATATCGACGCACGAATGATAACGATACGCCAAGTTACAACGGTGATACGCGATGTTTTCTATCGTAAATTTGCATATCGTCATCGTAAGTTTGCGTTATCGTCCAATTCATTATAAGAGAAGACGATGACCTCACTAAGAACACTACACTTTTACCACACCTTATGCCAGTATAGTTAAACAATAGTAAAACGAGGGGGGGGATGCGTCACTTATACCTTTTCCTCGGTATTTATCGTTGTATTTCTCAGTATCAGCTGAAAGTGTAAACACGAGTCGTCAATAACGTTCCACGCGAACGCCGTCCAACACGAACGTGTCCTAGTTTACACATATAAAAGACATTTAGATTTTAGAGGTTAATTTACCTTTTCCCTTTCCTTCAAGCTGACAGTTACAGACGTGTTGGCAGCATCTACCTGACTTTCTTGTTGAATCATATCTCTACATTTCTCATGATAGGATTTCTGTAACTGTAAAGTAAATATGGAATAGTTTTTATCGTTTGAAGTTGTAAGAATAAGTTACTTATATCGTATGGCGAAAATATTCGCGGCATTGTCAAAATAACGTTGAAGGTACTTATATTTTTATAATGATCTTTCCAGAGTCAGTATGGATTAGGACGCATGTCATTTATTGCATATAGGGATGCTTCCTACTAAAAGTGAAACAGCACGTTGCTTAGCAATGCGATTATGTGCGAACTTTTTCATATATATGTATATGAACTATTTATCTCAAGTAAAGATCAAAACTTGTAAAATATCAATATAAATATATTTATATGTGTATATGTGTATATAAGTGTCTTTTTAAAAATATGTAGGTATGCACATATAATATGCATAATTGATGACATGATTTTTTTGTGCAATTCCTTGTTTATGCTAGTATGTGCAATTACTTTATGTGATGTTATTGTAATTTTATTCATGCCTCTTCAATTGGTAACAATAGTTTAAAAAGTAAACCTCTTGTAGTTTACTGTGAGCATTTCTTTTCCCTTTTTGTTTTTCTTTCACTTTATCTTCTGTCTGCAAGATATTAACATAATACAAATTATTAAAATGCATCGATTATTTAACAGGGAATTTAAAGACTGTCGTTCGGCTTGCCCGTGAGCAAAATAAGCACTCGAAAGTAGGGAACGGTTTGGGCTGTGTATATGTGTGGCGTTATTCAAAGGAGGTACATACTGAGCATTATATATTCAGTATTCGCATGGTACAAATAAATATTCGTTGTGCCTAGGCTATTGCCCTATTGTACAAAGGAAAAATAAAAAAAAAATTAAAAAAAAAATAAAAAAGATTTATGTCACAGGCGAGATTCGATCCTGGATCATCGAGTCTTAACACATCACTGACTTATAGATTGATCAAAATAATGATAAATATACACATATCCGGTAATGTTTTGATTTATCGAAGGATGTTTTCCCCTAGAGTTTAATAAATGCCGTAAAACTTGCGAGATTGTACAATGTAATTTAGCCGTAATTGTCTCCTTTGCTCTCTCTCTCTCTCTCATTCTGAACTTCTTTCAACGCGGATGTATCGAGTTGATGGAAGGTAAAGCAATGAGACCCTTCGTTACGCTCACCTGATCTCGAAACTTTAAAGAAAGCTCGTTCTCCATCTTTACCTCTCTGATATCTTATTTCTAACCTGTTTTGCTTCAAGCCTTGTAGCGTCTGTAAAATGTGCTAATTCGTCGGCAAGTTTGTTGTATTCTGTGGCAGAGTTCTCGTGGTAACTTGCCGTCCTGTCTGTCTGGTTCTTTAGCTCCTGCCAGCTCAAACCCAGGTCTCTAAAATGATTTTTTTGTTAATTACTGAAATTGTACTATTTTATGAATATCATATTATTTTCTTTTTTCTTTTTTTTTTCTATACGATACAATCATTGTAGTCGAATACAATCCATGATTCCCAGTTATAATTTAGGATTTGAGTATTTGTGTTAATATTTTTAATTTAATGTACTGTGTGGAAATTAATGCATGTTTTCTGGTTCATTTTGTTTGTTATGTACAATGACCTTGACCTTTTAGCGACATGATTGTGATGTAGATTTTGTTCATTGCCTGGGGGAAAGGAAGGCTCCAGAAAATTTGTTATGGGGTTATGTTAAACTGTCTAGCGGATACGTTTTGATAAATACATTGACCAAGCTGGTTTGTCGAGCACCTCACTTTAAGGGAGGGGGCGTGGAATATGCGGGAGGGGTGGGGCTTTTGGTCCACATTTCGTGAAATGCCTTCATCAAGAGTTAATACGATTCCGTGTTATTGCTACGTGTACTGTGTGTACCAAATGAAGTGAAACTTCGAAATTGTATGAATCTCTCTCTTGCTTACAGTAACCATGCTGCTAAATCAGTTTACTTAAAACAAAATATACATAAACGTGCATATATACCCATTCTCTTCTTTTCCATCGGCAGATTTTGCCAGGCTCCTCAGTGCTTTGCTATACTGCATATCTGCCTTCGCTCTGAAAATAACGAGTTCAAATCTCATTCTTTCAGTTTGTATACATTGTACTTCAAAGGTGTGCACCATAGCGAGTACAGTTGATTTTCTAAGTGGTCACCAGAATTTAGTAGGCAAATACCTTACACAAACCCCGAATAGCAGACGGCTCCCTCGTGGTGCACTGGAATCGTTGTTCCCTCAAGGGTACGCAGGGTCCGATCCCCATCAAAACCATGGTGGTTGTGTCTTTTTTCCACTTCGCCCTTATCTCTCTCCCTCTCTTTGAGACTGATTCTATTTGGAGCCAGTCTCGAGTGCGTTTAATCTTATAAAGTTGTAAAAAGTTGTTTCGCAATCGTGGATAACTATATTCAAGTGAATCTTACTGTAATAAGAGCACCTGGTGTGCTTCAGGATCCAGAGCTGTGTCTATATGGAGAGGTACATAAAATGCCTGTCGATATTCGTTTTTATGTAGACCTTTGTACATATTTTCTATTATGGTCTGAGAAACAAATGGTAATTAATGTTAACTATATCTAAATAACAATGAAATGATTTATATTACCATCTACTAAAAATTTTAAGGCAGCTATTGACATTACTGATCCACATAAGCTATTGCTACATTAGGGAAGTTACAAATTTCATGTATTGTTTCAAACTGAACTACTTTCAATGCGGATGTATCGACAAGCAGAAATTCGGTAAAGTTGGTGACATGTATGGCTATATGAAAACGCCGTAGTTCTGGTAGTGATATACTTCTTTTTCAAGAAATCCTCGACGTCTTTGCACACCTTTTGTCCCTCTCGGATCTTCTTACAGAGCAGGTCAAATCCCAGAGTACCGTTGATATCAGTCTCCTGAAATAGTACACATAAAATATTCTTAGATATATCCTAAAATAGTACACATAAAATATTCTTTATTTCCAAAAATAGTACAAGATATATCCTAAAATGGTACACATAAAAAATTCTTAGATCTCTCGTCTGGAAACAAAGAACCACAAAGAACCACAAAGAACCACTGCCAGTTTAAAAACTTAATGTAATGATTGTATTGTAAGACAATAAAATCACTAGCTGTAGTCACATGCTTCGGCTTACAAGCCAAAGATAATAATATATATGTCCTAACTTCCATTTATTTTTGGGTCGTGGTCGGACGCGAAATTCGCCCACAAAATGGATGTACATGTATACGTACACAACAGTCGCCCATTTCCTGAGATACACTACGACATCCATAAATTGGTCTTTTGTGGAGTATTTACTGTTCAGACACACTACGAGGCCAGAAATGGTTTACCGTTGTATACGACAGTCGCCCAATATTGGATTCTGATATTTATGTACACCAATATCCCAAAATTGGTTCATTGTCGCAAAAAATGTTACCAGCGCCCAATTCTTGTTACCCCGAGATATACTACGACATCCATAAATTGGTCTATTGTCATATATTGTTAGTTACTGCTCAAGTAAGGAAAAGGTTTACGTTTTACCTAACATTTTCTTCACAGAAGGATAGGTATCCTGTATCAAACTCAGATCTAATTATGTATGTTCATGTAAAGCATAAAATACAGACTCCGGGACGGGGAGCTTGTGCCGGTCTTTATATACAGAAAAGTATGGACACCTGTACCTGCAAACACCTGCATCACCTTTAATTTCAAAACTCATATTTATTAAATATTTTAATGTATATCACTGCACCATTTGTGCACAAAACATCCGAAATTTAATAACTCAGACAGTACCTGCAGATAACAATCGTACTTCATTATACTACCAAAAACTTAACTTCTCTTTTGAATGTGTTTGAAAAGAAAATATAGGATACTTGTAGTTTATATCCCGGAAAACTTGACGTACATGTGCTTTTAATATTTATTATACTTTTATTGCCACTTTGACATTCTGTATTAAACCGATTTCTGAAAATTTTACAGAAGGAAAAAACTTCCTATTTTAAGACAATATCAAGACAATATCAATACTTTCCTTCGACTTTCACTTACACCATTTGACAATCACAGACGTTGCAATACTTTTGTTAAATACTGGTAATCAAAGAAAATACTTTTACAGCAGATGCATATGAGAAAGGACATTATACATAATATTATAATGATGAAAAAAGTGATTTTTGCAAAAAATGTCACTTACACAAGTTTTGCGTTCAGCCCTCGACTGTGCTCGTAACACTGACACAGGACGACAGTAGGCTAATCTCCTTGTGGTTTTTAAAATGTACTTCAGTAACCCAAATATGGGTGTTCGGTGTATACGTCAGTGACCCAAACGTAGGTTGTACAAATTATTACGTTTGACATAACTTTAATATAAAACATGCAATCGACAATCGCCTTATTCTGATTCGACAGTAGCCCGTATAATGTTTGTGAAAGTATTCACCTGAACACCGATTCTGGACAGCTGTCGTATCCGCTCACGACCCAAAGTTAGGCTATTGTTTTTGTCAAAGTTCTGGGCAGCTGTCGTATCCGCTCATTAACAAAGATAGTCTATTCTCGCGTCCGCTCAAGACCCAAAGTTAGGCTATTCTCGCGTCCGCCCACGACCCAAATACTGTATATGAAATTTTGGTAAATAGATATGTCTCAATATTTGTTCGGATTCCTTTTACATTATCGACTTACGGAGTGCAAAATAAATTTCAATCAGTGTGTTTACGGATAATATGTTTAGAAATTGATATTTGATTCAACTCAAAGGTAAGTAAGTTTACATCGTTTACACTTTGATGGTCATCTGATTGCGACTGAAAGGGGCAATAGAGTCTTTACAATGTTTAGTACCACAAGCATAAACCCGCAAAAACAACAAAAAAGCTGATCATATATATTACCGCAAAATAATCCCTCTGAGCAACAGCCACCTCTGGACAACAGCCAATTCATCCGATTGATGGCTGTTATAGGGAGGTTGCACTGCATGTTTTTTTTAAAAACTCGTATACTATGATTTTATTCTTTGGAATTTGACCAGAAATTTCGCCGATAGATGGGACTGTGGCACAACGGGAGACTCGAACAAGCAAAACAAGCAATATCTGTACTGATCGCTTCATTATTAAATTAAGTACCGGTATCCCGTACAATTTCAATTGTTGAAAAAATAGTAACGCACTTACTAAAATAAATCGCTGCAAACCCAAATAAGCAATATGTTAATATTAGGCATTTTGCCATACCACACCTAGCTATCAGTTTTATCACAAAAGTAATTCAGTCTCACGCCGCTATATTAATTTGCATCTAAACAAGTACGTTTATCATCTCATTAAAGGTATTGAACCAGATTCGTGTCAAACTATGCGTGCAACTAGTTGATCTCAGTGAGCATCGAAATCTGTATTCTCACATTTTTCGCAGAAAGTAAGCTATATTTTGCATCAAAGCTATAATGCGCATTAAAGCTGCTCGCTCTCAGTTACCGTTGAAAAAAAATATTTTTCAAAATAATTGACTTTCTTATTCATAAATTTAAAACTAAAGGCTAGAAAAAATAATAAGCAAAAATCTAGGTAGGAATTTGCAGAAATCGATTGAAAAGGTCGGTTACACGGCACCGCTACACTAGTGTATATGTTTATATTGAAATTTCAAAAACGTTTGCAACGCTTTTTGAAATTTAGAGATTTACGTGTCATGAATTTAAACTGGAGCCTTTTTATATCACCATATGTTCTAGAATACGTTATTTACGTAATACAGTTTGAAAAACTTTATTTTTTTACCAAATCTGAGAGCGAGCAGCTTTAGCTTGTCGGACTGATATGTTTTTTGACCTGGCAAAGTTCATTTTTTAATTTGAAAGATAACATGCGTTACTATATAAGTAAATGACATAAGCATACATTATTGTTTATTTAAGTGTTTTTATTCCCGTCAATCAAGTACAGGAAATTCTTTTTTGTAAGGCTGTTAGGGGATGCACCCCGACCCCTATCACGTCATCTACGGGGCAAATAAAAGGGGTTACCCCAATTATGGGGGCCTCAAGAAAAAAGAAGTACAGGAAAATTAAATGAGTTATTGAAATATGAACAGCCATGCGGTACGCTTAAGACTATAAAATGTGACACTTATTCAGTTTTTTAGAGAAATTGTAATTTGAAATTATTTTTTGTCCAATCGCAGCGCAGTATTCGCTGCACTTTAACTTGGGTAAATCAATAATTATATATTGAGTCAGTAAACACTAACCTATACATAAATCATAGAATATTTTTCATTTCAATTAGAAAATGCACGTGCCGGGACACACTGCGTGTTGAATCACAGTTGCGTTTCCTCTGTCTTTTACAAATGAACAGATACAACCTTTATACAATGCCCATTTTGTCACGGGTGCCTGGTACTAGCGACTATTGATGCATTTGATTTGCTACCTTTAAAATTATCGACATTTCTTCATGTCTTAAAGAAAAAAGTAACACTTCCTTTAATTCTCATTGTTGGAGTAAACAATGTTACAACTTTAAAAGTGCATAAATGTGTTTTGTTCAGGAAAGGTGCAAGTACCAGAGGTAAGAATTTTACTACACTTATTGGTTTTACTAGAAAACTGTTTACTTGTGAAATATCTAGCGTACACAGTGTTTTTGCATGGAAAGCCATGACTGTATTTATATGATATCGGAATACAATATATGCAACCGTTATGTCTTGATATGATTTCAACCATTCCAAATTTGTCTTATATAGAAGCATTTTGTATTTCAATGATATCGAGAAATATAATATATGGAACCGTTATGTCTTTATATGAAACCAACCGTATAGATTATAATTCCAAATTTGTCTTATACGGGTGCATTTATCTCTCTATATATTAATTAAACTGTCAGGGAAATTTCGACAGAAGATAAAGTTCACATATCTGTATTGAAGATGACATCGTAGATATTTTTCTCTAGGGTTTTGCTTAATTAAGTGTCAAGCCTCATTATATTAGTTTAGTTTAGTTTATACTTTTTTTATTTTAGCTTGAAAGCTTGTAGCTTATCCAGTCACTTTCGAGTCCGCTTCCTGGAAAAACCCACTTACTATTGTCATATGAGGATACCTGTACGGTCTCATTATATTGCCAATACTTCATTGTGATTTCATTTAAACATAATAACCGCATGAACCGGCGTGTTGATAAATATTTTCCTTGGACAAACTATCACAAACATACCGTAATTGTTCCAAAAATATGAAAATACTTTTCTACTTCATGGTATGACAATTTGTCTTTATTATTGTCCAGACAAATTAACCTGATCCTGACTTTTATGTATGAGTATATTATTCAGTGATAGCGCTGAATAAATTTCATGATTTAACGGTTCCTTCCGGACCAAATACGGAAATTCTCGCCGGTTTGTAATTGTTTGTGTACTATAAATAAACGACAAAAGAGGTATTGTCAGTCGTAGGCAAGACTTAGTGGTTAGTGTGCAGAAGAACACATTTCTTGGCTAGAAATCATGGAAATACAAACGTTCATGTTAAATGTTTTAATTTTTATTTTGTATTTTTAGACTGTTTTTATCTGCTATCTAAACGAAAAAACAGTCGAATTCGGAATGCACGAGCATCACGAGTTTTTTTTCTTTTTCGAAAAGATTGAAATATAAAAAATAAAAGTAAGGTGAAATAAAATGATATGCCTTAAATAAAGTTTATAACATTTAATGGGCTTAAACCTGAATTAAACGATTTTTCAATTTCGTTGGCAGGACTCGAACACATATACATGTTAGAAATATTAAAAATAAAACACACGTCGCTGCCAACTGAGCTATCGATCCGATCGATATTATGCGTCCGTCTGACCGATATTTATCAATTATTTCGTACTATTATTCACGTGCATATTCGTAAAATGAAAGCCGAAGATAAATATAGACAGTAAATCGACCGTGAAATTATGCTAATAGAGGTCAGGAGGATCAGGTTAATTTGTCTGAGTAATACTTGATCACATATTTCTGTTAATTAATGATTTCAGATTAGAGAAAGATTAATCTGAGGAAAGGGGAAGAACTGTATTGTACTTATTATGGTAATACACACGGTGCTTGTTATATATCTGGGGATTTGTGGTGAATAATTTAAATGTATAAACTTCAACTTTGAATTATAATCCATATGGTTGAAATCAATTAAAGACATAACGGTTCAATATATTGTATTTCGATATCATATGAAGACAAAATGCTTCCATATAAGACACAATTTGAATTATAATCTAAATGTTTGAAATCATATAAAGACATAACGATTCCATCATATAAAGGCAAAGTGTCCATATAAGACAGTAATGGCTTTCCATATTTTGTGGGACTATGAAATATACTGGTACCCCAAGTTCTTATTTTGACCCGCCTAATCCTTCTTATCAAAGTATATGTAGTCCAACCACAATAAATTCACAAGTTTTGGCCTGGGGCCGTGTGGCCTCCCCACTTTGGCACTACCAGTGCTATCCCTGCTAAATCTGATCATTTTCATTCAATTGTTTATAAAGACATAACAAGGCTAGCTTTTAAAAAAGCTAGAATGGAAATTAATCTAGTATGGGAAAGTGATTGCATCAGAACAATTATGTACATGTAAATATAAACGTGTGTACTTGTGTGGAAGTAATTATTGTGCTTTGAAAAAGAGTAAATCATACAAAAATGTCCTATCAATGTCTTCCGTATTTGTGTTTTGTATTAAAAAAAAACCCCGGTCAATGGTTATGACTGAAAATGTAGCAATATAATTATACTCTTACATAGATGAAGTAAGGCCGAGTTTGGTTTAATATCAATGCTTCTAATTTACTATATGCAGTTGCAAAGAATTTCTGCTAACAGTTTCAAGGTGCAGTCCAAGAAAAAGTAACAAATGGGAATAGTTCATCAATTGGGCAACAGTAATGACCCTGGTTTTCTTTAGTTTCTGTCAATGTCTACAATCCAAAAGTTAAAGCTCATGTAAATGGCATATATACATATAATATGTTCAAGGAGAACGTTACAAAGGGAAATTACCTTTAACAAAAGCTAGGCACACCGTAGTTTTTCCTTCCCCATGTACCACAGAACGTGTGTTACCTATAGAAGGAAAATTTAACTTTTTGTAATGTAGTATGTGCTGAAGCGTGAGGTTTTTGTTATTGAATATAAAGGTTGATGGAGTGTTTGTTTGACACGGAAACTTATTTTCTTCATAATGCTTTACATAGAAAAATCAAACAAACCACATTGGTGTTCTTTTCAGTGTCATCGGATGCAGTATTTTTTGTTAATTCATGATGTTATATTCCGGGCCATTAAGTACTTATCTTAATCCGTAATGTTGGTGAATAAGGACAAAATAGCTAATGTGTAAGACCTGTTTCTATTCGTCAGTTTTAATAGACCCGGTCGGCGTTCATCTTTGATGACCGGCTTTCGCTTTGAATGAAACAAAGGCGCTGGAAGTCAATGTGTATTTGGTTTTCGGAGATGTTTGCAGCTTTATGTGTTTGTCATAGTCAAATCTATCGTAATACTAACAAGAGCCATGTTACACATGGTTAATCCCCCCGCCAGGAAGAAGTTACCTGAAGGTTGTACTTTCGTACATTTTACTTGGTGAGAGGAAATCCTTAAAAAGCCGTATAGTTATGGTCATGCTGAGTACAGTTTTCAAGTAAGTGGAAAAAGAATAAGGCAATGAAGAGAAGGTTTGCAAAATTATATTAATGTTCATTATCAGTATAGGTATGATATTTTTCTATTTGACTAAAAGTAGGCAAGGTAGAGTTATTGTTCTTGCACACTGCACTTGCTACCAATGTGCTTTGTCAGTGTATTAAGTTTAAAGAAAATCCCTCAAGTACTTTTGGAGTTATGCTCCGGAATTTTTTTTTCAAGTAAATCTGATAAAGGGGAATAACTCTAAAAGTAGGCAAGGTAGAGTTATTGTTCTTACACACTGCACTTCCTACCAATGTGCTATGTCAGTGTATTAAGTTTGAAGTAAATCCCTCAAGTACTTTTGGAGTTATGCTCTGTACAAAACTTTTAAAGTAAATCTGATAAAGGGGAATAACTCTAAAAGTAGGCAAGGTAGAGTTATTGTTCTTGCACATTGCACTTCCTACTAATGTGCTATGTCAGTGTATTAAGTTTGAAGTAAATCCCTCAAGTACTTTTGGAGTTATGCTCTGTACAAAACTTTTAAAGTAAATCTGATAAAGGGGAATAACTCTAAAAGTAGGCAAGGTAGAGTTATTGTTCTTGCACACTGCACTTCCTACCAATGTGCTCTGTCAGTGTATTAAGTTTGAAGAATATCCCTCAAGTACTTTTGGAGTTATGCTTCGGACAAGTAAATCTGATAAAGGGGAATAACTCTAAAAGTAGGCAAGGTAGAGTTATTGTTCTTGCACACTGCACTTCCTCCCAATGTGCTATGTCAGTGTATTAAGTTTGAAGTAAATCCCTCAAGTACTTTCGGAGTTATGCTCTGGACAAAACTTTTAAAGTAAATCTGATAAAGGGAATAACTCTAAAAGTAGGCAAGGTAGAGTTATTGTTCTTGCACACTGCACTTCCTACCAATGTGCTCTGTCAGTGTATTAAGTTTGAAGAAAATCCCTCAAGTACTTTTGGAGTTATGCTTCGGACAAGTAAATCTGATAAAGAGGAATAACTCTTAAAGTAGGCAAGGTAGAGTTATTGTTCTTGCACACTGCACTTCCTCCCAATGTGCTATGTCAGTGTATTAAGTTTGAAGTAAATCCCTCAAGTACTTTTGGAGTTATGCTCTGTACAAAACTTTTAAAGTAAATCTGATAAAGGGGAATAACTCTAAAAGTAGGCAAGGTAGAGTTATTGTTCTTGCACACTGCACTTCCTACCAATGTGCTATGTCAGTGTATTAAGTTTGAAGAAAATCCCTCAAGTACTTTTGAAGTGATGCTCCGGACAAAGTTTTTCAAGTAAATCTGATAAAAGGGGAATAACTCTAAAAATAGGCAAGGTAGAGTTATTGTTCTTACACACTGCACTTCCTCCCAATGTGCTCTGTCAGTGTATGAAGTTTGAAGAAAATCGCTCAAGTACTTTTGGAGTTATGCTCCGGACAAAATTGGGACAGACGCACGGACGGACGGACGGACGGACGAAGACCATTTCTAATATCCCCTTCGCCTTCGGCGGGGGGATAAACAAGCATGCAAAAGATAATGCGGACCACCAAGCAATCTGTAGCCCCAGGCCTTCGGCGCTCACAACGCTTTGATATATCCATGTCGCACTTGGATACCACTTCTTACTTTTATGTTTCTACCTTCCTGGCCACAAGAAAGAATTACGTTCCACTACCTGCAAGGTCAAAACTTTGTTAACAACAGAAAGCCTGCGTCTAAGGCCTCCGGTATCGAGGTCAAAGTTAAATTCACTTTAAATCTGTGCTGGTAAAATTAAGTGACGTTATAAATTTATTTAGTTCAAATGTTTATCGTAAAAAAGGATAATCACTGATTCGCTGGTATCACTATTAACTTCATGTGATGCAAATCATTTATTCATTTTAATCCTTTCTCTAAACATCTACATGGAAGATAGCTTAAAGAATTGAATCAGAACCTCACACATGATTTCTGCATCAGGACGTCAAGTCCAACAACACTGTGGACTTTCTTTGCGTGTAGATGAACATACTATTATTTATAAAAATTCAATTCTGTGTTGAAAATCCCGCAAATAAGTACTTATAATACAAGCAGGATGCAAACAGGATGCACTATGCATCTATAGCGGAAGTACTCATGAAATAGACCACGTGCTAACAAAGTCCCGGCCACTGGTCGATATAGATCCGTACTACCCGGATGTGGCAGGTGCGCGTTTTGCGAAATTTCTTATCTCCTTATGAAGATTTCAAAGGCGGATAACTACAGTTTTCAAAAAGGGCTATATACTAAACGCTTTAGGCTCTGATAAGTGTTATCTTAATCTACATGTTGTATTAACAACATGAGACGTTAGAGAACCATTTCCCATAACTCTTGTCATATACATGTATAGCAGAAACTGAAGCTGCCACTTTGGCCGGATTGATTTGTCATTGATATGAAGTAAGGGGAGATAAATGCTTTTGTTAAACAGTTCTTAGATACAATATTCAACAAACATTTTGGTCGCAAATGCGAAAATAAAAGTAATTAAATAGCGTAGATAAGAAATGTTCACCTTTCTTTTCTTACAAACATGTACACCTTACATGGTCCATGCCTATGAGGAAAGTAGGAGCTACCTTCCTTATGAGCGACACAATGAGGTTTTATCACAGTAAGACGGAAAAAAATGTTTTACAAAAAATAGAGTATTTATTATTTCTTAATTACTGAATGCACTTGAAAGGGGAAAATATGTTGATACGCCTAAAGTAAACATGTAATATTTCACTAGCGTATGAGTATGACCAAGTCGTTGAAGTCAACTACCGCGCGATACCTCTATAGTGTTAAAAATAATTATTATTATTATGATTATTATTATTATTATTGTTTATAGTCCCGTCGATCCTCGGGTGCCAAGATCCCTGATAGGCGCAGGTTGAAGATACAGCTGCAGATACAAGGGAATCCGAGTACTAGACTCTAGCTCTTTACGAATAGACCACTCGGTTCTTTTAAGTGCCCGGTGTATAGCACCGATACAAGAGAGACTACCTTTGGGCATCTAACCAGTTCATCCCTACATGGGTGGGAAACACTGAAAGGCGTTTCTGAAATTTCCAGTGCCCCGGTTGGGATTTGAACCGGGGACATCCGGAATGGTAGTCACCTCTCAACCACCGCGCCAGACTTATTGTTTTAATACTGTCAAGAATTATCACAGTTTTGATGTGAGCGGCCGCGGATAAAGACACAATTTCTGAAATGTGTAGATCTTGATCAGTTTTTACATTTGCACAGTTTATAAAAGCTTTAATCTCCTCACAACCCAGCCGGCTACTGTTTCTCATTTTTAACAATCAACAAAGGTAAAAATGGACCTCTCGGTATGAGAAATTTACACAGCTGATCCTGGAACATTTTGTCATAGTAATGTATGCATCCGCTTATTTCGAACTAACATAGTGTAGACATAAAAACAAAGACGTTCCGAGTCTCACCTAGTAAACATAATGGTACATGTACACTACCTTTTCGAAACAAACAAACAGTTTAGCCGCAAAATAATTGATACCTTAGCCGCATACAATGTATGTACATGTATAGGCCTAAGCTCGGGAGTTTCAGTACGGCACATGATCAGGAACCTTATGCTGAAGTGCCACACTCGAACCTCTTCGTGACAAATGGTTTATTATCATTAATTTCCAGTTTTTCAACTTACAATTTGTGATTTTTTTAATAGTTATTAACATGAAACTAAATAAAACACTATGAATTCTGCGACATTTAAGTCAAATCCAACTAGAACTATCACTGAAGGTGATTAATACCAACTGTACACCGCACTGACATAATATATAAAATATATATTTTACATTTGACGCTTAATTATTGGACAATGCACAACTTTGCTATGTTAAACCGTAATTTTCACACATACGAATTCGTCACATGTGTGGAAAAATCGTACGAATTCCTCACACATGTGACAAATATACGTACGTATGTGTCACACATTTGTAAAAATTTGGTTCTGTACCATTTGGGGACTATAGGATTGCTCGATTCCGTCCGTCTGCCATTCCGTCCATCTGTCCGTCGCATTTCGTGTCCGGTCAGTAACTCCATGATTCATGGCACAAGGGCCAATTACATCAAGACAATTTGTGGCGTGCGAGACCCAGGTCCACAGCTCAACGGTCAAGAGCACAGTGCACTTTAAACTTTGTTGGTTTTCACTATGTAAGTTTAGTGATGGAGTTGTTCGGGTCTGAGGCATATTGGATTATAGAATGACTTGGCCCAAATGTTTACCATTACATGAAAACGTGTAGAAAGTAGTGCGAAAGTCGTTCTTATTTCAACATTTCAGGCATGGTTCTGTTTTATCACTTCTGTGAATCATTAAATTCTGACCAGGGCTTTTGAAGATTCAGCGTCCACAAGATTGCGTCTACAGACGGACGGACGGACGCACAGACGGACGGACGGACAGACAGACGGACAGTCAGACAAGCTGAATCCAGTACCTACACACACACACTTTGTGTTCGGGGGGTATAATAATTGAGTTAACATATCTGTTGTAACCTTCATTTTTCAAATAACTTCCTTTGGTTCAAATCGTTCAATTATAATCTCGAATTGCTATAATTTTCTATAATTCATTGCATAATTGAGTTAACATATCTGTTGTAACCTTCATTTTTCAAATAACTTCCTTTGGTTCAAATTGTTCAATTATAATCTCGAATTACTATAATTTTCTATAATTCATTGCGAATTTTAAATTCAAGCAATAAGCAGGTAGTATTTGTATACATTTTACTTGTCTAATCTCATTAATCTTCTACACGGTACACGAGATACATGAAGAAATAATTTTTAAAGTCACACTATCATTAAATACTCCAATATAGAATATTTGAATTTACTTGTAGAATATTGACAGAAATGTACCCTGTTTATTCCTTAACAATGTTGACATTTATCTCCTATCTTTGTCGCTTCTTCACTAGAAAGTGTTGCCAGAAACTGTTTCTTATTTTTTGCAATATCACTGAAAAAATGTTGCGCTACCTGTGTAGCATGTACTTCCGATTAAAACAGTTAAGTTACGTAAGGAATGTTTTTCAACAAACAACGGTCATTCTCGCCGGTTAGACATCTTTCTTTGTAATAAAAGACCTACAAGTTAATATGTATCAAAAGTGCTCCTGGGACTTTAAGCCTTCAGCGCAACACAGTTTTATCCAGACAATAATTAGTTTTTAACATGTAGCATTTTTTTGAAGAATATTATGTATAAAACACACAAAAAAGATCAAAATCGAACTTACCCAAAAACAGTCAACAAATTTTGAACCCATCGCCTATTTCAGTAGTAAATAACTAACGTTGCATATGTATGTACTGTTTGCTATAAGTATTATAATTATCAATAATGACACTTAATTTCAATTATATAAACCCAGTTTGTATCCGCCACATCTTTGTTATCACATCACGCTGTCCATTGTTAAAAGCTGATAGGTCATGTTGTAAGGTCCTGTTATTACTTCCTCTTATCGATTTTAAATACATGTCCAAACATTAAATCAGCTTTCTCGGCCAACTTGCTAATTTCATTATGTTTTTTTATTAATTGAAAGACACGTTCTACAGCTTAAAATTGATAAATTTATAAATTTAGAATGGGGAAATGAACGTAATGTTAATACGTAGGTCTACTGTCTATGAATTGAAAATTGAAAGAGCGACAGGAGCTTTCTATGCATGTATTTTAAAGTTTTATCGTTGGTATCGGATAATCCATATGACTAACCACAGATGCTTGGGGTCTGGACCTCACCCCCTTAGGCCTGACCCTCGCACCTGCTTACTGCATTAAATACATCCTACAACTGTGTGTAAGCTAATCAATTACAGATGCAATTCCTTATTCTACTAACCTACTGATCACATGTTTATGGTGACAATGTATACACATACGTATTTATATACGATCCGTACAACATGGGACAAGAATAGATTGGGTCGCGAGTCCATACCACAAGCATCTGTGGATTTTATTGATAGGATTGACGTTTTTCTTCAACAAAAGTTAAGTGCACGGAGGAATGAGTAAGGTGATCGAATATTGGTTGGACGGGGATATTTAATAGACATCTTTAATTGTCATCAAATATCAAACGCGTATTAATCAATAAAATGACTTATCATCGATCACACGCGCTGCAACTCAAGAAGTAAGGTACTACGATCTAATTTTAGCATAGTACACTGGTGTGTAGGCCCCCTACTTAGAAAAACATTCATCGGATCAGGACAGAAAAGCAAAGCTGCCCGTATTTGCCCGCTAAAGAGGGGTAGTTGTAATAGATCTGTTTGTCTGGAATTGGATAGGGCCCTCCAAAAAACTTTTGATAAGGTGTCCCATTTTACAATTAGCAAAAAGCACTGTTCAGGTAGACAAGCGCATAAAAGCATTATAGGCTTTCCATAGTCCTGCTATAACGCGCACTTGGCAGTAAATCTTAAATGACGTCATATATTGTTGATTTCCTGTAGTGTTACGTCACTTCCTTGTTTATATAAAAGTCATTTGCTTTCATCAGAATATTCTATTTTAATCGAAATTGAATATTCTACAGTTACCCCATTTGGTGAGTTGACTCGAAAAGACAATCTTAATTTAGGTTACCTGGTGTCAGCAGTCTTGAATTTGAGATTTTCATCAGTTTATTCTACAGTAGGTGAAGCAAGTTATTACAACTTAGATAAATCGCTCTCGAGACTCACTTCAGCTTGGAAAACCTGACATTCTTTTACTTTTTACCCCCCCCCCCCTCTTGCATGGTCATAATGTTCATTTTTAGAACGGTAGTCATTACAGTACAGAAAAAGAAAGAAGAAGAAAAGAAAGATGGAGACTTAGAGAGAGAGGCAATATGGAATAATTGTTTTGTCTCATCATGTCATGACACTATCGCCATGAAACCGGTGAATGGGAATCTAACCCTGGACTCTCCGATTCTTAGGCGAATGCATTACCACTGCACCCTTGCGGCTCTAGTCAATTTTATTGATCACAATGAAAGCACTGAGAGTACTGAAAGGCTGTCGGCGGGTAACTTGCTAGGATAATTCCCGCCTGGTCTATTTATATTCTTGGCTCATAATGCAGTATGTTGGCGTACTTTCAGATTTTCGATACTGGTTGAAAAGGTTAAGATTAAACCCTGCATGCTATAGCTGTGTATGTAACAGTACTTATATTGCACAATAAAATCATTAAACAACTTTTGAGTCAGATGTAGTTCGTTTACAAGGCATAACCTGTCGGTAGAAAACGACAAGAAATTTATTAATCTACTATGACAATCGGTTCTGCCATACTAAAGACATCGGCATGCACTGACAGTCTAAAAATCTATGTTTACAGCAACTTTATAGCAGTCTACTGTGTTCCTTGTCCCTGTGTACATGTGTGTATGTAATACAAATGCACATTATACACGTATGTACTATAAACGCGACTTTATACTCATGTTTATTTTCATCGTTGACGTTCTAGAAAAGTTTAAGTTACTATAGACGTCATAACGTTAATAGTATGGACTGACGTCGTTCAAAAGCAGCCGCGAGCTAACCTTGTAGTGGCATCGGATGTGTAATTATTGCATAACAATAATGGCCAAAGATTTCGTGTGTTTTATGTTGTGTGATAGCTTCAGAAAGGCTTGTAACGAAAGGGTAAGTTATTTTTAGTTACTTTAATACAAAGGGTCCAAGGAAGATTATAAATAGACACTACGTGGAATTGTTTCGGTCTTAAACTCTGACAATTAAAATATAAGTAAATATGTCGCTTTTACGGCTAGAATGCACGTCACTGTTACTGGTGTGGACTTTAAAGCTTTTGAATTTTATGGGGTAAGGGATAATTCTCAACACTGACGTAAACAAAATGTTGCAATTTTAATTTCTGACTGTAAATAAACAGAAGCCGTATTAAATACGTATAATACCTTTACAAGTTAACGACAAAATTGTATTTTAGTGAGCATTTCTTGTCATTTCCCTTTTATAACGCTAAAGAAATTACACACTTTTTTCACTCGAAATTCTATGATACAGTAGTGTATTGACAAAAAAATACAAATTTGAACTTTTATAAGATACTGTTCATTGACTTGGGAAACCCCAAACTGTTACAAGATGTTTTAATACTCTAAAACTGAAGGGTCACTTCGAAAGCTCTAGATAGTACCAGTTTATGATCTTTTTACTGGTTTTAGCGTCATTTATCAAATTCATATCTATTGAGATCATTTTGAGAAGAAAACATTAAATGTGAAAGCAGTTTTCGAATCAATGGTAAAAAAAGAAAGTTTGTTTCCGTATTTCAGTGGGCTAGATTCAGAAATCGATTCAGAGACAAATGTTATCAAAGAAGAGGAGAGTCAACAGATCCGGCGGCAGTTTTGAACGAAACTAGCACCAGTAGCATGGTCATATTAAAGAGGCCGCACCAGCCCAACAAAGTAGCACCCAATATGTTGACCAATTTAAAAGGTAAGCATTGACCCATATTTACACAATAAAAGTGTAAGAACCACGCCTGTATGGTCGCTGACTTGTATCTTACAGATAGAGCGTCATGAGTTCGAGTCGCATTACTGACCTTACCCTTTATGTAAGTTGGCAGTTTAGTTTATACTATTTTATTTTAGCTCGATTGCGCAGAAAACTTGAAGCTCATCGAGTCACTCTCGAGTCTGTTCCCTAGAAAACCAAGTACTAGCTACGGTCGTGACCCCAATGAGGCTCGAATCCGCAACCTCCGGGATGAGCACATTTTGATAGAGGATTAGAATCTAGTATTGGTTCAGCTTCTTCTTCTTCTTCTTCTTCTTCTTCTTCTTCTTCATCCTGACAGGTTTAGGATCAACATCAACATGATTATAAACCGTTCTTCCTGGTAGTACTGCTAACGAGGAAACGATGGTAAGAAACTGTCCGCCTGTAAACAAAATATAACAAAACATTGCTGAAACGGGCGATACACCCCATGAAGACGAAAACACTTCCTTGACACCAACATACCGTATATCGGTTTTTTTTCGGTTTTGTAATTAGTCGACATACATTGAGATATGTTTAAATATTCTATAGATTAACTCAAGCTTTTCTGATGAAAACAAGGGGAAAAAACACGTAATCCGTATATGTTTTATTTAACGTCCCGTGGCTCAATTCCTGTTATTCTTCTCCACTGTTGATAACAACAGTCTGCCACATGTGATGTCACATTTACTGTTTATTTTCCGTAACCTGACATGCCTACAAGGCTACAACAGACGTAAACCTAGCCTTTGACCAATTAAGCTACACATCGTACTTCTTTATAGATAATGTTCAGTCACATACATTTAATGACTCATTATCATTTTATCATTAACCAAAACTCGACCTTTTCATATAATTATAGGGAATTGACCATCTTTTTCTACGTCAACAGAGGAACATGTTTTAAGACTTTAATCCTGTACTTGTAATTCTTATTTCCGCCTGCAGTTGACGAGTATACATGTGTCGGGCATTATATATGCAGCAGCATGGGGACTCTGAGGGACACGAGTTGTTCAGCAACACGAATGTCATCTAAGAGATGCCTACAGACGACAATATTTCTATGTCTTCAAGCATATAATTAGCCGTAAGTGTAATTCTGTATTTTTTTTATTTTATACGCTACCAAATTATCAAAACGTTGCCCCAATTATTACCATATATTGAAGCGGTGCCGTCAAAACCAACATTTTCAGTTAACCCTCTAGAGCCCAATGTTGCACAGATGCAACAGCACATCATAAATGTTCACTCTGCTATAAAATTTGGATTATTTACATTTTGAAGACTATTCTTAGTTGTACTTGGCATGTATGTGTAAACAAGACAAGTATGTTCCAAACACAATTTTCATGATGAGTTACGTCCCCTTGTTATACATCCGCCATTTGTACCAAGAAAATTGAAAACAATTATTGACTTGTTTTAACAGCTGTACTTTTAAAAGGAAAGAATTAGTTAGCTGGTATTTCTGTGTTCAATCATGGAATTAAAGCTTGATTTTTCACTTGGTAACAATGATTTCTCTATGTCTGGCATATATTTCGAAGATTCATTTTCAGAATTTGCATGTTGCACCTGTGCAACATTGGGCTTTTGTGAAAAGTAAACTTTTACAAGCACATCATACAAGGACATTACTTTCGCAGTTAACTGATTAAATTTCTGCCTTAAATTGTATTTTAAGAATAATTGTAATACATTCCAGTAATTTTCAAATCTTTTCTACTTGAAATCCTTTCCTAGCTACTATGACTAAATAGCAAGGTTTGGAGAATTTCAAAATTTTTCACATTTAGAGTGACCTTGACTCATATAAACAACTTTGATATGATTATTTGATCTTAACCATTGACCATAGTCACTCCATAAACAATATGTGTCATTGAATGTCTATCACTAGTGTTTTTGTAAAATTTGACAGTGAAAGATTATAGAATTTGCGAGTTAATCAAAGCTTAGTTGGACTACCTTTTTTAACCCAGTCAGTGACCTTGACCTTTGACATTGGGACCCGGGAAAGTATAGCGGTCAACTATTGCCCATGACTAACGTTCGTATCAGAGTAGACTTTAGTTCAATGTTGGGTTTTACTTTGAGGTCCCCTAATGTTGATGGGGTGTCAAACCAATATTGTTCCATGGCAGAGGCTTTGTAGAAGTCAATGAATGTATAAAGAGGCTAAACTTTTATTGGTATATGAAATTACCTGTGTATAAGTATTTTTCTTCAATCAAATAGGTGTCAATTATCTTTAATTAGGTCATGATAATTATAACTGAGTCCTAAACTAGTTTTAAGTACTAATGTTGCACTGGTGCAACATATACCGTAAAAGCCCAACGTTGCACTCGTGCAACATCAAAAAAAAATCTTTACCAAGAACAGTAGACACAAAAGTGTTTGGTTATTGAGTATGACTCATCAGTGCCTCCTTATAAACAATCAGAATTTTCCAACAATGGTGACATGGGTTGGGTTCTAGAGGGTTTAAATGAATTTTTCAAATTGCTGTGTTGATTTTCACTTGCTTTAGGGGGAATATAACATTCTCGTCTGGTTTCTACTTTCCAGAAATTGCAGACAATACGGTAGCCGAGAGTTTGACCAATATTGCACTAGATTCTGACAGAAACCAGTCCCGGTAAGGACTGTGAAAGAAGTTTTGTGTAATGTATCGTTATCCTCGTAACTGTTACAACACATTTACGTTATTATTTCTGTTTCAATCGCATTTTATTTCCGGACAACACTGCTAACATATTTTTACCCATGACACATTTTTATTCGCCATAGTTTTAGAAATTTTAAATAAAAGCTTCTCTAGAACGTACGTCAGAGAAATGAAGGTCACATGATTCAGAACACTGAATTAAACGAGGCAACGCTTGATAATTTAACATATGTACCTTTTCTCGGTCTAAAAAAGTATTGCAAACCAGGTGAACGTTTTTGTACTGTACGTGATCCGTAATCGGTCCTTTCCAAGTTCTGGTCTGGTCAGGTAAGGCTATTATTAGATTAAATTACGGGCGTATGTATACTATTCTAGTACTGTTGGTTGTAACTATGTAGCAAAATCTTGAATCACTGATATGTTGTCAACGCTGTAACGCTTTGTCATTGCAGAAACTTGTGGAGTAGCTGGATATGACTTGTAAAGGACGGCCTGCCCCCAGTCAGTGAATAAATGTAAGAAAAATCAATCGATTTTCTGAACTGCCAACATCATTATTATCAAAATAATTATTAACTCTGTAAATTGAAATACTTTTCCAGAATGACAATATATTTTAACCGTGAAAGCCATGTATTCAGTGGAATTAGACGAGTCACAGCAACGTAGCAC